>VDFB02000008.1:347513339-347795783 GCA_007258455.2 Sequoia sempervirens | reverse complement strand
CTTTTGAGCTCTCTTAATGCTATCTTGCTTTTTGGAGCATGTCCATTTCTCTTGTTGGATTCTAACTTCTTAATGCTATTTTGATCTTTGATCATTTGTCTTTGTAGTTTCATAGTTTCTATTTTCTGCACTAGTTTGTGGGCTTTCATCTATTTTATAGATTCTAACATGTAATGCTTGAACATTTTTTGTCTTACCTTTGCTCTAACATTCAATGGAAAAAGACATAAAATCCCTTTATAACATTAGTGTCATGCCAAGAAGGTTTGGGCAATAAAGATCGACATAAACCTTCTTGGCATGACACTATTGTTATAAAGGGATTGACCATAGGGAGATATTCAGGTTTCTTGAAATTCCTTTTGCTTTTCAATCTCCCTCTTCTCTTTGGCAACCTATTCTTGCTCTTGTCGAGAAGAAATTACATTTTTGGATAGCCAAGACCCTTTCATTGTTGGAAAGTTTCAGATTCATTTTAAGGTGCTTTTTGCTATGCATGTTTATTGTTCTCTCTAATGGGCTCCTTCTAAAGCCTCTTACTAAAAGCTTGAGAAACTATTGAGGGATCTTCTTTGGGCTTCCTTTGTGCAGGGAAAAAGATTTCACAAGGTTGCTTGGGATTTCTTTAGGGGATTTTGTAGATTCCACAACAAAAGATATTTGATTAGTTACAATTCCATTTGCCAAACCTATTATTCAATCTCCATATTTATTCCCTAGATAGGATAAATGGCTCTAAAATTAAAATGTTAGTTTGCAATATTCAACATAACATTTCTGAACTCAAATATTTTACACTATTCACTTTATATCCATTAGAAAAACACATAAATAGTACAAAAAATTGAAACACATAATTATCTTGAATAACAGATCTTTCTTCAAGCTTCAGTTGTAGTACTATGAAAGCAAAGTTAATGTGGTAAAAGTGTACATGCACATAGTGGTTTTGAATCTATAACCTCCTTGCATTGGGATTAAAGATCTCATCAACTATACCATCCCTTTTGTTTAATGATAACATGGGACAATTGTCTAAAATAAAAGTAAAAAAATAAAAAAAGATATTGAAGGAAAGTGATAATATGCCTTTTATATTGTTAGTTCATAATTTATTAAAAGAAGTTAATACAATTCGCTAGTGTGGGAGGTGATGCAAAAAAACAGTTCTGTTTTTGACATTTGGATCATTGGGGACATGTCTTAAGTGCAGCTCTGTTGCAAGGTAAAAAATAGCAGTCAAATGGAGTCAAAGGATGAATATTTTTGTAGTCACATTCTTCACGGAAAACTATGTAGTTTCAAAGAATGGCATTGTGTTGAGTTGGGATCTGAAATTTATGGTTACAGGAAGTTGTTGCCAAAGTGCTGTTGAAGATCACAGTTTGTTGCCGAAGTTGCACACTAGTTGCTGAAGATTGCAGGATGTTTTTCTGATTTCAAAAATTAATGATGGGGTTAATTTGGTGACTAGGCATAATCACCATCTGTGGCAAAATAGGCATTGTATATGCTGCCAAAACATAACAATAGTTGTATGAAATCCAAATAGTCACATCTTAATTAAAATTTAAAAATGACCGAAAAGAGTGACTTTTTGGGGTTTGAAAGTATGTGATGCTTTAGTTTCTCTTCCTTTGGTCTTTTATTTGGCTGGAGAAAAGTTGTAGCAGAGATTCCACGCTTGGAAGTGGGGGGACTATAATTCTATTGATGGTTTTAGTCCATCTTAAGACTGTTGTAAGTGTATGTAATAGTTTTCTTTCATGTAGAGAGTAGTTGCTAGTACAATGGAAGTTACAGATTTATTTGAGTGCTCCATCGATGCCTAGAAGGCATGTTTTCTATCTGTGTTGAGTCTTAGATTTCTCTTATTTGCAATGGAGGTTGTGGGTTATTTGGATTTGGGGTTTTTAGTCTTCTCTATTTTTTGCAGTTGGGGGTTTTAGTCCTCTCCAATCGTTGGAGGTTATAGTCTTTTTTTAGAAGTGTTTACAATGATATTTCATCTTCAGGACAGTATGTGCCATGTGGGTATGTGGAAGCTCACAATGTGAAATGGAGCTTTGTAAAGCCATGAAGGCAGTGTAATCACTTGTATTATTGTGGATTGATGGCACAAGGAGCAAGTGCTCACTCTTATTGGAGTTCTCTACCTATTCAAGGGTTTCTCTAGTGGTATTTTGTGTGTTGCAATACTTATTTTATTTTCACATGTTTGATTTGTTCTCTGTTTTTCCTTAATGTGCACATGCAATGGAGATTGACATCCATAATAGGTGGTGTTGGTGCATATTGAGTTAGTTTGAGGGCATCTCATTAAATCCGTTTGTTAATGATTGGAGTGTGGTAGTCTGTCCCAGTTTGTGGATCAATAGTTTAACATTTAACCACAAATATTGGTGCCCTTCCTTGAGTCGTATTCTCCTTCTGTGGGATGTACCGACTTAATTGTTGGGTGTCTAAATCCCTAAGTTCATGTTGCTAAACTTCCCAGTTAGAACTGATAAATGATGTCATGAGTTCATTGAAAATATATTCTATATTTGTGACCATTCAACACCTTGAAGTAGATGAACTCCTGCTAGAATAAGGCATAAAAAGTCTTTTAAACTGTTCAATCGTGCATAAAAAGGTACAAACTAGATAACTGCAGATGAAGATCATTGAATGTTTTATTCAAAGTTAGTGCTTAAATTCAATTTTAGACCAGGATTCTGTAGCAAATTAGACTACCTTGCCAGTTAATGTTAATTCTATTTAAAGTACTTGATGGTTGCCAAATGGAATGCAACTGTTGACAACCGATTCCTAACAACTACCCACAAACCAACAATTACATAGTCAGGCATAAACAAACTAACAAAACATAATAAGTCAAATTACAGTTGTCATTAGTTTTCCACAGTCCATGTATTATTCAAAAGATTACTTCTGGAATAAACTCTGCATGTTTTTTTTAATTGATATTTTGGATCACACTATATTATCCATCAGGAAGAGGATAGTGACTACAGGATTGACTTAGTAAACATGTAGAAGATCCAATCGTTTTTAATTTGCACACATAGGCTATTAATCTTCAACAGGCATTTATGAGACAATACACATGTAGCTATTGTATATTTTCACCTTCTAGCTTAGCCTTATATTACATTTAACTGGGAGATTCGAATTACTGCTGATAACTCATTTTTCCAAATGTAGCAGAGTATTTCCCATGTAAGTACTAAGAACTGTTACACTATTAATTTCTCAGTTGTGAACATTTCGTTTTTTTTGGAAATAATTTAAACAAATTTTAATGAATTTAATTTTATTTCAACAAGTCATGCTATATCAGATTGAGATTTTCCTTATAAAACTGTTGCATTCTGTTAATCTTTTATTCACATTTTAAAGATTCTTAGCACGTAATGTCTCCTAGAGGCTCATAATTTAAGTCATTTTATTAATGTGTTATAACAGGTTGGCTATGTAGGGCAGTTTCCTGTCTTTGCTATTATAGGACCCTCAGAATGAAATGCTGAAAGCCTTTTTATTTTTGGTTTTATTTTGTTGGCTGCTCATTCTTATTCAATTACTTTAGATATCATTGATTGCGACTTACCAATTTATACAGCTGATTGAATCCTAATTGTTGTGTTGTGTCATTAAGAAATGGAGGAAGGCTAGATCAATCGAATATTTCTCGCAAAAGCAACACCATACGAGCTATATGGGATTCTGCTTTGCAGAAGTCAGGGAGTTCATATTGGAGGCCACACTCTTCAAGCATGTATCAAGTAAGTGATCACAACAAAGAAAGCAGTTCCTCTACCCAAGAAAGATACAAGGAGCCAATAGAAAATTCTTCAGAAACAAACCTCTCTGCTTCCCAGAGGTATTTGTGGCCCTTAAAATCTGCTCTGCAACGGGCAGGAAATTTTGGGTGGCGTAGATCCACTCTTGACAATAGATGTAATATGAATATTGGAAGATTACCAAGAAGCTATTCTGCTGAAGATATGAAGATTATTGGTGGTAAGAGGCCACAAAATTATGAATATGTAATGAACAACCCTGTTATTATCACTTCCGAGGCTGTTGGGGAAGAAAGTACAGTCTTGTCTGGAGAAGATGTAGACAATAGTAAAGAAATGGATCGAGATGATCAACTTCCAGTGTCCAGCCAAACTCTATTTGAATGTGATGATGATAGCAACACAAATTCCCTAGTTCACACAGGCTGACAGAGATCCACAGGCGGATAATTATGCTTTAAATCCGAGGAGAATCTACAAGAAGTTTCCATCAGGTTCCTAATTTGGAAGCATAGTCTAATGAATTCAGTGATAGTAGTGCTTCCAGTGCCAACGGATGTGATTTAAGACCAGTTGTTTAATTCAACTTCAGAATACATACAGATGGATCTTAACTTGATGTTTGAGAAAGCTTCAAGCGTTATTAATTGGAGATAAATATGTTTTCTAAGCGTCAAGTTTTCTTTGGGATTGACAGGTGAAGATGTAATCTTTATGCATTCACTATCTTCAAAATGCTAGTTATTTGGTTGGTACTTTTGGTTTAGGTAGCGGCTAAATCTCTTTATCTTATATTTGTAGGTTGTATTTTCCTTTTGAAATTAATAAGGCCATTTGATTTATAGGCACACAGCTAACATCTACTAATTCTTCCGTGGCAGGACAAATTGACACTTACAAGCTTTCTCTTGTATCTATAAACTGATGACAGATATCGCATAAAGACATTACTAATTTTATCCTGCAACATCAACCGAGAAGTGATGTTTAGTTTGGTAGAATTTATCCTATATTTTGATTCTCTCATGATTTATTACATCATATTCCTCTCTGGACAGTATTTGATATATGTATACTTAAGCTTTTTAGTTTTTTATAATCAATAATCCTTAATTATTTCTTTTGCTTTCCTAGCAGCTAAGTATCCAATTTAATCTACAAAATGTGTACAATTTAGGGATATTTATAAATGCGCTGGTTACCACGGGGTATGAACTATCTTTGATATTGATTAATAATCCTGCTATTATTTTTCAATTATTTGTCTACCAAGAAAGGAAGAGTCATGCTTACCTATTTCTATCCTATCGTCAATTACATGGTTCACAACCAGAGGTTGACTGATAAAGAATAATATCTTGGTTTATCCTCGTTCAAGATTAATGTATCAAATGTGAGCATCTTTAACTAGCTTTTATTGCAGGTACTTTGTGAATTGGAAATTTATGAAGGTGAGATTCATTCTTCCATCTTTGTTTCCTAAAATATTTTGCTCTCAATGGTCAATGAAAATGAGACCATCTTAATGAATGTTTTCAGGGATCAAAATATACAAAAACTTTAGAAATGCATCTTCAAGATTTTGCCCTTTCCATTACATCCTGCAGAGAGACATTAAGTAAATTTGGGTTTGCATACAGCTCTGAAACACAAAAAAGTATAGCAGATTTTTTCTTTACCTTTTTGTGGGTTTTTTGATTTTGTATATATGTGCATACTTTTTTTTGTGGAATGTTATTTGAAATCTGAACTTATTTAATGTAGACACGTTTTTTATTGCTAAAGCCCATATTAATTGTTGGCAAGTGTTAGAGAAGTACATATATTTTAATGTTAACAACATTAGTATTTTTATTTCTTTTATAATTGCTTTCTACATTTGCAACCTTGTTGATATGGCTGGATAAGATTTCCCTGAAAGTAGTGTCTCCCCATACAACTACACTATCACATCTTAAGATGATAGGCTATGACTATTTTAGTTTTTGAGGTTTGCGAATATTTTGATGGGATTAAGACATAACATGATTTGGACTTAGCAGGCTGATTTGTGACTTGGACTTGGACTTGACGTTCAGATTTGACAAATTGGAAAAAAAAAAAAAAATATATAAAGATTTTTTAAGGATTTAAAGTTTTCACTATGCACTCTTCACTAAATAAACTTTAAAGACACAATAAATTAATCAATTAGAGGCTACTTTGATTGCATACACAAGTATAGATCAATCAAATGAGTACCAAAGTAAATTTGAGTTGAAGGAAATGACATTTTAAAAATATATAGATATTCTCAAGTGTTTTAGGTGTACAAAACTCATGTATTATGATATCTATGGCATCAAAAACAAAACCCACAAAATTGAGTCATGAACTATGGTAGAGAGGAGCTTGCATCACTTGGCCAAGCATCACTAGTTCTATGCAGGGTCTTGCATGAAAGGAAAGCTAAGTGCGGAAACACTTCCTTAATGCAAATCAAATAGGAGAGGGTTGCAAAACTTTGTTTCAAATTTTTAAACTTTTTCAGTTTAGCTATTACAATACAACTTTCAAACCCTGTGTTCTTGTAGGTGTTGATTCATTGTGATACAAGTTTTAGAGTGAATCTGACAACATAACGACATCTTAGAAATTACAATCTCTCAACATACAACAAATGCACTAATGCACCAATTTATACTTCTTGTACATGGGTGTTGAACATTGCCATGTGTCAATCTCATAGTCTTTGCATGCATGCAAACTGAAACCCACAAGATGCACAAGTCCTAAGTGACTTGATTAACAACCTGTCAAACATGCACGTACATGCAACAACATGCAATAACATGCAAGCACATGCAAGGCTTGCAGCTCCAAAAATCAAACAACCTCACATTCTATAGAAAATCAAGTCAACTGCCAAAATAGAACTCACCCAAGACTCGTAGTCACTCCTAGTGACAACTTAGTCTTCGTTAAGCAACTTTCCCTTCAAAGCTTCAGTCAACAAGTCAAAACAATGCCACATGGCATCATGGTGCTCATTCTAGGGGTTTGCACAATTCTCAATGATCAAATGGGTGCCCAAGTGACAAGTGTCACCTTTCCTTGCTCTTGTTTTTTTGAAGGGATAAACTTGCACACAAGTGGACCCTGCCAATGCTTATTTCCAATTAAGATTGCCACATGTCAACATGGCACCCATTTTAGAGGTCTAAACAATTGCCTTTTCCCAATGGAGTGCCCCTGTGACATGTGCCACATTTTTATCCTTTTGCATCTTGCATGTAGGATGCCAACTCTTCGCTAGATCCCACAAAGTGACTTATTAATTTGGAAACAATTATTTTGCATTTAGTAAATAAAATCAACTTAGGGGTAAATAATTAAATAATTAATCATGAGACTCACTAAGGTTGAGACACCTTAATCCCAACATTCTCACACTTGTCGAAGACCTTACAAGAGTCTCTATATCACTGCTTAGGCCGCAAGGCCCATTAAATTGACACCATCTAAACTTCTTCATGCTTATTGGCTTCGTCAGTGCATCCACAACATTCACCAAAGTATCCACCTTTTCCAAGTTCACCTTTCCATCTTCCACCATATTTTGAACAAAATGAAACTGCACATCAATGTGCTTTGTTTTGGCATGGAAAGTAGGATTTTTCGCTAAACATATAGCACTCTAGCTATCACAACAGATAGTAATTTGTCCTACATCAAAACCAATATCCAAACATAGTCTCTTAAGCCAAATGGCTTGTTTACAAGCATGGGTAATTGCCATGTACTCTGCTTCAGTAGTGGACAAAGCGACTACAGTGTGCCGTTTACTCATCCAACTTATTGCACCACCAAACATCGTGAAAACATATCCACTAGTGGATTTTTTGTTGTCAATGTCACCCGCCCAATCTGAATCCACATATCCACGAATGCTCATTGAATGTCGAGGTCTAGTAGGATAACCATGAAAACACAGGGCATATTTGGAAGTACCCTGCAAGTACCTGAACACTCTTTACCACATCTTAGTGCACCGATCTAGGATTAGCCATAAATCAACTAAGGACTCCCACAACTTGGGCAATGTCTAGCTTTGTACAGACCATAGCATACATCAAACTGCCAACAACACTCACATAAGGAACTCTAGTCATGCCCTCCATCTTGGTAGGAGATTTTGGACAATCCTCCACAAAAAGGTTCATCCCCTGAACAACTGGAACAATCATCTGTCTGCAAGTAGTCATGTCGAATCTCTCAAACACAAAGTTCACATACTTGCTCTGGCTATAGCCAAAACTTTTTGTTAGCTTCTTTTATGATCTCAATCCCCAAAATATAACTCGTTGCGCCTAGATCTTTCACCTCGAATTGTGATGAAAACTGAGACTTCAAATCTGAAATCTTACTATTTTCATTCCCAATGAACTTGAAATCTTACTGTTTTCATTCCCAATGAACAACATATCATCCACATACAAGACAATAATGAGAATGTGACCATTATCAGTCTTGTAATAGACACAATGGTCAGATTTGGATCTCAAAAATCCCAAGGACAACACATAGGTGTTGAACTTCTGGTACCACATCCTAAGAGATTGTTTTAAACCATATAAGGATTTTCTCAACTTGCACACCAGATTCTCTTTTCCTTTCACAATGAAATGCTTTGGTTATGACATATAAACTTCCTCCTCCAAATCACCATGAAGGAAAGTTGTTTTCACATCCATTTGCTTGACCCCAAAGTGGTAAGCTGCTGCAAGTGAACAAGAATCAAATGGATGCTAGCTTGGCTACATGAGAGAAAATCTCCCCATAATCTATTCCCTCCACCTGAGAATATTCCTTTGTGACCAACCTTGCCTTATGCTTCTCAACACTACCATCATAACCCATTTTCTTCTTGAACACCCATTTACATCTAATGTATTTTTGTCTTTCAGGCAAAGGTACCAGATCCCATGTAGCATTCTTTTTCAATGCAACCATCTCCTCATTCATGGCTTCCATCCAAGAATTTGCATCATGCATACCCATAGCCTCTCTAACTATCCTAGGCTCATCAATGTTGGCAATCAAAGAAAATATGCAACTGGAATCTAACATAGAATAATCAAACCTTTCCAGTTGCCGCCTTTCTCGTGTAGACCTCCTCAACTCTTGAGGTTGAGGTTCTTGCTCTTCTTTAGAGCTCTTAGAGCTGCTAGAGCTCTCCTCATCATTAGGTCCATTAGGAGTACTAGTTCATCTCTCTTACGAGTAGGTGGAATTTGAACTACCTTCTTCTTCTCTTCCTTGTCTGGTTGTAGATCAACTATGGAAGGTTTTAGCTCACGAAAGATCACACTTCTACTGTAGAGCACCTTCTTTGCAATTGCATTCCAAAGCTTGTACCCTTTCACACCGACACCATAGCCGATGAAGATACACTTTATTGCCATATGTCTCACAACCAAAGACTTTGAGATGTCTCATTGAGGGCTTCTTGCCAAACCATGCCTCAATGAGTGCCTTTTTGACAAGAGCTGAAGTAGGAGAACTATTGATCAGATAACATGCAATGGCTACAACTCCAACCTAGAACTTCCGTTCAAGGCCAACACCGCTCAACATACTCCTAGCCTTCTCCATTAGCATTTTGTTCATCCTCTCTGCAACTCCATTTTGCTGTGGGCTGTATGGAGTTGTCTTGTGTCACTCAATCCCATGGTCCTTACAGAACCTGCCGTATTCTGCGGAACAAAACTCACCACCATTATCTGTCCTCAAGCACTTGATTTTCCTATCAGTCTGGTTTTCAACCAAGGATTTGAACTCCTTAAACTGACCGAAAACTTCAAATTTACTTATGAGGAAGTACATAAATGTCCTTCTAGAATAGTCATCTATGAATGAGACAAAATACACAGATCTAGACAAGGAACATTAATAGGACCAAAAACATTAGAATGTACATAAACCAAAACCCCAGAAGATTTATGAGAACTAGAATAAAATGAAACACAGTGTTGTTTTCCATATATACAATGTTTGCAAAAAACAAACTCAGATTACAATCGTCAAGGCCTTCAACAAAGCTCTTATTAGGCTCTAATACCCTTCTTACCAATATGGTCATGCCTTTGGTGCCACAACATTGTTTTCTGAGTAGGAACTTTCATTTTCAAAGCATTTTCACCCTTAGGTACCCAAAAAGCACAACCATTAGATGTAGACACCATAGTCTTCTTTGCTCGATCTGAGGATGAAGAATCCAAAGCCCGTTTCTTGGACTTTGCAAAAGTACTATTACATTGAACTGTGCATGCATTCAGCTTATACATGGTGCCAATCCTAACACCTTTAGCAAGCACCATATCTAGAACCTTTGGTCATCTTGCATCCACCACTCGAGAAAACAACTTGCACTCCCACATCACTCAACTTACTCACTGAAAGTAGGTTTCGTGCCAAACCAGGGATCTGCATTACACCATCAATCCCCTTCACTCTACCATCGAGGAATCAAATCTCAACTCTTCCATGACCAACAATCTTTAGGTGAGAATCATCACCCAGATACACCTTCCTACCATCATACTCATCATACTTTGAGAACCAACCTTTGTGAGAGGTCATGTGGAAAGAGGCACCTAAATCTATCAACCACACATTTTCCGATGCATGCGTTGCCAAGATTGCGACAAATGCATCGACATCTTCATACAAGGATTTAAAATCAGATTTAAAATTAGAGGATTTATTGTTTTCTTTCTTTTTCTCCTCTTTACAATTTTTTCGGAAATGTCCAGATTTCCCACAGTTCTAGCATTTAGCCTTGGAATTTTTACCATGAGACTTAGATCTCCCCGGAAACTTGGATTTAGACTTCTTTTCCTTTGTTTTGCCTTTCTCCTTTGATCTACCACGAATAGACAAGGCCTCCTCGACCATCTCAAAAGATTTCCTTTGCATCTCTTTAGACAACAGCAAAGCAACTGCATCATCCATCTTGAAAGTGGTGGTTGTACTTCCAATCGCCATCACTAGGTGGTCCCACGAGTCCGACAAAGAACATAGTAGAAGCATGCAACAATCCCCATCTTCAATTTTCAAACCAACAAAATCCAATTGAGCAACAAGCATATTAAATGCATTCAGGTGATCTACAACTGCTCCTTCTTCCTCCATCCTCAGAGAATACAATTTCTTTCTTAGGAATAGCTTATTCACCAAGGATTTACCTTGATAAATATCACCAAGCTTCTTCCAAAGACTAGCTCCAATCTTCTCCTCATGGACATTCAAGAGCATAGAATCAGCCAAACAGAGTCTTATCAGACCCTTGGCTTTCTAATCTGTTAGGTTCCAATCCTCTTACGAGGTTGCGGCTCGTTTTTTACTAGATACTGCAACCCATATATCTCTATCTACAAGCATATCCTCCATTTTGAGTTTCCACAACTCAAAATTGCTGCCATTGAATTTCTCCATCTCTATTCTTCCGGATGTGTTTGCCATTTTAAATCTACAACAAGATTACAAAGCTCTCTCTGCAAGAACTCTCATTGAATCTAGATATTGTACAAAAGCCCTTCAAACCCAACAAAGATAACAAGGTTGGCCAGACTTTGATACCAACTGAAAGGAAAACAAAGTGCGGGAACGCTTCCCTAATGAAAATCAATTAGGAGAGGGTTGCAAAACTTTGTTTCAAATCTTTAAACTTTTTTAGTTTAGCATTCAAGATTGCACATGCATTTAGTTATTTTTAGATTTAAAGCATTAAACCACACAACACAAAATTTACGTGGGAAAACCCTTTAAAAAAAAAACCCACACACCAAAGCACAGATCAATTGTATTACAGTAAAAAGCTATTACAATACAACTTTTAGAGTCTATGTTCTTGTAGGTGTTGATTCATTGTGATACAAGTTCTAGAGTGAATCCGACAACATAACGACGTCTCAAAAATTACAATCTCTCAACATACAACAATTGCACTAACGCACCAATATATACTTCTCATACATGGGCTTTGAACATTGCCATGTGTCAATCTCACAGTCTTTGCATGCATGCAAACTGAAACCGACAATATGCACGAGTCTCAAGTGACCCGATTAGCAACCTATCAAACATGCACATACATGCAGCAACATGCAAAGCACATGCAAAACTTGCAGCTCAAAAAATCAAGTAACCTCACATGCTAAGCATCCCATAGAGGAAATCAAGTCAATTGCCAAAATAGAACTCACCCAAGACTCCTAGTCACTCTTAGTGACAACTCAGTCTCCGTCAAGCAACTTTCCCTTCAAAGCTTCAGTCAACAAGTCAAAACAATGCCACATGGCATCATGTTGCTCATTCTAGAGGTTTGCACAATTCTCAATGCTCAAATGGGTGCCCAAGTGACAAGTGTCACCTTTCCTTGCTCTCGCTTTTCTAAAGAGATAAACTTGCACACAAGTGGACCTCGCCAATGCTTGCTTCCAATTTAGACTGCCACATGTCAACATGGCATCCATTTTAGAGGTCTAAACAATTGCCTTTTCCCAATGGAGTGCCCATGTGACATGTGTCACATTTTTATCCTTTTGTACCTTGTATGTAGGATGCCAACTCTTTGTTGGGTGACTTAACAATTTGGAAATATTATTTTTGCATTTAATAAATAAAATCAGCAACTTAGGGGCAAATAATTAAATAATTAATCATGGGACTTACTAAGGTTGAGACACCTTAATCCCAACATTGCATTTGTATCTCAGGCAAATTTGTGATGCTGTGGTAGCCATAGTAGCGTTACTTGGGATTGGAATTTACTGAACAAATCAAAAGTATAAATCAAGGTAATATTACCTGAGATTTAATTGGGAAAAACTTGAAGGAATTAAAAGCTGTTGCTTTTCCATCTCGCATGGCCCAAAGTGATTTTTATTTTTTGTTTTTTAAGGCTAGAATGGGGGTTTGGGGGTGGCAGCCCCCCATTAGGGTTGAGAGGTAGCCAGCCTCATGGGGGGTCTAGGGATAGAGCTCCAAGTAGGATTGAGGGTCGGCACCTTGGATGCGCTCCCTGTCATGATACGGGGAAGGGTTGAGGGGCAGCACCTTCACCACCAAGCCTAAATTAATGCCTTCCAAATTACACAAACTTTCATAGAGTATGCCATTTTTCATAATTAAACGCTTCTAACCAAGCTCTAAGAGTTTATGCTCCAAACTCTTCAAAAACTGCGAGTGCTGAAGCCACAGAGCAGTAATTAGGTCCTAACCATATGTTTTTTTTGAATTTCTAGAGTTAATAATGCAAAAAAAAAAAAAAAACTTTGAGGCTTTTATGCACCCAAATTTTACCTTTGGGACTCATAAGTCCCAACAAGTCCATCAGTGTCAGTGAGTTTGGCAGAAACTTGCTGAGACTCACAATTGAGTCTACAGGCGTTAGATGGCCAAGCTCAACCTGGAGCTTAGCGAGTCTGCTAAATTCCCATCAAGTCTGGAAACTATGGGTTAATTGATTAAGGAGCAGTTCTTAAGAGTTTTCTATTTGGTGGTAAAATGATTAAATTGTTGATGCTTGTTCCCAATTGTTTAGGAGATTTGTGAATGGTTTAGGACAAGACTTTTGAAAATAGCATTTGAAATTTCGAGGCAATGAGATGTATATAAGCCAATTTATACAGGTTATAGATGAGTAGTAAATCAAGGTTTATAAAACTACTTATTGCCCATCTCCCATTTCTATACTTATTAACGCCAACCTTTTTGGAGGTGGAAATTTCGACCACAACAAATTGAGTTAAAAAAATACTGTACAATTAAATGTTCCTTCTTGACAAAGAGGATTATTCTTTGGAGTTGCAACTGCAATCTTGTCATTGGTTTTTGTAATTAGGCAACTTGTGGTGCTTGTCCATGTCATTTTTCTCGGCCATGTGCTTGTTTTTACCCGTCAAATGAAATAATACATTGTAGAATAATTATTAGCATATTCTTACATTAAATAAGTCAAGGGTTAATGGATACCTTATAGATCTGTAAGCTTCCATTTTGAACCATACAATCTCTTCACTTTTTTGAAATTTAAGGTCAAGCATTTTTCTCTGGGTAATTAGGGGCTCCCACGGTGCTTGAACAAGGTCTTCAATTTGGTCTTTAATTACCAAACATTTTATTTATTTTCCAACGTGGGTATGAAAATTGTTTGAAAGATAAAGTTTACTTCAGTTAGTTTAGTATAGACAAATAAAAGTTTGCTGTGGCAACAAGTACTCAATAGGGAGAGGAATCATCATTATTTTCATCTGTGCCTCAACCAACTAATGGCTTTGCAAGGCGTGGAACACCCCATCTAGTATATGATCATGAGCTTTATCATCTTGCTTTGAATGCTTCTTTCTTTAAATTATAAAGGTTCAGTTTTGTCCCATGCTTGTGCTATGGCTGAGAACTGATAAACTGTGATGGGAACCACGGTAGTTTACTTAAGCGATTAGGGGGATCTTTGGAGCCTTCTTATCACTTCTTGTTACTCCTTATTGCTACTTCTTAATGCTCCAGGTTGCTCAAAAATCGGATTTGGGCATGCCATGACTTTACAAGCGGCCATTGCCCATCTCTGCAACGAGTTTGAGGGCAGTTGTGCTTAACGTGCACATAATTACCTTAGTTTTGAACTCGCAGAAATATATTAGAAATAACAACTGTCATACTAATCAAATTTAATTTTCAAAGTGCATACATTAGAAAATAACGTTCTTACAGATTTTTTAAACCAAAACAATTTGTTTTTTGTGCTATGTAGGATAATTAGTTTAAGATTCTGAACACAAAATACGTTTAGAAAATAGTCACACCAGGTGAAATGGTTTGAAAATGAAAACAAGTAAGTTTTAGGTAGCTTTGGCTTTGAGATAGAAGCATTAAAGTTCGTTCTCACAGCGGTCTCATATCTGACAAGTTGGAAGTTACTTTTAGGCAGATTTGGCCTTGATATGAAGCAATAAAGTATGTTCTCACGACAATCACATATGTGACAAGGTGGATACCTGGATAAGTTTTCCCCAGGTTTTCACAATGGGATGGGTAGGAAAGTGCATTGGGTAAAGCTCCTTATTGTAGCTTCTTGAATGCTCTTTAGTGGAACTTTACACATTTTCAGTGAAAGCATAATTTTCAATGTTGATCAGCAGATGTTCGAGTGTAAGTCATCTCACAATTATGTTCCGAAGGAGCATCAAAGCTCCACTTCCACTCTCGCAAACATTTTGGGAACAAAATTCCAGTGTTCTGTAGGGATGCGACTCCCCCGAAAAATTGCTGCTTTCGTACATATTCGAGATGCCAGGATGGCAGGGAAACATCCCTATGCAATGCTGTCACCAGCGACACCAAGTAGGAGACGTCCCTGGAACGTCTCCCTCAGCGGACATTTCTAGCGTGTCCCTCTTTAATGGGGGCATTGAAGGGATGCTGGGATGTCTCTAGGATTCTCAAAGAACTCGGCCACGTCCATTGAACAACCTGGAAAGATGTAGCCATTCCTACATCTGGCACTTTAAAAAAGTATTTAAAAACAAAAAAAAGTATTTTTTTTTGACATTTGGGCTGCTAACCCTAATCCGAATAGTCTAATGAACCCCATCCATACCCTAAACACAAAAAAAAGCTATAAAAACTGGATAGCCTCCATCGTTTCGAAGCATGTAAGAAACTATGTTGATTTTTAAAAAAAGAGATGGTCAAATAAGAAAGCATATTAATATCATAAAATTAATAAAAAAATTATGTCTAATATAAGATCATCTCATTAATATAATCTCATTAATATAGAAATTATATTTTTTTTTAGTGTTCCTTTATTTTAATCTTTTGAAAAAAATTAATTTTATGCAATCGAGTTTGACGTGGCTAGTCTAAAGTTGATGAGAACATAAGCTATTAAATTTAATAATAGACCACCTTATATTTTTTTAAAAATTAGTTGTAATTGAAGAATTAGAAATGGTAAGAGTGAGTTATATGGAGGCTTGGCTATAAGCATTAGATCTTTGAAGATGATAATTTAGTCAATAAATATTTGAAAATATTGGTTTTTGTTTTTATTGAAAGAGGAAAAGAATTGAAATGAAGATCATTTTTAAATAAAAGTATTTTGTATTATATATTTATATATTTAATTTGATTTATTAAAGATTTTTTTAATGTAATGGATAACTTAAAAAAAAAGGAATTAAAATGAAAAATAATGATTGTGATTTTTTTAAGGAAATTAGGGGTTTTAATTGGAAAATATCTCAGAATGAGTGAATTTATAATAATTGCAATGCTCATAAAGATGAGGAACACTTTTTTCATTGCTTTGAAGACAAGAAAAATGGCTTCATTAGACTTAGTGGATTATGTTTTGTTGAATCTATATGAAGAAGCCACCATAGAAACTCCTTGGAAGTTGGAAAAAGTTGGGAGACTTGTGCTAAGCTAAATCTTTAGTGAACATACTTTTCTTGAGAAAGAAGTTGTACAACTTGAGAATGGATGATGGTGATTCTATGACCAAGCATTTGGACGTGTTAAATATGATTGAGCTAGTTACATTCTATTTAAGTGAAAACGAAGGATGGTTCTTGCATTACACTAGTATGTTATTTGCTAGACTTGTGGGATCACTTGATAATGGCAATTGAGATCATTGCCTCAAAACTCAAAATGAATGAGGAAGTGGTTGAAATATTTTCAATCTACTAAGAAGGCCCTAGTTGTTCATGGAAGATTGAAGGAGAAAGGTAGGAAGGACAAGAACAAATAAAACTCTAGATATAAATCTTGTGGGATTTCCAAATCTCTTAGAAAGTCCAAGACTAAGTGTTGGAACTATGACAAGACTAGCCACTTTCATAAAGATTGTGAGGAGAAATAAAAATGATTTAGATGGTGTCCAAAACGTCTTCTCAAGATGATGTAGATGCCTTTGTTGTGGCCTTGTCAACTTATGTATCAAAATATGTGTGGTTGATAAATTCAACTTCCTTCTATGTGAATTTATGTTGGGGGTGGTTTATAAATTATGAAAAATATAATGGTAGAAAGGTGGACTTTAGTGATGATACATTTGAGCATAATTGGTAAGGTAGAGTTTAGATTTGATTCCATGATGGATAAGTGAATGGATCAATGTTATGTTGCACATCCTAAGTTTGGCACAAAACTTATTATCAAATACCAAACTCAATGATGTAGGTGTGAATGTTGTTTTCTTGAGTGGAGGGTGTTAGATGGTTTTAGGAGTTATCATGCTCTCTAAAGTTTGTGTGAGCACTTTGTTTTAGCTAGATGAATGCACTATTTAGTGCAATAGTTCTTTTATTCTTGTTGTCAGTAGATCTATAGAATCTACAACTTCACAATCAAAACCAATAGTAAAAAGGAGTGTTGTATCTACTTCCAATAGTGCTTTATAGATACCTAAGTGATCTTTTGCTTCAAAGGGAAACTTACTTGCATATAAAAATGATGGAATCATGGTTAGAGGTTCCAATGAAGGACTATCTAGCCATGCAACCTAACATTAAATACACACTTTACACATATCCCATAAAAAACAACACATTCTTATCTATTTAAGCTTGCATGATTATCATAGTTCAAATAGGGATTACGATACAAAATAACCTCAAAATTTCACATTACTCTAATGAACTCCACTATGCCACTTTATTATCTCCCTTAGGATTGCACTCTACATCATACTTCTTGTTCTTCACTCACAATCTCCATCTCAAACCTCAATTTCACTTTGCTTTCATTCTACCTCTACGCTTCTTCTCTTTCCTCTTTGCTTTTGTCTTCTTCACTTTCTTTTGATCGAAACCCAATATATATAGTATCCACAATATTTTCTAATGATTTGTATTGGTTACAAGATGACACAAAGCTCAATACCATATGTAATGTATCTTTGACTATAAATAAAATAAATTATGATACACCACATACATCCTTATTGGTTAAATAAATCCTTATAGATATTCCTTTGTTGGTGCAAACTCCAAATAGCTTGTCATGAGTAGAATCAATCACAACTATGCACAACTATCTACTTGTAGACATTCTCAAACCAATTTATGATTCTTTAGTCATCTAAATCACCTCAAACATTTACATGCCATTCCTCAATAATAATTCAAACTATGCTCAACATCGTCAATGCCAATTTCAAACAATAGTGAAATGTGTTAACTTTCTCTACCATATTTTTAACCACACACTCAGATAAACAAACAACTAAACTAATCCATGAAATCCACCCTTTCAAAATGATACAAGATTACCACACTGCTTAGGGATGATCTTGCATAATACACTTGGGGTCGATAAAAAATAAGGCCCTCATTTTTTAGGACATCATGTCTTGATTTGAGAGTTCCAACCTGCCACTTCTTTAACTCTCTTTCCACCTCGTTAGGTATGCCTCAAGTGATCCACCCTATGTACTACATTCTACTTCATTGCTTACCATATCGTCCATCTTCTATTTTCAGGGTTGCGGTACTATATTTCTCCAATCATCCTCTATACCACATTCTCTTGGCCTATTGTCACTCACAATCCTCTTGCCCTTTTTTATCTAGTCCCTCACATTTGTTAGCCCCTTTCCCAACTTCCACATACCCTTCTATTATGTTGTCCATTGTTTAATGTCCTTTAATACAACTCACCCTCTCATTCATCTTACTCTCCCTATGGATGACTTCACTTAGGTGTCATCTAGTCTCATATTCTCATTACCATGGAACCCTTTTTACATTTATGGTGTTGTTTGGACATTCAACAATGCTACACATCCTTGGGAGCCATACATATCGCTCCTCCCTAATGCAATCCCTGTGTTGCTCTAGAATTATCCCTTGCTTTTATTTGTGAAATCAATTTATGTTTCTAACTATCTTTTTAGCATGGTTTTAGTTTTAGCACTCTCATCATACACATCTCTATCAAATTGCCATGGTCTTCCCAACAAAAATGACACATCCATCAACACAATGTCACATATCACCTCATCATGGTACACCCCCATGTTGAACCTCACCAATCACTATTCTTTCATTGGTATCTTGTTTTCTTATTGCAACCATCTAATCCTATAGGGGTGTAGATGCTTCATCCTTCTTAGCCCCAACTTGTCCACCATTTTTAAAGACATAAGTATTTGTATTGCCTTTATCCACCAAACCATCATGACACTTACCTATTTCCTTGAATCTAGTTTGGAATAAACTCTTCCTTTGCCTCAAGTCTCTCCTATTTTTGCACCTCAAGCCTCTCTTCAAAATGAGTTTAGGGTTCCTCTTTGAAGTAGGTCATGTCTCTTCTTTGTATGTAGTTTGCATGCTCTCTCCTATCCTATTTTCTTGGCACTCAAATGCCCTATGTGTCTCTTCTTCATAGTTGAAATAGGTTCCTTTGAAAATTTCTAACTTCTCTTCTCACACCCTCCTCTACCTTGCTAAGAGTATCTTCCACTTCTTATTGGATCTCTTTACAATATGCATCTTCATCTTTTTCATTTTTGTAGTAACATCCATTGCCATCTCGAGCCCTTGTGGTAGGAATTACCATCTTTCTCTTTGTAGCAAGAGCTTCAACTTTCTCATTCATTGTAGTATGGGATACCCCTTAGATTCACTCCTTTGTCTGTAGGAGCCAAAAATTAGCTCTCACACCTTAGGATCACCTGAAAAACAAAGTATAATCTTCCACAAGAGAGTATGGCAAGATAATAGCTTTCTTGATATGATATTTTATAAATGTACAAGAGCCTTGCTTAAATAGACAAGGTGAGATAAGATTAGACACGATCATGACATGTGTCTTAATCCTATAACATGAGACAACTAACTCAACTAATATTAAATGACCTAGGACACAAGAAATAAATTATATAAGATAAGATCTCATCAAGACAACTAAGATTTCTAGAAGGATTCTTAGGACCTAGGTAAACTTAACATGTGAATGGGACCTACTACTATACTATATAGGTAAAATACCATATTCACACCAACACCCCCCCTTAAGTGCAACTTAGGGAGGAACAAACCAATGAAAATGATGCAAGAATGCAAGGATAGATCCCAACTATGAAGCCATGTTAGGTACCCATTTACAAATGATCTCACAAACAAAGTAAAAGAGCAAAAGCTAGTGGGAGAAAACTCCTCTCCAAAATAGAGAATGCATGAAATCAATCATGTACAAGTGATGACTGAAGGACTCATCAACATCTCCCAAGGACTACATACATCACAAAGATACAATCGATAGCCCCCCATAAGAGGGAAAGAGACTCTGTAGCCCTCCCCCCCAAAATATATAATCTCCTGGAAAAATGGTAAGAGCCTGAAGACAAAACATGATCCAATGTCGACAAACAACTTGTCTCCCCAAATGTTAGATGATGATGCCACAATCAAATTAGGTACATGCCCAATCAATAAAGAAGGTGACAAACTAGGACTATGTGGAAACTGATGATGAACAAGATCCAAAGACTGATGATTTGATAATAGTAGTGTAATGAATATCATCAAAGAGGAGAGATAACCCCTCAAATGTATCCTCCAAATTTGAAATGTGAGACCCGAAAAACAAGTTTGAAATACTTGTCAAATAATCATCCCATAAATATATATTGAAAAATGATTTACTCATTGCAAAGAATCACTGGAAGCTTTCAAAGAAGCAACTTTGAACTTTGATGAAGCAACAAAAGATGAATGGTCCTATTGAACAAGAATGATGGGAGCCTCAATCAATGACTCTGCACAAGGAATCACTAAAGGAAGGGTCAAAAGCTATCTTTGATGGAGAAGGAGCACTTGAAGAAACCTTGTCCTCATCTTCTGAAGATTTAAAGTATTCCAAATAATCAAACTCTTAAATAGTATCATAGTCATAGTGTATCCTGTTTGAAATATGAAGAGGCACAAGACAATCTGAAACATGATCATCTAGGAATGATTGAGTATCAGGATCTCCATATATCTCCCAATTTTTAGTCCAAAGTGCATGAGAACACTCAAAATGATCAAAAGCATTCAAAATGTCATCACCAACATGCATATCAATAACTCCCAAGACATGATCCCTTTTGAAATTCCAAACAAATTTTTACTATCAATACCTAGAGGGGGAACAAGACCATACAAATGTGACAACAAATGAAACTAATGGAGATGTTTTATGATGACATCTCTCCATTATTTATAGTTTCCCCTTTTCAAGATGACCAGAGAAAGATGAAATGAAAAACCCATAATGAACTATGAGAGATATCCAAAATTGTAAAGTCTTAAACCTTCAACAACAATTAGAAACCCCCAAATATGATGTATATTGCAAATGAAGCCTTCCAAAAAATATATAACTTCTTTAGGTGTTAAAATTTCCAAGTAATCAATCATAATGTGATATTTGCAAAAACTGAATAAAATGTACTTGGGGTTGAATCTTGAAAAATTGCATGGACGCAAAAATAAACCTCCTTAATACCTTTCCAATGTCACAAGAATTGTATAAACCATAGATTCAGGGAAAAATTTATAAGCTCAGAGGTCCAAATGGGAGATCTAACTTCAAACAACAATAAAATGCACTTGTAGCAAAATCTGGCAAAATGAACTTCATCATTGTGAAGTGCTTGGAACAAGTTTTGCAAAAATATCTCATTTTTGAAAAACAAACTCTTGGATCAAAAGATATGGCCCCTAAAAAACAACTACCCTATGAGGGCGTTAGGGGAAAATTTTGGTCCCTTGATGACTAGCAACAACTCACCCACGTGACTATAGGGTGTTGGCAAGTTTTAAAAAACCTGTTGTTAACGAAGTGATGGGCGAGTGGTGGGCCTTGGAAGAGGTAGCATTGGAGGGCGATGGGTACCCATGATTATACTTAAGCCCTAACACAAGGCACACAAGATCATTGATGGGAAAACCCCATGAACATGCACTCTTAATATAAAAAGTTGAATTTAAAAAAACCCAAATCGTATCTAATGTGACAGGTGATGTAGATAGAGGATAGACTACATAGAGATGATGTAAGCAGTAATATTTTTGTAGAGTATGCTTTTTATCAACCTGATTTACCTGCTGATTGGTCTACCAACGCTAGTGATGGTATGAAGCATATGGTGGGGATTGAAAATTTCTCTAAGGGCTTGTGGAAAATGTCTATTTTGGATGAAACGACAGTTCATTCTAGGGTTTTTGGGCCTCTTGAATGCGATGACATCTTTTTTGACCCAAAATGCTCCAAAATTGCAGCTATCTCTTGGATCTGGAAACCACTTCCCAACTTCAAACTGTCATAGATTTGGCCTCACATGTTTGATTTGAATGAAATAAAAGGAAAAACTAACTTTCTTGGACTCCCTAAACTCAATGGTGAGCTCATATTTTCACCAACATGCACCAAAATTAATCTATGATACAAAGCCACAAAGAGAAAACCCCAAAATTTGGTCTTTTTATCAAGTTTTTCTAATTCTCTAGGTCAACATATGATGCAAGAGAAGAGCATACTCAAATTTTCAAGATTTGCCAAGATTTTCAATCTAGGAATAGCTCATGCACAAAATCGCCCATATTTGAGAAGGTGTTTGCAAGACTAGAGCTTTGATACCATGTAGGAGCTGAAAATTAGCTCACACAGCCTAGGATCATCTGCAAAATAAAAGATAACTTTTCACAAGAGAGTATGAAAAGATAATAACTTGCTTGATGTGATATATTATAAATTTACAAGAGTCTTGCTTAAATAGACAAGGTGAGAGATATGATTAGACAAGGTCATCACATGTGTTTTAATCCTATAACATGAGACAATTAACTCAACTAATATTAAATGACCTAAGACACAAGAAGTAAATGACATAAGATAAGGTAAGATCTCATTAAGACAACTAAGACGTCTAGAAATATTCCTAGTTTCACGTATCAAATTTTGCTTACATTTAATAATGTTAAGTTATTTAAACATTTATGGAAAAATGAAATTTATTAGTTTAGACTTGTGATAAATTTAAGATTTCAATGTTATTTGAAAAATATCTCTATTCATATGATTGAATAGAAAGGATGAATGTTATGGAATATTTTCGTTTTGAGCATTGGTTGATGGTTACTGATGAAACTCTGCAAGTGCAAGTGTGTGAATGTAGGAACATGTTGAAGATCGAGAACATGGTTGAGGTACGAGTATTTAGTCGGATGATGATCAACAAGCATGTTGGAATCTGGAATATGCACACACCACTAAAATTCATAGCATATGTATTTAACTAGCAATTGATAGATATCATCTTGCTTGTGTGAAATGTATAAAAGATTTCATAGATAAGCTTTTGGAAATGAATTTATTGAAGCATTTGCTCTAAATTTTCTATTTAATGCTAATTTCATAATAACAATGGCATTGGAAATGTGTTTGTCATATGCATATTGACTGCTCTTGAGTAGAACGATTCAATTTTATATATATATATATATATATGTATATAAACTTTTATATATTATTGTTGTGGTAAAATGTTTTCCTCTATTTTGAAATGTTGAAAAATAAATATTTTTCTTCTAAATTTAAATAATAATGTTTAAAGGAAAAAGTGTTAATTGAAATTATTAATTTAATAGTTGATTTATATTCAAAAATTTAACATGAGATTGAAATTAAATGGTTGGAGGCTGCCCATAACCCCCAAAACAAAGGAGAAAATCTAGGTGTAAGAAGTGGGGGGCGGCTATCATAATGGAGCATTCCAATTTGAGAGAAAAACATAGGGAAAAATCATGCAAAAAGCAGGGGAGATAACCCAAAAAAGAGAGAAGAATTTGGTCCAAAAAGTAGGAAAGGACAGGTCGATTGTGCAGGGATAGGAAGGAAAAAGTTGCTCAAGAATCTCTTGAGAATTTTACACTTCATATTTGCATCGATTGTATGAACAAACAAGAGGTAAGATCAAAATCAATTAGTATGTTTCCATTTGTTCACCATGCTTTGTTCTATTCCATCGAATCCCATTGATATCCTAAAGGATAATCATGATTTTTGAAGAAAATCCATTTATTTTATCTTAGCATTTGGATTTTTGTAAATGTTTGTTGTTGGGTTTTTCATTTCGACATCGACCCCTCTTGTTGTTGGAGAAAATACCATGTCTCCATCCATCCTTTGGACTCTACCTCCATGGTTCTCTTCCCATTCGATTTTGTTTTATTTGTATGAGTAAAATTATCTGGGTCAAAATGACCCCTACATGCGAATGCATGTGTGAAGGATCACTTAAACGAACCTTCCCAATTCTGTAATGAAGCCTTAAAACGCTGATCCATGCTATCGAAATCAATCATTAAACTTTGTTCCTTTGAAATTATGTTTAAAATATCAGGTCAATCATTGTATATGAACAACCCATAATTTGGGCGATCGAACCAGAGAAGGATCCATCATTCTAATATATGTGTGTGTGTGTATTTTTACTTACTATAAACATGCTGCTAGTTTTGAATGATACTTATCGTTCAATTATTTAAGTGTGGAATTTAAATGTTGAACTGTTAGTCACTGATTACTTTAATGAGCCTTAACATGCCGAACAATGCATACCCATCATTCCATTATTAATGTTGATATATATATATATGGTCAATCAACATGGAAATGTTTTAACATTGTCAGGTGTTCCATACTCATTGTTCTTATAACTTGCATTTAATGGCGACTTAGATGTCTGAACGAAAGTCTCCATGTCAATTTAAAGACCTTGAGTGAATTAAATGGTGTTTAAGGCTGAACAATAGCATGTCTATCGTTCTTAATGATAGCATGCTTATTGTTCTAAACTTAAGAGTAATCACCTTAGAAGATGAATTTGATAGAATGATATTCAATATATATTTTCAAACAATATTAACTATTTTCAATGATGTTTAAAAATGATACGACAGTATTCGTAATGATCTTAGAGGATTGTTGCTCTGAAAAGAATGAACGGGCTGGACGAGATGTCTCATTTTGAATAAGTTATCATAATCTAGTCTCTATTTCAAATAGAGCAATATTCATATTATTCTAGGAGAAGGTCAATACTATTATCTTGGGTAGATTTTCTTAGAAACGTATGGTATCGGAACATATCTATCTCCAATAACCATTTGATGTATCCTTCTTACTGTGACATAGATAATGATCTGGAAGAATCTTTTAAGATGTTCTTGTTAAAAGATTGAATAGAACGAATTAAGAGTAACTATGTTATTTTCCTAAAATAGTGGATGGTCATATTCTGGAAGGAAGTCAGATTGATTTTAGTGTGCATAGATTCTTTTTTAATTGCAGATTAATCATGTTGTCAATTACAAATTAATTTTATGTAAAATGACTTTGTGACATACTATTTGAAACTCATAATTTATATCAAGTCTAAGAGTGACTGCTTATTATTTATTTTCCTTATATTTCTAGTTGAATCTATTTGTGCATTTGATGAAAGTTGACATCTATCTGAATATATAAATTTGTATGTCGAATGGATCTTTCTTTTTTCAAAAGAATGTATACACATACACCATTTTTAATAGAAGACCATATATGTGTACATGCATACAACTTCCATTTATGCATTACACATACATGCGATATGCCTTCTTTAAAAATTGATTTATTTTCTTTATCTGAAAATGTAGATTTCATTCCGAGTAGAAAGGAATAAAGGAAATATTTGTAGACTATATGTTGATGCATGTATTATGATATTATTATCTTAATTGATGAAATGGAACATGTATTTTGTTTAAATGACTGATTGCATTTTTATTAAATTTGGTTTAGTTCCTTTCATAAATATATCGTCGAACCGAAAAAGACAAGATGAGACAAACATAGACTATGATGTAGATTGTTTGATTTTTTATCATGAAAATATTGGCTAACAAAATTACTAGAAACTAGATTGAATGTTCTGCAATTTGAGTGAATTGATAAGATGTATGTTATCTTATGTATGTGGGAGGTTACCTTTTGGCACAGGTGCCGAAAATGGGTTAACAAAGAGTATAGCTTTTGCTTTTCCAAAATCTGTTATTTTTAGCTGTATGCAATATATGCTTGGCCAAACATTTGTAGTCCATTATGTTGAATGGTCTAATGTTTATGATATAACTCTTTTCCATTTCCTAACATAGATCTTGCATGTTTTAAATTTAGATAGAAATGCATTAGTTTTTAGGCACACACTAGATTCCACCTTGCATATCATATTATATTGCTAAATATTCCATGTAGGATCAGATATTCTTCGAGTGAGGAAGAATTCTGGGGAAGTGTAGCTTCATGGTTGGGTGGAAAAGTGCCTGAACCATCTTCTCATCCACCAAATGTGACGAGCATTGAAAGGAAATCACATTGTATTCCATTTTGATTATTGTAATTTGTATTACATGATGTAATTTGAGTTGACTAAGAGGCGATGTTGGCCTAAGTCAAACTATGTAACTTGTAAAATTGACATTTGGAAATGAATATAAATTATTGTTTTTGGACATATTGTGCTATGATGGAAAATAGCTAATCAATTGTCTTTAATTTATTATTTATAATGTCATATTTTATTTAATTGGTGTTAATTGAGTAACACACATTATGTACCTAGGACCTAAATAAACTTAACATGTGAATAAGACTTACTGGTGGACTAGATAGGTAAAATACCATATTCACACCAACATTGTCATCATAGTTCATTTTTCTATTCTAGTTCCTCCCTTTTCTCTTTGGAGGTTTTACCTTTCATCTAACTTTCAATTCAACTTATTCTCTACAATGAGTGCTAGTTGGTAGGCATCCTCTATTGTATGGATATTCCATATACCCAACTCCTAGATAAACTCCCTCAACCCATTAATTTACTTCATCACTTTCTCAAATCCCTCCTCATGATGTCTTGACAAGTAATTGTCAACCATTAGTACTCCTTTATGTATTCCTTCATAGCCATGTTCCTCTACCACAAATTGTGCAACTCCTTCAACAATTACAAATGATAATTGGTTGAAAGGAACATAGCCTTTGAATTCTCCACCATGTAGTCCCACTTTCCAATACTTGGCTTCCCTATTCATATATCTCTAATTGGACTTCTTTCCACCATATTATAGCATAACCTTTGAGCTTGTTTTTTTTCCTTGCACACACCCCATTTAAAAAAAAAAATGTGGACCCCCTTTTTCTTTAAAAAATGCAGACCCCCTTTTTTTGTTCCCTTGGTTCTCATTTTCCTTCCCTTGATATTAAAGAGTATGCTCTAATGTAAAAATTATGGTTGAGTTTTGTTTGTCCCAGTTTGAGGTCATTTGCAAAAAGTTTGGATCAATTACCTTATAAATTTTTTATGTTTCCAATATTTTGTGGGTTTGTAGACTTATTAGGGACTATTGGAATTTGTTGTCTCAATATGTAGATGTCTTAAAATTTCCAATAAACCTTCCCTTGGGTGGTTTAAATGTTCATATCCTTGCAAAAGTGTTTGCAGAATCTTAATGCGCTAAGGTGAAAATGTCAAGTATCGTTGACAAGTTCAATTTTGTAGGATCCAAATGTGTTCCCATATGTTTGTTATCATGTTATTATCTCATGTCATCTAGCCTACTCTTGCAAAGTATTTAGATCTAAGGTGAATGATTTTCCAAACTTTTAAAAGACTTTCAAACTTTTGGAATGTTGATGCAGGAGCATCATTGGTTGTAAAACAATCCTATAGCAATCAAAAACATTTATTTTCTTTCATTTCAGTCTGTAGCTGTCTCAACAATTTCTTTCACATTTTACCGCTATATCATTTTCCAGCTCATGGGGTACGATATTAGTTCTACATGAGGTCATCTACAACATATCCATATTTCAGGTGATTTGTGTTCATTTGCAAAAAAATATTGCTCTTAAGAATTCACCATCAGTTCTAAGATAGAAAATTTAGGGCCAACCTAGCTTAGTTGGTGGTGCAGAACTTTTCTGGAATGTGCAGAGCTTAAGGGAACATCTTCCGACATTTTAGGCCCAAGGGGAATATTTTTGAACATCCACAATTGATTTCATTTACCAATGGATCACCTTTTCATGTTTGAGGCCAACCTACACATTTGATCTTGAATTGAGTTCGTAAACCCTTGAGGATAATGCAGATCATAATTAGAGTTTGAGATTCATATTTAAGATCATTTGTAATCCTTGGAAAAGTATTCAGTTCAATAGTTCATGAGTTAGGAATTAGAGAGTTTGATCCAACCTTCTAGGTTGTGGAATGTAATCAGGCATTGAGCCAATTATAATATTTGTAATGCCCTTGTCAAAAGTATGTGAACCCTAATCATTTCACATATAAGGCATAAGATCTGCATGTAAGATTGCAAGGTTTTGAACTAATGAAAGTTCATGTTTGCTGAGAATTTCTTGTGTTATTTACATTGTGTTGAACTCTAAGCTATATGGTTGGACAATCCTTTTTGGACCCTCCATCCATGACTACACCAAGTGGTATCGAAGTGAGATTTCAAGTCATGAGAAGGAATTCCTTGTGGTGAACAAATCAACGACTTGAGGTAGAATGCATGTGTTTTCGACTGATCATCGATTGTGAGGTAGTTGAAATCCTTGTAGCTAGATTGTCGAATTGAGGTAGTTGCAACAAATCCAAGGAGAGAGATGTTGCCAAGGAGAGTGCCTATAATGGAGAATGTTGCTGGATGAATGGACAAAATGTTAGAGATGCTACGAATAATGAGAGTCTGATTAGATGTTGTAGAAGAAGATAGAAGAAGAGGTCTAAACCATAGACACACAGATGAAAGTGATGATGAGGAGTTAGATTATGCTGCAAATAAGAATGAAGAAACCTTAGAAGAAGAAGAATATTAAGATCAAGTGAAGATGTTGAAAGATATTTTCAAGATTGGTAAGTGACCTAGAATTGAAATTCAAAATTATACGGGAAAGTTAAACCCTAAAGAATTGATTGATTGGGTTAATGATATGGAAGAATACTTTGAATATGAAGAAATTGAAGATCTAGGAAGAGTGAGATTTGCAAAACCTAATTTGAAAGGACATGCTGCTATATGGTGAAAAGAAGTTCAATTAGACAAAAACCGGAGAGGAAAGGAGAAAATCACAAAGTGAGATAGGATGGTAACAAAGTTGAAGAATCAATTTATACCCATTGATTATGAACTTGAATTGTTGAAAAGATTGCAAAATCTGAGAAAAAAGGAGAAATCTGTGAAGGAGTATACTGAAGAATTCTACAAGATGATCATCACAACTAGACATAGTGAAGCAAGCAAAAAGAAGGTTGCATGATACATCAATGGATTGAGAACAAAAATCTAAGAAGAATTAAGCCCGATGAAGATGACTGCAGTTGAAGACGTATACAATTTGCACTAAAGGTAGAAGAAAAATTGAACAAAGAAAGAAAAGTGCAAGAGGAAGATTCCAAAGAAGTGATCACATCCAGAGAGAGAAGGCCTTATGTGGAACAAAACAAGGATGGGAAGCCCTATTGTAGTGAAGAGAGGAAGAGAAGACAAAAATTTCTATTGTAGTGACATAGGAGGTCATAATTCTACCACAATGATGGATATAGGAGATATGAAGAAATATCTAAGAAATAATTCAGAGGAACTTGTCTCAAGTGTGGAGGTGAAGGACATAGAGCATTTGAATGTCATCAGGGAAGTGCCAGTAAAAGAATTGAGCATACTGAAAGATCAACTTATGTGGATGAATAACCTGTTGGATCCCCTAATTTAGTTGGTAAACTAGAGAAAGGAAAATCTTTGGTCATGAGAAGAGCTGCAAGATGCATGAAGAACTGACCAAGGAACCACCACAAAGAAAGAATTTGTTCAAGACAAGGTGTAAATTTAGAGGAAAGGTATGTAAAGTTATCTTTGATAGTGGTAGTATTGATAATCTAGTTTTAGAGGATATGGTAACCAAGCTGAATTTGAAGAGACCGAAACATCCAAAACCCTATAAGATATCATGGATTTAGGATGAACATAAGATCTTCGTTAATGAGCAATGTTTAGTGAAATTTTAAATAGGATCATATAATGATGAATTGTTGTGTGATATTATGCCCATGGATGCATGCCATTTATTGTGAGGAAGACCATGTAAATATGATAGGAAAGAAATTCATGATGGAAGGAAGAATACCTATACCATGAATTCAAATGGAAAGAGGATTATATTGATACCTTTGGAGGAAGAAGACAAAAGGGCAGTATGTAGCACTGCCAGACTATGTTTGGTAGATGGAAGAAAGTTTCTGGAAGGATTGAGGCATGAGAACATGTGTTTTTCAATAATTCCAAGGAAGTGTAGTAGTCTGGAAGTAGATAATTCTATCGCAAATGGAGAAGATCCACCATAGATGGAAGTAGCAGAATTGTTGGCAGAATATCAAGAAATCATATCAGAGAATGTACCAAATGGTTTACCACTGGTCTGGAGTATCAATCATCATGTAGATCTAATAATGGGAGCAAGTTTACCTAACAAAGCGACACATAGGATGACACCTGTTAGGGTTAGAGATGGCAGATATCTAACAATTAAATCTGCATTTAATTGTTAGATATTTGCCATCTCTAACCCTAACAAGTGGTATAAGAGTGAGTTGTGTTTTGATTATCATCTATGGGAAAGTCTCACGGTTGAGTGGGAGTCTCACGGTTGAGTGGGAGCAAAGGAAGACAAGGGTAAGAAGGTTGAGAAGTTTAATGGGTAGAACTATCAGTTATGGAGGATGCAAATGGAGGACTATCTCTATCAGAAGGATTTATGGCGGCCATTGGAAGGGAAAGCCAAGAAACCTGCAGCAATGTCAGATGAGGACTGGGAGATCTTGGATAGAAAGGCTCTTGGCAGTATTTGTCTATGCCTGGCACAATCGGTGGCGTTTAATATTACAACAGCAAAGACAACTCAAGAGTTGATGGAAACCCTGGCGAAGTTATATGAAAATCCTTCCGCTTCGAATAAGGTATTTCTTATGAAGCGTTTATTTAATATGAAAATGGTAGAAGGTGGGTCAGTTACTGATCATTTGAATGAGTTTAATACGGTCACCAGTCAATTAACTTCTTTAAAAGTAAACTTTGATGAAGAAGTTAGGGCTCTTTTGATTCTGTGTTGTTTGCCTGAAAGATGGAATAGCTTGGTAATGGCTGTTAGCAATTCTATTTCTGGTTCGAATACATTGAAGTTTGATGATGTTGTTGGTGTTATTTTGAGCGAGGAAATTCATAGGAAAAACTCAAGTGGAACATCCACATCAAGTGTTTTGAATGCAAAAGCAGGGGCAAAACAAAGGAGAGAGGAAACAATTCTGGAAATCGTGGGAAGTCACGAGGAAAATCAAAGGACAAAAGGTCCCAATCCAGAGATAAGAGGGATTGCTGGTACTGTGGTAAGTCAGGTCATTTGAAGAAAGATTGCTGGTCTCGAAAAAATAAAGATGAGACAAAAAGGAAGGAAGCAAAGAGGCAAATGTGGTAAGTAATAAATCTGATGAGGATGCTTTGATTCTTTCCCTTGATAATGCTGATGATTCTTGGGTGTTAGATTCAAGGGCTTCATTTCATGCTACCCCCCATAGAAGTTATTTTCTTGATTATGTCCAAGGGGATTTTGGGCTGGTTTATTTAGGAGATAACAAACCCTGTCAGATTGTTGGAAACGGAAGAATCAAGATTAAGTTGCAAAATGGGAATCATTGGCTACTACGTGAGGTAAGGCATGTTCCAAAAAGAAATTTAATTTCAAGGGCAACTAGATGATGAAGGTTGTGTTGTTACATTTAGTGATAAAAATTGGAAGGTCACAAAGGGTGCCTTAGTAGTAGCAAAAGGTGTGAAAGTAGGCACCTTATATCTTTGTACAGGTCATACTGTTCCTTCTACTTTAATTGTTACGGAAAAGGGTCAATGTTCAAGAACACTTGCTGCAGTTAAGTAGGTAGAAGATCCTCTGATTGTTGTGGACTACGAATGTGCTTGTGGCATAATAGACTTGGGCATATGAGTGCAAAAGGTATGAAAGTACTTCATTCAAATAATGTTTTACGAGGTCTAAAATGTGTTAATATGGATTTCTGTGAAAGTTGTGTGTATGGAAAACAAAAGAGAGTTAGTTTTCTCAAGGATGGGAAGCAAAAGAAAGATGAGAAATTGGAGCTTGTGCATACGGATGTATGGGGACCAGCTCAGGTATCTTCTCTTGGTGGCTCTCTGTATTATGTTACATTAATTGATGGTGCAACTAGGAAGGTATGGATTTATTTCTTTAGGCAAAAATCTGATGTATTTGGAAACTTTCAAAATGGAAGCTTGGTTGAGAATGAGGCCGGGTAAAAGATAAAATGTCACCGGATCGATAATGGTGAAATTGGTAATGCATTAAAGAGTTTGAGAGATTATTGTTCCTCTAATGGTATTAGTAGGCATAAAAGGTTCAAAGGACTCCATGAGGAAAATGGAGTGGGCTGGCGCATGAATAGGACAATAATGGGCGTGCCGCAGTGGACTATGAGATTGCATCTTTGGGCTGCCTTTAAAAATGTGGTGGTATAAAACACTCACATTTATTTAATTAATAGAAGGTCCCTCACAATCCCTTTGGGTTGTGGTATTCGAGGAAGCATGAAAGGTAGAAGGTGAGTTATTCTTTCTCAAAACCGGTTGTGAAGCATTTGCACATGTAGATTACGAAAATAGAACCAAGCTTGATGCAAAATCAAAGAAATGTGTATTTGTTGGATATGGCATTGATGAATTTGGTTATAGGCTTTGGGATTTTGAAAATCAAAAAATTGTGAGAAGCAAGGATGTCATATTCAATGAGAAAGTGTTGTACAAAGATCTGTTGCTTTAGCATGAGAAGAAAGAAAATGATTATGTAGTGTTGAATGATATTTCCAATAATAATGTTTCAGTGGTTCCTCGTGTTGGGCAACAACAGCAGCAACAAATACCACAAACTCCTATTAGACGATCTTCAAGGATAAGTAGACCTCCAGAACGATTATCTCCCTCTTTGTATACTATTCTGTTAACTGATGCTGGTGAACCAGAATATTATGATGAAGCTATGCAGGTGGATACCAAGGTTCAGTGGGAGCATGGAATGAAAGAAGAAATGGACTCCTTGTTGGAAAATCGACTTGGGATTTATGCAAGTTGCCTGCAGGTAAAAAGGCTTTACCAAACAAATGGATTTATAGGCTGAAAGAGGAGGATGGAGGTAAGAAAAGATTTAAAGCCAGATTAGTTGTAAAGGGATTTGCACAGAAAAAGGTTATTGATTTTGATGAGATTTTTTCTCCTGTTGTTAAAATGACTTCTACTCGTATTGTTTTAAGTATTGTGGCTGCTAAAGATTTGCATTTAGAACATCTTGATGTTAAAACAGCGTTTCTCCATGGTGATTTGGAAGAGGAAATATATATGGAACAGCCACAAGGATTTGAGGTCAAAGGTAAGGAGAAACTAGTGTGCAGATTGAAGAAAAGTTTATATGGCTTGAAGCAAGCACCTCGACAATGGTATTTGAAATTTGATGGTTTTATGAATCTACAAGGCTACAAAGGTGTAATTCTGACCATTGTGTTTATTTTAAGAGGTTGATGACAGCTACATTATTTTATGCTTATATGTTGATGACATGCTTGTAGCAGGTCTAACATGGATCACATAAGTGAGCTAAAACAATAGTTAACAAAATATTTGCTATGAAGGATTTGGTGCAGCAAACAAATCCTTGGTATGAAAATTTGTAGAGATAGGAAAATAGAAAATTATTTTTATCTCAGGCTAATTATGTTGAAAAGGTGTTACAGAGATTTCATATGGAGAATGCAAAAGCTGTCAGCACACCTTTGCCTAGTCATGTTAAATTGACTAAGGATATGCGTCCAAAGACACAAGAGGAGGAAGAAAAAATGTCCAAGATACCATATGCTTCAGCTGTAGGCAGTTTAATGTATGTCATGGTATGCACGAGACCGGATATTGCACATGCCGTAGGAGTTGTTAGTAGGTATTTGAGTCATCCTGGAGTTGAGCATTGGAATGCAGTAAAATGGATTTTTAGGTATTTGAGAGGTACATCCAATAAGTGTTTATGTTTTGGGGGCTCTAATACTGATTTAAAAGGTTATGTTGACTCAGATTTGGTAGGGGATATAGATACCAGGTGAAGTACCACAGGTTATGTATTTACAGTTGGTGGGACAACAGTGAGTTGGATTTCTCGATTGCAAAAGGTGGTTGCTTTATCCACCACAGAGGCAGCAAAGGAGATGATATGGCTGCAACTTTTCATGGATGAGTTGGGAAAACAACAGGATCGAAATTACTTATTTACAGATAGTCAGAGTGCTATACATCTTGCAAAGAATTCTGCCTTACATTCTAAAACAAAACACATACAATTGAGATATCATTTCATTCGGTCGGTGTTGGAAGATGGACAGGTCAAGCTAGAAAAGATATATACAGATGTCAATCCAGCGGATATGTTTACGAAGGTGGTGCCAAGGGAGAAGTTGAGCTCCTCTTCAGCTTCGGTTGGCCTTCAAGGTTGAATTCAAGAATAACAAAGCAGCAGGGTCCAAGGTCCTTATTTCCAGTGGGAGCTGTAAGTGCAGCAGTGTTGTCTAGGATCAGTCTCCAAGTGGGAGGTTGTAATGGTGTGGAGCCTGATCAGTCTCCACACCATTACAACACCTGCACAAAATATAGAGCTAAATAGACAAATAAAAGAATTGTTGAAGAAGGGATTGATTAGAGAAAGCTTAAGCCCATGTGCAGTGCCTACTGTACTAACACCAAAGAAATTTGGTGAGTGGAGGATTTGTAAAGACTCAAGAGAAATCAACAGGATGATTGTCAAGTATAGATTCCCATTGACAAGGATGGATGACATTATGGACTTTTTGAGTGGAGCAAAGTATTTCACAAAGATTGACCTAAAGAGTGGATATCATCAAATTAGAATTAGAGAAGGAGATGAATGTAAGACTACATTTAAAACTAATGAAGGGTTGTATGAGTGGTTAGTGATGCCTTTTGGATTGACCAATGCACCTAGCACTTTCATGGGGCTGATGAATGAAGTACTGAAGTAATTCTTGGGTAAGTTTGTTATTGTTTATTTGGATGATATTCTAATTTTCAGTAAGATTAGAGAAGAACATTTGTGGCACATCAAACAAGTACTATAGAGGTTGAGAGAAGAGAAGTTGCTGATAAACATCAAGAAGGAAAAATTTGGTGTACTTGGGTTTTATCATTTCCGCTGAAGGATTGAAAATAGACCTTATGAAGGTTAGAGCAATTGTTGAATGGCCTACACTAGTGAACATTGGAGAGGTAAGATCATTCCATGGATTAGCAGGTTTCTACCATAAATTCATCATAAGATTTAGCAACATTTTCACACCTATGACAAAAATAATGAGAGGAGATAAGAAAGATTTTAAGTGGACATCTAGAGCACAAAGAAGTTTTAAATTGTTTAAAAAAAAGGTGATAGATAAACTAGTATTAGCATTACCAAATTTTGATAAAGTATTTCAAGTTGATTGTGATGCTAGTGGAAATGCAATAGGAGCAGTGTTAAGTCAAGAAGGGAGAGCAATAGCCTATTTCAGTGAGAAGTTGAATGATGCCAAAAGGAGATATTCAGTTTATGATTAGGAGTTTCATGCCATAATTCAAGCCTTGAAGAAATGGAGACATTATTTGCTACCTAAGGAGTTTGTGTTGCACACTAATAATCAAGCTTTTCAGTATTTGAATAGTTAGGGTAAGTTGAACTAGAGACATATGAGATGGGTTGAATTCTTGTAGAGTTATACATTTGTGTTGAAGCATAGGAGTGGTAAGTCAAACAATATTGAAGATGCATTGAATAGAAGAAGGAATTTGCTGACATAAATGAGGATAGAAGTGTTGGGATTTGAAGAATTGAAACATATGTATGAGGATGATCCATATTTTGCTGAAGCATGGAATTTATGTAAGGAACCGGTAGTAACAAATAGGATCCAATGGTTGGATTATTTCATTTAGGAAGATATGTTCAAATGGAATTAGTTGTGTATTCCAAGGAGTTTAATGAGGGAGAATTTGATTAAGGAGAAGATAGTGGAGGACTAGCAAGACATTTTGGGGTAGACAAGACAATAGCCTTGGTGAGTGAACACTATTTTTGGCTACAAATATATAAGGATGTCAGGAAGTATATTTAAAGTTGTAGAATTTTCCAAGTAGAAAAAAGGAGTAGTCAGAATACTGGATTGTACAGACCTTTGACAATACTAAAGAGACCTTGGGAAGATATAAGCATGGATTTCATATTGGGATTACCGAGAACACAAAGAGGATATGATTCTACAATGGTAGTAGTGGAGATTTTTTCTAAGATGACACATTTGATCCTTACAAGAAGACTAATGATGTTGTGCATGTTGATGACTTATTTTTCAAGGAGATTATGAGATTACATGGATTACCAAAGAGTATAGTTTCAGATAGGGACACCAAGTTCATTGGATACTTCTGGAGGACATTGTGGAAGAAGATGAAAATAGATATGAAGTTCAATTCAACATATCACCCAAAAATAGATGGAAAAATAGAGGTAGTAAATAGGAGTTTGGGTAACTTATTGAGATGTTTGGTTGGAAATAAATTAGGAAATTGGAATATAGTTCTACTACAAGTAGACTTTGCATACAATAATTTAGTCATTCAAAGTACAAGGAAGACACCATTTGAGATTGTGATAGGGATACATCCTAGAGGAGTTGCGGAGCTCAGAGACATTAGTATGGAGAATAAGAGGAGTGTAGAAGCAGAAGAATTTGTAGGATTCATGGAAACATTACATAGTCAGGTTCAAAAATATGTGGAGGACATGAACAATAAGTAAAAGGAGCAATCAATTGAGAAGAGGAGACAAGGAATTTGTTGTTGGGGATGAAGTTATGGTATATCTTGGGAAGGAAAGGATTCTAGTGGGAACATACAATAAGTTGAAGATGAGGAAGATTGGACTATGTAAGATTCTTAGGGAGTTTAATTTAGGAAATGCATATGAAGTGGAGTTACTAGAGACACTTCCTATATCACCCATTTTCAATGATACATACATCTATGAGTATCACAAAGGATAGTCAAGTTGCAGTAGCAAAGAAGTTGGATTAGAGGATCAATTACCACATCAACCACTAGAGAAGATTGAGCAGATATTGGATACTAGAATTGGAAGGAGCACTAGGAACAAGCAGTAAAAGGAGTACTTGGTAAAGTGGAAATGAAGACCAATGGATGATTCATCATGGATTTCTTAGGCTGAGGTAGACCATTTTAGTTTTCCTCTAGCCCCTGGAAAGTGAGGGGCTCACTTTTCTTCCAACCGCAGGTGTCTGATGTAGGAGCATCCCTGGTTGTAAAGCAATCCTGTATCAACCAAAAACATTTCTTTTCTTTCATTTTAGTTTGTAGTTGTCTCAATAGTTTCTTCTGCATTTTACCATTGCATTGTTTCCCAGCTTGTAGAGCAGTATATTAGTTCTACATGAGGTCATATAAAACATATCCATATTTAAGGAGATTCACATTCGTTTGCAGAAAGTTATCACTCTTAGAATTTCACTATCAATTCTTAGACAGAGCATTTAGGGCTGACTTGGCTCAGTTGGTGGTGCAAACCTTTTTCAAAATGTGCAGAGCTTAAGGGAACATCATTCAAGCATTTTAGGTCCAAGGGGAATATTCTTGAAGATCCACAATTCATTTCATTTACTGATGGATTATTTTTTCATGTTTGAGGCTAACCTACATGTTTGATCTTGCATTGGATTTGTAAACCCTTGAGGCTGACACATATCATAATTAGAGCTTGAGACTCATATTTAATATCATTTTTAATCCTTTGAAAAGTATTCAATTTAGTAGTTCATGAGTTAGGAATTATAAAGTTTTATCTAACCTTCCAGGCTATGGAATGTAATCAAGCATTGAGCTAATTGTAATATCTGTAATGATCTTGTAGCAGGCTTGTGAGCCCTAAACATTCCGCATATAAGGCATATGATGTATGTAAGATTGAAAGTTGTCGAATCAATGAAAGTTCATGTTTTTTGAGCATTTATTGTGTTATTTTCATTGTGTTGAACTCTGATCTGCATGGTTGGACAATCCTTTCTGGACCCTCCATCCGTGACTGCACCAACTGTTATCTTAAAATCCTAATGTCTTTCCCTTTTCCCCAAAGTTTCCTCATGGACAACTTAAGTGTTATATTTTCCTGTAAGTGGATTTTGTGAAATATCGACATGCAATTGGACATATTTCTTTATTATCCAAACCTCTAGATGTCCATATCTTCTTCACATATGTCCTTGTTGTTCGTGTCATTGGGGAAGTCCTAGATATCATAAATTTTAGTAAGTAGATCATAGAGTTAAAAAGACCTAGTTTCATTCATCCAAATATATGAGTCCTTAAGATCCCTGCACAAAGTCAAGAGAGAGAAAGAAAGTGAAATTGAAGACCAAAAAATTAGTTGGATTACAAGGAAGCCTATTGTTACAAAATTCTAGTGGACTTAAGGACTTCTATTTGATGTTTAGACCTCCTAACCTTCAATCAATCCCTAGAAGCATTGAAATATTGAAATAAAAGGGTCAAAATAGATAAAATAAAATTCTAGACTTTTTGTCAGCTTTTGGGCATTACAATTATGAACTTAAAAGCTGACAATCCCTCCCAATCCTACACATGTCATAGAAAGTAATATATTTGTTTTGCAATATTTTATGGAATTAATGCTTACTATTGAAATTTTGTGCATTATCCAAACCTCTCAAAGTTTAGAGATCCTTTAAAGTTTTGCAAAAGCTATTTGTGCCTACCTTGTCAAAACTCAATCGTTGCAAAGTTCCCCTGGACTATTGGACATAAATTTTAAATCCTTTCAAAGTCTAGAGCTCTGGAACATGCTCACATAAAGGGTGAAACTGGATGAAATATTTAGCAACATCCAAACTTGCAAAGTTGCAAGATTTTGATATACTAGTTCAATAATTGACATCCAAGGGTCCAATTACTAGAAAAATCCCACAAAGATTGAAATTAATCATAAAAATCTTAGGAAAATGTAAAGTTGCAGAGTTTAATCAAGTATTAATGAACCGTTTCTAAACTTTCAAAATTTTGGTTCTTCATTGATTTCTTACAAGATATTTTCTTAAAGGCTCAATATTAAAGGAATGTAATGTTTGTGAATTCTTGATGGACAAAGGGACATCACTTTGATGTCTAGATGTTTGGAGCTCCCTTAAAACCTTGTAAATTTTGAAATGCACAAAAACTTGATTTTTCTTAGTTATGATTCAAATCTAATGGCTTTCTTATGGATTTTATACAATTTTAGGAGGGAGAAGATAGTTTCAAAGTATGTAAAAAACACCATCAATGTAGTAGTTGAGGAGGTCACCTCAAGAACACTAGGAAACCATTGATAGGCATATTTGACCCTTGCAACTACTCCAAAATATTTTTCTTTCTTAAAGGACCATTATACATCTCAAGGGTGTGGATTTTCTTGGTGAGAAATGAGGAAGGCCGTGGGTAAATTTTCATGCTACCAATGGCGTTCTCTACTCCAAATAGTCAAATCCATTAATTTCGTGGGATTTCCCATACCCTACACGTCACATTGCCAAAATTAGTCTTCAATTGATAATTTCTATAAAATCTATGACATTGATAAAGAATCAATTTGAGCCATCAAATATTGCTATTGAAATTTCCTTTTCCTATAAAGGCATTTCATTTCTCTGTGTAAGGGCTAGAAGTTCTATTTTCAATTGAAAGGTTGGAATTCTAATTCCAAATTGGTTGGAATTTGTTAAGAACTAGAGACACTAGGATATTGTAACTTATGTATTATTTCATTTCATGTTGTCCAATCAATTGGTTGGAATTTGTTGAGAAGAAGAGACATTCACATACATGTTTGAATGAGATAAATATTTGATGAATCTTGTGCTCATACCACTAGTGATTTGTTGACTATAAGTTTGTGTTATGTGGGTTATGTGGTTAGTTTGAGCACATTTATTTCATTTTGTGGAGTATATTATTAAGTTGCACTAGTATTGGGTGCTTGATGAACTTACTTTATGATATGAAATTCCTTTGAAGATTGCACAATTCTTATGATATTGTGAGCTATTTGATTAAATAATAATCAACATAATTGAGATTTTCTTGCTTATACATTATACTCTTGCAATTGAAGTCCTAAATTAGGATTTATCTAAAATCCTTCTCTTCTTCCTTATTTGTTACTTTATTATAATAAGTGCTTATATTAGGAACAAAAATCACTAGTATTGCATATCTGATGAACAAAACATGTTTCTAATTATAAATATTTTTAGAGTTGGGAGCTTCAAAAATAATTTTTGGGTTAAGAATAGTGTAAATCTCTTTATCTTTCGGATCTAACCCTCATTTTAGGATTCTAGTGGAACAATTGTAAACATGTATAACGAACAATTGAGTTATCATTTAGGCCAAGACTTGACTATGAGGACCATGGGGTAGTCATTTCTATTCTTTGGGATTTGTCTCTTTTCAAGAGAGGTGACATACCTAGTACCTCATCTAAGTTGAGATACATGTGTCAAAATACCTCTCAACACACATGGATGAGATAAACTAATGAAATCATGAGTAAAATAATTTGAGCTTGATTTTGTGTTCAATTTTTTGAGAGATTTTTTTCCTATGTGTATGCTTTTTTCTTATTTTGTTCACTTTCTCCAAGTTATATGATGTTAGCAACAAATTTGAAGTAAATAAGATTGTTTAATTTTGTTTGAGTACTTGTTGTTTAGCTCTATTTTTAAAGGACATACTCTATGAAATTATAGTCAAATATATCTTCTTTATCTCTTAAGGATAGATGCATGTCTCACATAACTAGAACACAAAAAATCCCATAACCATCATTTTCTTACTTGGCCAGTAAATAGAAATATTTAACATGCCCATAAAAACCATATTGTGTAAGCATGCTAGTCTACACTTTGAACCAAGCATATTTTTAGACATTTACAACCACAACAAGATGAACATTAGAATACCAATGAACCTAACCACAATCTAATTTAAAAAATCCATATTTAATGCCTTCTTTGAGTAGTAAAATGAGTTTTCTCTCTTAATTACCACAAATAAACTACAATTGACATGATTGAAAAGTTTATCTAACAAGACTACCAAAACCATATCTTGTAGAGGTATAGGCCCATGTTTTGAACAAAGCATACCTCCAATCATTGCTAACCATGACAAGATGAGGATTCAAACACCAAGAAACGTTACCACAATTTGATTTATAAACTCCACACTAAATGCCTTCATTTAGTATAAAAATAAATTTGCACTCTTAATTCTCACAAATAAACTATAATTGATATAATTAAAAAATAATATCAATAAAAAATATCACAATAGTTGTTTTATTCTTATCTTGCACAATTTACTAGGAAAACAATGACATATAGTGTAAAATTTAGAAGCAGATGTTGTTTGAGTATTTTGGTGTTTTAATGCTCATTATGTTTTGATTGAAGACACTTGGAAGTGTTATTGATTTTTTCTAAAAGTTTGCAACTTCACTTGATATGGTTTTGTCACATTTATAAAAAATTATTACAACATGAGAAAACGACTAAATAGATACCCAAAAATCTCACACAAAGAGTTAACCAACACAAAATCAAACAAAAAATAAACACAATATGAGTACTCTTTTTACCTAGACTTGCAAGTACAATGTCCACATTTTTCATTCATGTCTAGAAGGGTAGTGTCAATTGACACTCAGTAATATGCTTCTTTCACTTGTGATTTCATATATGCCCACAACTTGTCGCAATAGGCAAGTATAGTGAAATATGCATGCATATAAATGCTAGGAAACAACATAATTATTTACAAGATAGAGAAATTTTGATATATATTGTAGCCACCATTTCCTTGGTAGACATGGATGCATAACACACCTTTTACAAAAATTGGATTGGTTTCTTAGCACTATTTATTTGTAGTGTATTACACTTTATTGTTTAATTTTTAGGGGTCAAAGCTTCTCTACCATTTTGCATAGCATTTCTTATCATACTGTGCTATGAGTTTCTCTAAACTTCATATAATATGTACGTACATTATATATGTAAATGCATCATACATATGCATATAATACATATATATATATACAAACTCTCTCTCTCTCTCTCTCTATATATATATATATAATTCAAACCCACTTTTGATAGCATATACATCCATAAAATCATTAATTCTTGTAAATAAAAGATTGCATCAAGTTGATAATGCCAAATTTTTATGGGATTTCTATAAAAAATAACTAAAACATGCAAAGATTATTAAACTACTAGTGTTGCAAGTGTATTAAAAATTTAGGTAAACAATTCAACTAATAAAATAATAGTTTCTTTCACAAAGTTTAGTTTCCAATATCACAAATGAGACAAATATTGGACCATGTAGTTTGAACAATAAAATAAGAGTTGTGTGTGTGTGTATTATGATAAATATGTATACATATATATTTAAAAATTTCTTGAGGTCACTCAAATTTCTATAGGAATATATAAACTTGTGTTGAACTTATGTTGCAACCATAACATTCCTTAAGATCACATTTCTTTGACACATTTTGTCAATAGTTTGTGTGCCTTGGAATTTAGGTCAAGGGTTGAATGTGATTAAAACTTCAAATCCTCATCGTGCAAAACCACAAACGTTCTGTCCAAACCAACCACAATTCTTGAACCATAAAAACACAATTTGTGCTCTAGGCTAACTATGTCTCTTGCACAAAAAAAAAACACTACCATAACTATAAATAGACATGAGAAAACCTCTCTCACAACACAAACTCAAGTGAAAATTAAACACAAATTTGTCGATACAATTACAAATCTTGAAAAAATGCTTCTACTCACAATTTCATCAATTTAATTTCATGTATATGTATATAAATCACAAATATGCATGTGTGCATGCGTGTTTGCATATACTCAATATAAATACAATTCAATCCCATTTTGACAACACAATTGAAACCTGCAACCACTGCCAACCATAAAAATATGAGCATAAAACACAAATAAACCTAACCACAATTTGCTTTATAAACTCCACACTAAATGCCTTTGTTGAGTAGAAAAATAACTGTGTACTCTTAATTCCCACAAATAAACTATAATTAACATAATTGAAAAAATAATATCATAAAGAAGAAACAACATTACAAGATTTGTTTGGTTCTTCCACTTGCACAATATACTAGGAAATTAGTGACATTTATTGTAAAATTTAGAAAGAAAATTTTGTTTAAGTCTTCTAGTGCTTTAATGTTCATTGTGTTCTACTTGACAACACTTGGAAGTGTATTTTTTTTCGCTACAAGTTTGCAACTTCACATGATATGGTTTTGTGATGTTTATAAAAAAATTACAACACAAGAAAATAACTAAAAATAGACACCTAAAAAAGTTCTCACATAGAGAGTTGAACACAAACTCAAACAAAAATTAAATGCAATGCTATGTTACTCCTCTTTTTACTCTACACTTGTAAGTATAATGGTCCATATTTTTCATTCATGTCCACAAGGGTAGTGCCAAATATGACACTCAATAATATCCATCTTTCATTTATGTGTTCATAGATGCCCAAAACATGTGGAGATATGAAAGTTTAGTGCAATATGCATGCATATAAACACTAGAAAACTTAATTCTTTACAAGATAAAGCAATTTTAATAGAGGTTTTAGCCACCATTTCCTTGGTAGACATGGATGTATGATGCACCTTCCTCTTTATTTGTGGTGAATATTTACTCTTTATCATTGAATTTTGAGGGTTTGTAGCTTCACTATCATTTTTCATAGAATTCCTTCTTAAAAAGAAATTTGCAGCCATCTATGACAATTTCCAAATACCCAAATAGAGAAAATAATGCAAACAAGTACGCATAAACCATATGCAAAAGAATAGACAACATATCATCAAAGATGACACAAGATATACCATGGGAAAACCATCAAGAGGGAAAAACCTAGCCTCCAAAAGCATCCATCTCTCTTATTATTTAGCAATGAAAAAATTAAATACATCTGTAGATTCACCACAATACCTCTAAAACATCAAGCTCTATACATGCACTCCATGTGAACAAGTATGTATCCACACATTCCATGCCATGCTTCAAATCCTCACATGTGCAACCTACGAGAGATGCTCACACTCAAGCCCCTTAGCTAAAATAACCAACCTTAAACAACTACTCATGTTCTTTCTTTCATAGACATAAGATTGCACAAAACCAACAAATGTTATTACATAAACCATATGACTAATACCACGAGCTTACAAAATCATTTCCCCCCTCATTTACTTTTTGGTACTAAGTTTTTCCATTATTAAATATTTTCCCAATTTGCAAACACACATTACATATTAAATATTTTTACCAATCCTAGAAACAAATTGTCATTATCAAGTTTAAGAAACATGTATAAGTTGTTGAATTGTCAACCTTGTAAGTACATTAAAAAGTTAGGTACCAATTTTTCCTATAAAATTCAACTACCAATCTTTCAAATGAGATAAATATTGGGTGTTTTCTCTTATAGACATGGATGTGAAAAATCCTCTAATTCTCATACAATCATCAAAAGTGAAGAGAACGAAGAATCATTTAAAAAAAACACCCAAAAAAATTGATTTGCAACAATCACATGGAAAGAATAACTATATAAAATGATAAATAACCTTAAACATTCTATATGTACATACAATTCAATCCACTTCCATTAGCATGCAAAGCTACAAAAATAATGTTTAACAATCATTGACAACCCTATTACTTATTACCTATTGAATCCTAATGCTCAACCCCTATAAAAATCCTCCACATTTGAAAGTGAAAATAATAGTCATTTAAAAACAATCACACCTAGAAATAAATATGTACAATTCAATGACATGGAAAGAACAATTTTATAAAATAATAGTAAACCTTTAAAACCTCATTGTGCAAAACTTTCCCTCTAGACCATCCATGACTCTTGCACCATAGTAACATAAAAAATTGCACTCCAAACCAACCACACTTTGTTTACAAAAAAAATAACTATAAATAATAGGGAAACCTTTCACATAGAGTTGAACATAATATACTCAAACACAAACTAAACACAAATACTTGTTGATACACATATAGATCTTCAACAAAATGCATCTTCTACTTAACACCCACCTAGAAAAGATTATTTGCAATAGTGAAATAGAAAGAAGAATTATACAAAAAATTATTAAAGCTTTAAACCCTCACCCACCTAGAAAAGATTATTTGCAATAGTGAAATAGAAAGAAGAATTATACAAAAATTTATTAAAGCTTTAAACCCTCACCTTGCAAAGGTGTAAACATGTCCTTTAGACCAACACAAAATCTTACACCATAATTTTTTTTTTCTCTAGAATAACCATACCTCCTACACAAATTAGAAAAAGACACCATGAAAAATTTTCCCATAGAGAGCCAAAAAAATATCAATTCAAACAAAAAGCAAACACAATAAAATGTTGATACAATCACATAACTTAAAGAAAATGCATCTTCTACTTGCAATTTCAACCTCTTGCATGCCTCCACATTTTTTATTCATGTCTACCAGGGTAGTGTAGACTACAACACATATTATATGAAGTAAAAAGACCTATTCACAAAATTAAGATAGACCAATCAACATGCTATGAACAATTATATTTGAAAAAAAAAACCAAAAATTTAACTTTTAAAAATTTAATTAATTTTCCATTTACAAACTCATTAGATTAATCCAAAGAGGTGAATCCAATATATCTCTTCATATGGAAAGGCCTACTAATTTTTTAACAAACCAAAAAATACTTGTCTACTTTTTTAAAATAATTGCTATGTCAAAATAATGTGAAAGTTTTAAACAAATATCAACATGAAATACACAATAAAAATAAGATCTAACATATTGAATCATAATCTTTTATTTTTGTTGGGGTTGACTAATGTCCAAGAATTGTGCTGCCCTTGTGGTGAGATTGTAGGTGTTTTCTTGTCACACAATTATGAATGAAGTTGCCACTAAAGGGAACACAATATACTGATAGGGAGGGGGGTGAATCAGTATATCAAATCTATTTAAAACTCTTTAATTAAACATGAATTACCCTTAGTCACTTCACCAAACATGAATCAAAACAACTAATATCAATCAAGCAACATAGATGCACACATTCACATAATGAGAACATCATATATATGTGGAAACCCTAGATGGGAAAAACCATAGTGAGAAGAGTTGCCTGGTGCTACTATCCAAATCCAACCTCACAAAATAATAAATAGCTTACAATCATGAAGTAGGCACCAACTTATCAGAAACACCAATCCCTAGTTGTATTTGTTGGCACCAATCCACAATACAAAGATTTGAGAACAAACTCAAAAGGTAAGACACTAGTCCTATCAAATTATAGAGATTGATTTGTGGACCTTCAAGACTGATAACACAACTCGTACTTGATCTAATCAACCTTTAGATACTCTCCCACACAACATATGATCTTCTAATAATGACACACAATTACATCACTTTGATATTCAAATTATAGCCCTAATTACATAACATCCCAACAATCGCTTCTTCAACATAGGACATATCCTAGACATCTATATATGAATTATATTTACAATTACATTTATGTGTTAGCCCAAAACATAGAAATAATATGAACACAAGTTGGCTATACAAACAATCCTTAACCAAACATGTCCAAACATGTGACAGGCCAGGTCCAATAGCCCACATGCTACTCTAGAAGATATAACACACTATACGGTTCCCAATGTAAATTTATTTGGTCCCAAAGGTCATCCACACGGTACCTCCAGAGAGCTCACGCTACAAGCCTCTACCACATCAATCCAGAACATCAACTTGGTTAATTAACCAATATAGTGACCCTTTTGTCACTTCAAATTTTCTACATGAATAACACCCATTCCAAAAACTTTGGAATAAGATAAAACATGTGTAGAGATACTCTCCTTTCAAATCGCAGGACATAACTCGCATCCATGAAGAAATGCAGATCAAAACATGTTACTAGAACAATCTCATTATCTGGGTAACTTACCTCAAACATTCTAGATAAAACTTCTAGATCACTTTGATTGCCATGAATATATGTAGTATGATACTATAGACACTCCTCAACTAATTCCATCACCATAGCTAGCCACATATACATCCACAACTCAAAATGCTCTGCTATGGAATGACAATATTATGCATTCTCCAATCTTCCGAAAGCCATTTGCATCAATGATAGAACTAATTAGAATAACTGACATTCTTCTAACATCAAGGACAAAAATCCTTTGACATCAATGACAACATATGTTAAAAAATCTCCCCCTTTGTCATTGACATGGAAAACATCAAAATGTTGCTAGCACATGAAGACAAATCTAATGCGTTAGGATAAGGAAATCCCAATAGTCGAAGCCACTTCACATTGAGTTCCACTTTCTCCCCTTAGATAATTTAGCATTTTGAGTTCCATTTCTCCCCCTGTGACATCAATGGAAAAGGTCAACTTATTACTACACAATATGAAAATCTATCTCCTAGATAGACTCCCCTTGAGTCCATACTTCAACCAATCCTTCTGATTACTCTACTTTTGCTCAACTAGGTTTTGAAACACTCTGCAAGACCACCAAGTCTACTTGCAATAGGGAGTAAATTCCCCCCCTCAACCTAATGATTCCTCTAGAATGTCAAATATGAGAGGGATCTCTCATCTTCTGCCTAAAGAACTCAAATGTATTATCATATTCTTCCTTTTTGTACTAGGGCCAATTTTCATTCTTCTTTCTTGAAAGGCATAATTGGATCCATCAAAGAGCGATGTCTTTTTTGAAGAAAATACTTCTTAAGCCACTAAGTGTGCCATCCAAAATCTACCTCAAGCTGTTAAGCTTCTTCAAAGGAACTTAGCTCCAATACCAATTCAAGGGCACACAATATACTGAGAGGGGGGTGAATAAATATATCAAATCTATTTAAAACTCTATAATTCAACATGTATTACCCTTATTCACTTCTCCAAACATGAATAAAAAAAATAATATCAATCAAGCAACATAAATGCACACATTTACATAATGAGAACATCAGATATATGTGGAAACCCAAGATGGGAAAAACCACGGTGAGAAGAGTTGCTTGGAGCTACTATCCAAATCTAGCATCACAAAATAATGAATATCTTACAATCATGAAGTAGGCACTGACCTATTAGAAACACTAATCCCTGATTGTATTTATAAGCACAACCTATTGGGGACATCAATCCCCAATACAAATATTTGAGCACCAACTCAATAGGTAAGACACTAGTCCTATTGGATTACAAAGATGGTTTGTAGAACTTCAGGACTGATAACACAACTTGTACTTGATCTGATCAACCTTCAAAAACTCTCCCACACAACAAATGATCTTCTAATATTGGCACAATTGCATCACTCTGATATTCACATTGAAGCCCTAATTACATAACATCCCAACAACCACTTCTTCAACATAGGATGTATCCTAGACATCTATATATGAATTATATTTACAATTACATTTATGTGTCCACCCAAAATATATAAATAATATTTGTAAGTTAGCCATACCAAAATCCTTAACCAAATGTGACCAAACATTTGATAGTCGGGTCCAATAGCCAACATGCTACTCCAAAAGATAGAACACACTACGTGGTTCCCACTATAAACTTATCTAGGCCCAAAGGTCATCCACATGCTACCTCCGAAAAGCTCACACTACAAGCCTCTGTTGCATCGATCTAGAACATCAACTTGGTTAATTAACCAACACAATAACCCTTCTATAACTTCAAACTTTCTACTTAATGAACATCCATTCTGAAAACTCTAGAATAAGATAAAACATGTGTAGACATACTCTCCTTTCAAACTGTAGGACATAACTCACATCTATAAAGAAATACAAATAAAAACATGTTACCAGAACAATCTCAATGTCTGGGTAACTTACCTCAAACATTCCAGATCAAACTTATGGATCACTTCCATTGACATGAATAAATGTAGTATGATACTGCAAACACTCCTCAACCGATTCTATCACAATAGATATCTTCTAGATGCCATTTACATCAATGACATAACTGAATAGCATAACTGACATTCTTATGACATCAAGGACAATAATCCTTTGACATCAATGACAATATATGTTCAATAGCCACAAGGGTGTTTCCTTTGTCCATTTTTGTAGTATAGAAGCTGTAGAAATGACCATTAGTTGGTTGGATGGTGAGGTCATCTATGAAAAAAAAATTATGTTGAGTTTACTGAATCCAAGGTAGTGCCATCTTAGAATTTAGGGTGAGTTGGAAAGGGTGACGATAATTGTGATTTTTTGCATCCAAATTATTTTGATCCCAACCTATGCTCACCTAGATTTATGTCTTATGGGCATAATGGGTACTCCTTTAGAGTGGGTAGGCCTAATTTATGCATTAGGATTATTGATCAGTCCCTTGCCTCCATTAATAAAACCCAAGGAATTTTGGGTAGGGATGTGAGGGTTGACCTTGAGGCTACCACAAATTTTAGTAATGAACATAAACCTCCAAATAGGGTTCTTGGGCCATCCCATAATGATGTGTCCCAAATTTGGGACATCTTGATTTTTTCTTGAAATCACATATATTTAGAAAATTAATGATCTAAGTCTTCTGAGGGGTTCCATCTAAAGGGTTTTAATTGAATAGGGTTAGATAAGATCCCTAGATCAAACCCCCTTGGATAGAACCCCTTAGTATTAAATCATACACACAATGGAGTCTCCTTCGCACCTATCAAGTCTTAAATCATACATACAATGGAGTCTCCTTCTCACTTGTCAAAATGCTAATAAAAACCACTTTTTCTTTACCTTTTGAGGGATCAAATAAAGTCATTTAGAAATTGTGTTTTGTAAGTATGTGGCCCTTATTATAATATTTCCAAAAAGTATAATTTTAAATATTTAATTTTATTATCATTTTTATATTTTATTTCTTATAAATGTAGGTTTTCCATTAAACATCAAGGTGTTTGTTTCACAAACATGGAAAAATAAAAAAAATAGAGAAAAACAGTCTAAAAAATATGTGTGCACTAGGCATTGATGTCTTTGTTTTAGAAAAAATATAATAATAATTTCAATACATACAAAACAAGTTATGCATTACAACATACACCTATATCAAAATTATAATCTTTGAGTTAAAAAATTAATTAAAAAAATATACATGCAACAAAAATTATGAAAAAAATTTCACGCACTAGATATTGGGGAAGGTGTTGAGATCTATCAATTTTTTTAAGGATTTAGAGATTACCAAGTGAGAGGAGTATTTGATGGATCATGCCTTCATTTGTAAATTTTACATGTTTTGGTAAAATGATTTGAATAAAATGATTGGAAAGCTTAAGTTAAAGGATGAAATATTTATCCATCCATTTACTAGGGGATATTCATATTGGAGTTTGAAGCACTCAGGGATACAGAGTTAATTTAGAATTTTGGTTCATGGAAGTTCAAGGATAATTTTATGTGAATTAGACCATATTTCCCTCTTTCAATACCAAAAGTGACTCTTTCCCTCCAACTCTTTTCTAGGTTAGGCTACCTTATCTTCCACTCTAGTATTGGTGGAATATTGGTTTGACTGCTATGATCAATGTCTTGGGAAAGTTTGTTTGTTTGACCAAAGAGGCCATTGAAAAAAATTGCACCACCTTTGCTTGTTTATGTGTGAAGATAGATTTATCAAAGTAATGAATTTTCTCTTAATGTTTGTAATAGTATTTGGAAATAGACAATAGAATATGATAAAGTAAATTTTAGGTGTCAAATTTATTTCACTTTTGGGAATTCAACTTCCCAATGTAAGAGGAGATATTTTAGAGTGCTCACATACCTACTTGGTGGGATGCGTCAAAACCTCATCACCATTTAATTTATCTTCTTAAACCTCAAATTAGTTGGATTCTAGTTCAAATATTTCCTAATTATTAGGCATTTTGTATGGATGCTACTCTCTATTCCAAATCTAATCAAGAGTCTAGTGATGACCTTTTAGATCAAGCCATTTCTTCTAAAGAGTGAGAGATAGGTATGGATTTTGATATTGTAGAACATGTAAGGAAAGGATTTTTTCAAAATAATGGGGATAAAAATTTTCATGTAGGGTTTTGGTGATCCATCAACCCTCCAATTTAGTTATGATTTTTCCATCGAAGTAGGACTCAATGGTGGTATAAAAGGAAAAAAGTGATCAAGAGTGGATTGAGGTTAAGAGAAAGAAAAAGAAAGATCTAGGTTGTAGTATTCACCTTATGTGTTGAAGGTTAGCTATGACACCAAGTCTATTTAAGGAATGAAGATGTGATTACTCTATTTGGGTGAGAGGGATAATCCTTCAAATCTAGTGATAACTATTTTTTCATATCCTTGTTTATGTGTATATGAGAAGACTCTTTATCAACTATAATTTTCTTGGAACGATACCTCACCAATTCCTAGTATAGAAAGTTCTAATGGGCTTGATGAATATTTTCCACCAACATCTAGGGGGTAACCTCTATTATGCCCTTAATCTTAGAGTATGCATATGGTTATGAGTAGTCAACTTGTAGCTATCTTAGCACTTAATTAAGTTATATTATCTTTATTATATCTTTATTTAGTTATTTAGGCTATCCTAGAGCATATATATTGTTCTCTAAGTTAGCTTGGGTGATATCCTAGGCATAAGTAGGGTATATAGGAGGTAGTGAGTGCCATTTGATCATTAGATTATGGATTTTGTTCTCATTGAAGATATTTGGAGGTTTTCCCACTCAAAGTGGCTTGTTATTCTCAATTATTCTCAAGTATTTGTAGAATATTTCATATCACATTCCTCTTTGTGCAAGTTATTTCATTATAAGTGGTATTAGAGCATGATCTTGGCACCGTGAAGGTAAGACATTTTTTACAATTTTGGAGGTCATTTTTGGAAATGCATATATTGCATATATTGACAATTTTTTTCTTGATTTTTGGAGGTTTTTTAAAGACACATTGAAGCATCTACAATCCAAATTTCAAGGAAATTGAAGCATAATTAAGTTATTTATTATAGAATTATAATTTCTACCAAATTTATTTTGGAAGTGCATATCTCTCACATTTTAGAGAATTTTTTCCTATGTTTTAAAGGGTATTTCAAGAATACATTGAAGCATCTATAGTCCAAATTCTATAGGAATTGAAGAAAATTTAAGGGATTTATTACATAATTACAGTTTCCAAAAAATTCACTCTCTAGATTGCAAATCAATTAATTTATTGGATAGTTTTTTGGGAAAGTGTAGCCTAGACCCTGGTAAGTTATAGTTAAATTTTTAGATCATTTTAATTTAATTTGTGCAATTTATTGCAAAATTATTATTTTTCCATCATGACGAGGCTTGCAAAAAGAGGCAAGAAGAATGTTGTCACACTTGGAAAACATCCAAGGATGAGGTAGTAATTAAGGATATTAATCATAATGACAAAATCAAAATGGTTAAGGAAGAAATTTTATTAGTGAAGAAAGAGACAAGGGAGGATATGCATCGCTTGACAGGAGATATATATCTCCTAACGTGAGATATATTGAACATGCAAAGCATGTTGAATAATATAAATATTTTAATAAAAAATAAATCAAGATCACACATTAAGGTCTCAAGCAACCGAGGTGGATCATTTGGAATAACTAATCTAGATCTAAATGCTAATGTTCATATGGGATCTAGGACCTTGTTTCCAAAGGTGGATATGCATAAGTTTGATGGAAAGGATCCACTTACTTGGATAAATCAAATGGATATTTTTTTGATGTGCATCAAATACCAAGTGCACAAAAGGTGGCAATGTCTTTCTTATGTATAAAACTAGAAAAATTCATTTGGTATATGTTATCATGGAATCTAGCAGTGCTTGATTCACAGATAACCCCCCTACGAAAACTTGTTCGTTTCGTAGATTCGTGATATTCAAGCACACAAAATGAGGAATTTTTTTGATTTCCTTCAATGCAAGGTCCAAAATCTCAAACAGTTTGTTTGAGTGTTCCCCTCCGTCCATCTTTTGAAGAGCTTCGAAATGAGCATCTCCGTAAACTCTCAACCCTTGAGAGTTAGTAAAATTGTCAAACATGTTGGAGCGCTGATTTTCAGTGCTCCTACATGTTGCCTTAGTAAGTTTAACTCCAAGTGTTGGAGCACTGAAAATTAGCGCTCCTACACTTTGTTGCCTTAGTCAAAGTTGCACAAGTGGTGATTTTCACCACTAGTGTAATTTTTGGTCTTTAAAATCTTCTTCATGCATAGGCAGTGATTTTCACTGCCAGTGCATTTTTTGCGTTTTTCCTCCAAACTTAGCGCTGCCATTAATGGCCTTTTTAAAAGTATTTTAAGTAACTTTTAAGCTAATATCATCTTGTTCCATTCGCTAATCTTCTCCCTCCTTGCACAACTCTTTCTCCAACTTCCAGTGAATTCGAGTTTGAAGATTTCTTGGACTTTCGAGCTATGGTTCAATTTTTTTCAGGTGCGCCTTCATTTTCTTCATCCCTATCATTTTCTCTATGTAATCCTTTTCACATCTAGGTTTTTAATATTTCTATTTGAATATTTTTCACCTAGGGTTTGTGGTTTTAAATATACATTTCTTTGTTTTGTTTTACAACCTTGTTCTTCGTGTTTGTTCTTGTTTCTCTCAACATGCCCTGGCTTGTTCCCTTCACCACTTACTCATCTTATTTTTGGCTTTATTCTTAACTCGCCATCGATCCTCATCTTGTTCGAGTGGTGAATTTTATTCACCACACAACCTCTATTGGATTTCAAATGCTCCAACAAGTTTTTTCGCCTCTCCAACAAATAGGCGAACTTCCCCTCAATGCAAGAGCAATAAAAAAGTTTGCTCTTGCATTATCAATTATCTCTAACACCGACTATCAAGGAAATGAAATTCACCACCATTACACCAACATCTACCTTATCCTTCAATACTAAGGTGGTGTTTTCATCTACTATTACATTGGAGATTTTCACAAATCCACATGTAGGAGCGGTGAAAATCACCGCTCCTACATGTAGTACCTTGTTCCTTCAATGTCCAAGCGGTAAAAAATCCCGCCCATGCACTTCCAGTTTTTCCAAGTGTGAGAAGACATGTCAAGGCATTGATTTTCAGTGCCTTGACACTTTTGACATATCAAATGCAGAAACATGTAGGAGCACTGAAAATCAATGCCCCTACATGTAAATTAGCATCTCAAGATGTAAGAGCACTGATTTTCAACACTCCTACACAAATGGCATTTTTTCCTTCTAACACTCCGAAATCACTCTGCTTGTGCTCCGAACCTTGTTTCTTCGCCCATGCTCCATTTTCTGTGCCAAATTGCTTGCTTCACTCTTGCTCCAAGTTGCTTGATTTCCTCACACTTCCCAATGCTGCTTTTCCTCCTAACATTAGTTGATTCACTACTCCTACAATTTCTCTCAAGATCTCGTCAGGTGATCCCGAAGGTGATATCTTTTGATCCTGGTGCTTCTAGATGACAACAAAAAATCCTCCAGTGTCTTCTAAGAAAGAGGAAAAAATGAAATATAAATACCAGAGTATCTTTCTACCTACCGTGGTGATCTCTGTTGGAAATAAGATGCCATTTAATTGCAATCCTAAACATTATTTCATGTATCTCCAAAGTCCTTAGAAAGTGTTCCCTAAACACTCGGATTAGAAAGAGATTAAATTCAAATTAAATGAACATGTAAATTGACATTTGTAATTAATTCTAAATGATAGGAACATGTGGAGACGTCCAAGAAGAGCTCCTACAAAATAGGAGAACATGGGGCGCCCACATGGAAGGTGGAAATCACCTTGAGTTAAGTTAATTGTTTGGAATAAAAGATAACACTTCAGTAATGCATGTAAAAATCCTAGAAGTTAGGGATTGATGCTTACATGCATGGAGTTCAGTTCAGTTTAGTTATGGTTTAGTTATCTTCAGTTGCATGTAACTAGTTTTAGTTGAATGCTAGTTGACTTCAGTTGACTTGGAATGCATGACTAATGACTTGAGTTGCATGACATATAACATGTGATACATTCAGTTAAGTGGGGATGATCAATCATGCATGGTATTTGTATGAATGGTGGAGAGATATATGTTTCAGTTAACAAAGATTAACTTGGACCCACCTTGGGTGCCCAAGTTGGCATCTTGGAGTTAACACTTTTGCATGATAATATATTTTATAAGGCTGAGTTAAGTGGGCCCATTCTTGGGTGCCAACTTTGAGGATAAGCTTAGAAGATATCTTCAGATGTTGAGTTATGACTCCAGTTTGGGACGCCCAAATGGATGGACTTGTTTTGACATTGTTCTTCATGGTAGAACTCTACTTGCAAAGAATAGGCATGGGTTTTGTGAGATAAGCATTGTGCTTTGTAATTGTAAATTGCAAACTCATAATTGTCTATATATTGCAACAAGTTAAAGAGAGTTTTATTAGATTTTATTGTAGGTTGTGAAGAAGAATTGTTGAAGGAAAAAGAAGCATCTCAAGCAAGGATTGGAATTATTGTAATCTTATTATAATATTAAATAATACATTGATTCTTGGTGGAGTTTTTTACTGAAAGGGTTTCTCCATGGTATATGTTGTGTAACTTCTTTCTTCTGGTCTTATTCTTCTACAATCTTCTATCTACTTCTATAAATGGTAAAATGAATTAAGCAAATAATCGTCCAAAAAGAAATTGTAACAAAGAATACTTAATTAGATCTACAATATAATAGTTTTACAAGTTTTAAAGCTACATAATTACCTCCATTTTTCAACATTTGGTATCAAAGCTAACAATTGGGCAGATTTTGGGACACCTTTCTCTTAAAAGTTTGAAGGTTTTTTGGTCGTAGTGGGAGATTTTACTATTGTGTTATTGCTGATTTTGGAAAATAAGTTTATTATAATGAGTTTTAATTCTCGTTTAGATATTGAAAGATTCAATGGATCTAATTATGAGATGTGGAAACTAAAAATGGAGGATCTCCTTGAAGAGAGAGATCAATGGTTAGTTGTTGGTAATGAGACAAAGTCACATACAATATGATGTCAGATGAGGATTGGGCTAAGCTTGATAAGAAGGAAGGAGGGACCATAAGATTATGTCTTGCTGATGTTGTTCTCTTGAATGTTTTAGAAGAAACTATTTCATATAAATTGTGGAAGAGAATAGGTGATATTTATCAAACTAAAAGTCTTACTAATAAGTTGTATATGAAAATACAGTTGTATTCTTTAAAGATGAAAGATGGTGATTCTGTTGTAAATCATTTGAATGCTTTTAATTTGATTCTAAGTTAGTTAGCATCTGTAGATGTAAAGCTAGAATATGAAGATAAATGCATATTGTTACTTTGTTCTTTACCAGAATCTTGGGAAAATATAATTGTTGTTATCAGTGGTAGTGGTGTAGATCCGAAGATGGACAATATAATTCCTACTCTCCTATTAGAGGAGATGAGGAGGAAGTCTAAAACAAAAATAAAAGATGCCTTGTTTGTAAAAGGTAGGCCTGAGAAGAAGGAACCTAAGGGAGACAAGGAAGGGAAGGGTAAGTTAGAAGGACAAAGTAAGGTAAAGTGTTGGAACTGTGGTAGACTGAGACATGTGAAGAAGGATTGTAAGAACAAGAAAAAGAGTTATGAATCTTCTATAGAGGAATCCTTAGATGATGGTAATCATGCATTGATCATTTCATGTAAAAATGTTGGTGGTGACTCTTTGCTTGATGTTAAAGAGTGATCTTCATGATGAGGATGGTAGTCATGATTCCATGTGTAGCTCGTACCATGGTTCAGTGGGAGTTGTTGGTAGTGACGTGGATGCATCATTGGTAAGGTTATTTTCATGTGATTGGGGACATGGTTTATTTTTTCTTGGTTTAGAGTGGTTGCTATTATGTCATGGTTTACTCTTGATATGCATTTAGAGTTTGGCATGGTACTTGTTCTCTTGAGACTAGGATGTATATATGTTATGGTGCATGTGATCTCCTAGTAGGAGATGGTTAGATCATGTCATGTTTATGTTCCTGATTCATGATTGGAGCTTTGACATTTATCTTGTGTAGTTCTCTTAAGTATTGGGTACATTAATCATTTTATTGATTACTTCATGATAGTGCTATGTTGCATTTGGAGTTTGGCATGGATTGGTTGGTTACAGGTCCTCATGGATACTTGGAGAAATAGGTGAGGCTTGAGTTATCTTATGCTAAGAGATATATGTTGGAATGGTTACTTGTACAAAAATATTTTTCAATAGTAAAGACCAAGAAGCCTACACCTTGGTTGGATGTGAGTTCAACACACTTAGTGGTTTCACATACCTCCAAAGAGGTAGTTTGCTTATAGAGACTTGGGAAAGGTATTTGTTTTAATTGCAAGTAAGTTAAACTTGAATGTGATAGTTAGAGTGCTATTTGTTTAGCCAAAAATCTGATGTATCATGCTCGTACTAAGCATGTTGATGTTCAGTACACTTTTTGCAAGAAATGGTTGAGAGTGGGAAGGTATTAATTGAAAAAGTTGATACTTTAATTAATGCTGCAGATTATCCAATGAAACCAATTCCTACAAATAAGTTCTCTTGGTTTTGAGTATTAATCATTTGCTTGGAGCTTCATGATTATGTAGGTTACATTTTGAAGTTGGCATGGATTGATTAGTTGGTGCAGGAAGGCCATTGGCCTTGTGTCATGTACTTGATTTATAATAATGATTCCTTGTTTAGAATAATTACAATGTATAATGTCAAGTGGGAGAATGTTGGAAATAGGATGCCATTTAATTATAATCGTAAACATTATTTCATGTATCTCCAAAGTCCTTGGAAAGTGTTCCCTAAACACTAGGATTAGAAAGAGATTAAATTCAAATGAAATGAACATGTAAATTGACATTTGTATTTAATTCTAAATGATAGGAACATGTGGGGACGCCCAAGAAGAGCTCCTACAAAATAGGAGTACATGAGGTGCACACATGGAAGGTGGAACTCACCTTGAGTTAAGTTAACTATTTGGAGTAAAAGATAACACTTCAGTAATGCATGTAAAGATCCTATAAGTTAGGGATTGATGTTTACATGCATGGAGTTTAGTTTAGTTTAGTTTAGTTTAGTATCAATTTAGTTCAGTTTAGTTATGTTCAGTTGCATGTAGTTAGTTTTGGTTGAATGCTAGTTGACTTCAGTTGACTTAGAATGCATGACTAATGAATTGAGTTGCATGACATATAAAAAGTGATACATTCAGTTAAGTGGGGATGATCAATCATGCATGGTATTTGCATGAATGGTGGAGAGATATGTTTCAGTTAACAGAGATTGACTTGGACCCACCTTGGGTGCCCAAGTTGGCATCTTGGAGTTAACACTTTTGCATGATAAGATATTTTATAAGGATGAGTTAAGTGGGACCATTCTTGGGCACAAAATTTGAGGATAAGCTTAGAAGATATCTTCGGAATCAACATTGAGTTATGACTTTAGTTTGGGATGCCCAAATGGATGGACTTGTTTTGACATTGTTCTGCACAGTAGAACTCTACTTGCAAAGAATAGGAATGGGTTTTATGAGATAAGCATTGTGCTTTGTAATTGTAAACTCTTTTGAGTTTACAAGGCTCATTATTATCTATATATTGTAGCAAGTTGGAGAGAGTTTTATTAGATTTTATTGCAGGTTGTGAAGAAGAATTGTTGAAGGCAAAAGAAGAATCTCAAGCAAGGATCAAAATTATTGTAATCTTATTTTGAGATTAAATAATACATTGATTCTTGGTGGATTTTTTTCTCGAAAGGTTTTCTCCATAGTATATGTTGTGTAACTTCTTTCTTTTGGTCTTATTCTTCTACAATATTTTGTCTACTTCTGCAAATGGTAAGATGAATTAAACAAATAATCATCCAAAAAGAAATTGTAACAAAGAATACTTAATTAGATCTACAATATAATAGTTTGACAAGTTTTAAAGCTACATAATTACCTCCATTTTCAAAAATCTCAAAGGTGTATGAAATCAAGGACAACAAAGTTGGTCATCAGGACCTCGAAGAATTTGTAACGAGAATTCAACAAAAGCCCTTGGAAGACAACTTGAGAGCCATTGTCCACAACAATTTGCACCTGGTGTCCACATTCCCAACTTCTACTCATAATACAAAGTTTGTTCTCTAGGTTGCATCTCACTACATCAGAGATATCAAAAGTGTAATAGACTCCTCGGGACGAGTCATGATGAGATTGGATCTTGAATTCTTTGACATTGTTTTTCGGGTTCCCCACATGGAACAATACACAAAGATTTCAATGCAATAGGCACAAGAGGTTTATGATGCAGATCCAACTAAGGCTAAAATTTTGATTAACAACCAATGGTTGAAAACACTTAGGCCCACTATCTGAAGATGGCCAAAGGGGCTTCCTCAAAGTGACTTCAAAGAGGATGTCAGGGATATGATTACTCTCCCGAGGAGGGTTAAAGGATTGCCTATGTCATCTCATTTTCAGGAATGGATGTATGAATACATTTAGATCATCAGGAGAAAGAAAGCTCATGTTGATTGGGGAACCCAAATCAGTGATGAAATTCATGAGCAATTGATAAATGTACCAACCACTTTGAATTTCTACATGACTTCTTATTTGGTGTATGCTGTTGTTGCAATGAGGAAATTCTCAGGGTTATCTACAAAGGGAAACTGACATTCTGTACCTGTATATGAATATTTTTATCAGTTGAAATTGAAAGAAATTCTTCATCATTTTAGGAGGGTCACAGATGCCTTCTTTGCACCTTTTCTTTTCAGTTTTGATCCAACTCTCAAAAAGAAGAGAGTGTCAGATGAGGCATACAAAGTGGTGAGTAAGGTTGGTTGTATCTTTTTGCAATTTCTGAATTTCACTTATATGAGGGTAGGTTGCTATATTGGGTGCCCTTATAGGTTGCCAAGATATCCCTTAGATAAGTGGATACTCATGGAGCTATGTAGACAGCTGATTTCATTTTGCAAGGAACGCATGAGAATTCACAAACCGGGCTTAAGTTCCCACTGACAATTGGAAGGTATACTATTCATAGTGTACAAAAGGAAAAGTTAGTCTATGTAGAGATGCAGATTGTAACTATCAGGAAATACAAATATAGATTTGACTTTGATTACCGGTCCATGTGAAGAGAAAATTGAAAAAGGATCACATGCATGTCTATCATTTTGAAGACATATGGGCTGATTGCAGGGATGAAGAAGACATCCACAAAATGGAATTTTGTAGACTAACAGTTGAGCAAATTAGAGAGTTGGGTGTGGCTGATCTACCAGAGGATTTCCAATATCCCGACAACATCCTAAAATATTCCTATGAAGAAGACGAGATTGCTAAAAGGCCCTTACCTCCGATTCAATGGTCTAAAAAGGAAAGTATCTCTATCAGGGAAAGGATCACTCCCATCTTGCACAACACAACAGAATGGTTGCATAAACACAATTTCCAAATGAAAGATTTCAAGATCGAATCAGAAGGAGAAGTACTAGGAGCAGAAACCAGTCAACAACTAGAACTCCACCCAAAGAACAAACAAGCAGCTATTCCCTCTTCTTCCTAAAGAGGTCCTAGAATCAAGTTCACTATTGGCAAGAAAGTTACACAGGTTGTTGAAGAACAAGAGGAAACAAAGTATGGACCTACACATGCAGAAGGAAAAGAGGTTGCTTCTGACGAACAAACTTCCAAAGAAGAAGGAAATGAAAGTGAAGAATCTTCAGAATAAGAGTCTACATAAGAAGAAAAGTTCGTAGAAGAAGAGGAATCTAAAAAAGATGAAGGATAAAAAGAAGGTAATGAAGAGGAACTTAGGAATGACGATGAACAACAACTATCTCCTCATGAGAACATTGTTGAAGATCTTCCTCGAACGTCATCAGCCATAACTTCAAATTTTCCTCATAAACCTCCCAATCCTAACACTCCTCTGCCTCCTCTTCCTACATCACCTCCTCCCACATCTACCAAACATGTAGTGGACATTTCTCATCCCCCTACAGCATCAACCATCCTTACCACTCCTCCTGCAGTTTCAAATCTAGAAACTATTGATAACTTGTTGAGCTCTCTGTCATCCATCCCAAGTTTGTCATCTCCATCTTTTGACATTTCATCTGAAGTTGAATTCAAAATATTTATGAATGAATCTTTGTAGAGTCAACTTGGTATGCAGTCTACTAGAGTAATCATGACAGATACTATCCCGATTGTTACCATACCAATCATTTCTACAGAGGTAACTGTGACAAAAGAGTTGAAAGTGAGTCAAGAAGCATATGCTTCCTCCATTCCTCCTTGGTTGGTCTCTCAAGTATCGAAGTGAAAGAAAAAAATGATCTCTCAAGAAAAGCTCGATCATGAAGAGATAGCCCCTCCAAAAGCCAAGGGGAAGAAAAAGGTGAAGGTAAATTCAAGGTTTCATGTTGACAAAACTGGTCATAAGTTTGTAGAGATTGGTCTACCCCCACAAGAGGAAGGCAATGTAAACATGAAGGACTACATAGCAACGAGAGTCTAGCTTGAAAAAGTGACAAATGAAAGTGTAAAGGCAGATGCATAGGTGGTCCTAGATGCCTTAGCAGGAAGGCTTGACAAGATGGAACAAGCCCGAAATATGTACAAGGAAAAGGTTGAGCATTATGCAGCTGTTTTGAGGAAACTAGCGGGCTCTTTAGGAAATGTACAACCTTTGGCTATGGTAAGCCTTGAGGATCCAGCAGTGAAAAAGGCAAAGAAGTTTGCCTCTAAAGGTAAAGTGTTGTATGATTTCATTGAAGAAATAATAGAACATGGTTCACAAGTCATAGTTGTTGTGGATGAGAAGGCCGCTCAGATAGCCAAGCTAAAATCAGAGCTTGATAAGGAAGAAAGCACACTTTCCCAAGAGAAAAAAGAAATGGAGAAATGCCTCTTGTTTTGTTCATGAATGAAAGGGGAAAAGCTAAGTAAGTTGGTGGAAGTTGGGGTAATTCCCGACAAAGAGAAATATGTGGAGGTAAGAGAATGCCTCAAGCACCGCATTCAAGTGATCAAGTCTCTTATTGATGATATCCACCAAGTACAAGAATATGTTGAAGGACATCGTGTTATCCTTGAAAATGGAGTTAAGGAGTTACCAGGAAAGCTCCTTGATGAAGATCATATTTTCCTCCCGACCAATGAACTTTCACATATCTACAAGGAAGCTGTCATGAAGCAAGTGGAGGATGCAATATTTTCAAAGACCTCCATGCATACAATTTGTGACATACGACTTTCTCTTGATAATCTCAAGATGCATCTTGACATATGCAAGAAGATTCACTCATTTTCCAGAAGATCTATCACCAAAGTTCACACCATTATGGATTACACTGTTGGTCTAGATGAGGCATTCATCCTAGAGAAAAATAAGAGATATGAAGACTTTCGTGCCCAATGCAAGGAACCATGAAGACTTCTTTTCATCTCCATTGTTAGATAGTTTTTTCTTTCATTTACGAATTTTGTAAATAGTTCTCGACATCTTATATGTCTTTTTTTGAGATGTAATTGCATGTAAAAACAAAGATGTTTTCCCAAAAATATGGACATCTTTGAATAACTCGACTTGTTAGGTGAGATTTTCCTAAGTTAGCTCACCTAACTTTCCTAATTTTTCTCATCTACTTTTCTTAGATTTTCTCTTCCCTCTCTTTTATAAATAAGAGGGAATTCTTTTGTAATCTTTATCTTTTATCTTTAACAACGAAGTGTTGCCCATTTTGAGAAGCAAATACATGAAAATTTGTGTTCATCTTTGTGTATCTATTTTGATCAATAAAGAAGAAAGTTACATACCAGACTTTGTGTTGGATCAATTGTCTTTTGGATTTGATTAAGATTGGCAACAATTAGTGTGTGAGATCTAAGGGCTTTGGATAAATCTGTGTAAACTTTGTGTTGCACTCTTTAATCGGATTTGTGATACTGTTTGGATAACTATTGGTGGATTATCTACACGACTTTGTGCTTGTAATTGTTCATGCTATTTGTGGAATTGTTGTGCTGTATCTAGAAGACTTCGTACTTCTAATATGATATACTTGTTACATATCTCAAGGGTCAATTGGTGAAAAGCTACATAATGACTTTGTGCCTTCATGAGCTTTTCTTTCTTATTTTATTGTTTATTATTATCATGCTGGTATCTCTAAGCTTTGCTTTGACAAGATAGAGATATCAAAATTATTGCTTTGTTTTTAGTTTAAGGTTGTATTGTATAAGAACTACCAACTGCGAAGCATTGTAAAACATATTCTCTGAAAAAAGAGAGAAGTATGAATGTGACACACCCCCCATCTCGTAATTGTAGTGTACATTTTGTGAATACTTAATTAGTTTTACTTAGTTTTAGTAAGCAGTAAGAAGGGTGCCTCCCCTTTCTGAGAGGAGAGATTACATCTCACACAGCTGTGGTTGAAATCAAGGTTGTGTAATCTCTTGAAAAGGGATTACATAATTTTCACCCAGCAGTATCGATGGCTATATTCTCAATGAAAAAAAAAGACCTCATCATCTCATGGTCAGTCTTTATAGAGGAGTTACAATCACAATATAACAATAGTGTGGCCAACAACTTCTTTATCCAACTAGCTAAACTTCAAAACATAGGAATAGTCAAAGACTACATTCATTAATTCCAAAATCTATCGTTGAGGGTGGATACACTTATAGAGGAGAACTTGAATGAATTATTTTTGGGGGTTCTCAAGGATCACATCCAACATGATGTACACATGTTTAGTCCTAATTCTATATCCGAGTCTTCTATTTTAGCTCATAAGGTAAAGAAGAATTATTTAATTCCTAGAAGGAAAGATGTTAATGGGATAAGAATGAAAGGCTTCTCAACACCTTCACTCCCTCCACCTACTATATTGACACTACAAAAAATTGAGGAGAATCAAGAAAAAGGGTTATGTTTTAATTATGATAGAAAATACAATAGAGGACTTAAATGTAATGAGAAGAAATTATTCTATATTGAAGGTCCAAGTTAGGAAGAAGAGGAGGAGCCAATATTAGAGGGTGACAAGGAGTTAGAGGAGAAATCACAAGATCCCCAACCAATCATTTCTTGTGATTTACTCTAAGATTTTAGCACCCCACAAAATATTAAGGTAGTGGGTTTCTTAAAGAAAGAGAGAGTAACATTATTGATAGACTTAGGAAGCACTCATAATTTCATCATAAAAAGTTGGCTAATCGTATACACATACAAACATAACTCCATATTTTCAAGTTTTGATTGTAAATGGGGGTACAATTAGCTATTTTGGGAAATGCCACAACATTAAATTATCCATGGGAGATTATCATATTGATTTCCCAATATTTTTTTATCTCCATGGGTGCAACAAATATTATTTTTGGGAGTACAATGTCTTACTACTCAGGACACAATTGAGATGAACTTCTAGGAATTGTTCATGAGATTTCACTCATAAGGAAAGATGGTAGGGATAAGAGGGTTGTGTGCTAAGTCCCCACAAATGGTAAGATCTCATCAAATTCAAAATTTTCTTAAGAAAGGATTTGATGGATTTGTGGTCTAGTTATTTTCTTTAAAAGCATATAAATCAAATGCTCCCACCCATCCATATTTACAACCAATTATAGATCATAACTCAATGGTTTTTGGAGATATGCCTAAAGGAATGTCTCCCAAGAGGGATCATGATCATGCCATACAATTAGTGCAACGAAGCCAACCACTCAAAATTAGGCCTTATAGGTACCCATATATACAAAAAAGTGAGATTGAAAAGATTGTTCAAGAGATGTTAGAGGCATAAATTATTAGACATAGCTATAGTGCTTACTCCTCTTCCATGGTGATGGTGCATTGGAATGATCAAACTTGGCACATGTGCTTAGACTACAGAGTGATCAATATGCACACCATCAAAGATAAGTTTCCTTTTCCAATCATTGATGATTTACTTGATGAATTGAATGGATCTATATTTTTTTACAAAGGATCTTAGATCAGGTTATAACCAAATTTGAATTAAGGAAGAAGATATTATCAAGACAACATCTAGGAATCATGAGGGTCATTATGAGTTTTTAGTGATGCCATTTGGTCTTACTAATGCACCATCTACATTTAAAAGTTGGATGAACTCCATCTATAAGAAATTTTTGAGGAATTTTGTATTAGTGTTGTTTGATGACATATTGAATTATAGCAAGACGTGGGAGGAAAATTTATAGCATGCAAATCAAGCATTACAAGTTCTCAAAGACCACTATCTCTATGCTAAGCCTTCCAAGTGTGATTTTGGTCTCAAAGAGGTGGAGTACTTGGGACATGTAGTTTCACATGAAAGAGTAAGGGTGGATTTTTAAAAAATTAAGGTTATCATGGAATGGATTATTCCCAAAAACATCAATAAATTGAGGGGCTTCTTGGGATTGACCAGATACTATAGAAGATTTGTGAAGAACTATGGCCACATAGTAGCACCCCTCACAAATCTATTAAAGAATGATTCTTTTCAATGAAATGAGTTAATTAATACAACATTTGAGAGATTGAAGGAGGCTATGTGTACTACTCCAGTTCTTGCTACTCCACGATTCACCAAGGATTTTATTATAAAATGTGATGCTTTAGGTAATAACATAGGAGCAATTTTCACGCAAGAGGGTCAACTCATTAATTTTGAGTCGTTAATTAAAGGGTAAGAATAAAATCAAACATATTTGTGAGAAGGAAATACTAGCTATTCTTCAATTAGTAAAACAGTGGAGACTATATCTAATGGGCATAGACTTCAAAGTTAAGATGAATCATGATAGCCTAAAATATTTTTTGGAACAAAAATTTATTTTTGAAGGTCAACAAAAATGGGTCACTAAGATGTTGGGGTATGACTTTTAGATTGTATATAAGAAAGGAAAGGAAAATATTATGGAAAATGCATTATCTAGGAATGATGAGAATGATTAAGCTTTATTATGTTCCATTTCAATAATACAAGCAGATTGGGTAACAAAAGCCAAACTAGAGTGGTAGAATGTTGTTGCTACAAGTAATCTCATTAAATAGTTATAGAGTGATATTGATAGTTTAGATAAGTTTTGTTGAAATGGAGATGCTTTGTGGTATAAAGAACAATTATAAGTAAACAATAATTCCACTATCAAACAAAATATTCTCACAAAGCTTCATCAGTTTCTAGTGGGAAATCATTTAGGAGTTTTGAAGACATCATTGAATCAAGCAAGACTTCTTTTGGGAAGGAATCAAAGGGGATGTTAAAAAAATTATGTTTGAATGTCTAATTTTTCAAAGAAATAAAGGTGAGACAATTAAGACACTAAAAAAATTGTGGTTGAATGTCTAATTTTTCAAGGAAATAAAGGGGAGACAATTAAGACACCCAGTCTCTTGCAACCCTTGGTTATTTGTAGCCAACGTTGGGAAGATATTTCCATGGACTTCATCACATGGCTTCCAAGATCTAAGGGTAAGAATGCCATCATGGAAGTGGTGGATCACCTTATTAAATAAGTCTATTTCATTGAATTATTACATCCTTTTACAACAAGTATAGTGGCAAAATATTTTTTGGAGAATATAGAAAAGCTACATGGTACACCTAAGGCTATTGTTAGTGACTATGATCTTATCTTTACTAGTAACTTTTGGACATATTTATTCTCAATTTGGCTACTCATTTGGCTCATAGCTCTTCATACCATCCTCAATCTGATGGGAAAATTGATGTTGTTAATGTGTTTAGAAGGGTATATACGTTGTTTCACTTCAAATAAGTAGTCTTAATAAGTAGATTGGATACCAATAACAAAATTGTGGTATAACAATTTCTTCCATAGTTCATAAATTAATTTTCATTTATGACACTATATGGATATTATCTCCCATCCATCACATCATCATTGAGGGTGTCCAATGTCAAAAAATACACATTAATGAAAATTCCAAATGGATATCATCCCCATCCATCAAAACATGTAAAAGTCTAATGCCGAAAAAGACTTTTCAGAAATGTGTCTTTGATTATGCCATCCACATCATAATTGGACATAATATCCCTACACAAACAATATCATCGGAGCTAAATGAAGAAGGAAGAATCATATTGGAACCATAGTTCATTCTTCAGACACATAAAGAAGTTGAGGACTAGAACAGTCATCGAGTATCTCATCCATTGGAAGAATTTACTAGTTGAAGATGCTACATGGGAGGATGAATAGTTCATTCAAAAGCATCCACACTTGATTAGCATTGAGGACAATGCTTCTTTGAAGAGGGGGCATGCTACACCCTTAATATTAGAGTATACATAAGGTTTATGAGTAGTCAATTTGTGGCTACCTTAACTCTTAATTAAGATATTATCATTATTATATTCTTATTTAGTTATTTAGGTCAGCCTAGAGCTTGTATGTTGCTATCTAAGTCGACCTAGGTAATATCCTAGGCATAAGTAGAGTATATATAGGAGGTAGTGAGTCTCATTTGATAACCAAATTGTGAATTGTGTTCTCATTGTAGATATTTGGAAATTTCCCCCTTGAAGTGGCTTGTTATTCTCAGTTATTATCAAGTAGTTGCAAAATATTTCATATCATATTCCTCTTCGTGCAAGCTATTTCATTACAACCTCTCTTTTTGAATAGTTCATGAGTCCCAACAGGTTTATAAACAAATAAATTATTATTATTTAAAATAAAAATAGTCAAATGGTAAAGATGCCTCTTTCCTATTCACAAATTGGTAAACCTTATAGTTTTCTAGATGTTGTGGGGAAATACAAATCATTTAAAAAAAATGGACTCTAAACACAAGTAGAAAATATAAACCACACAAAGGGGCCAAGAGCCTAGCTCGATTGGCTAAAGAATCCTATTGTAGGCAAGAAGTCACGAGGTCTAGTCTTCCCCCAAACTCGTGGTACTGGAGGGCATGTCGTGCCAACGCCACGGTCAAGTGAAATTTTTTTACCAGGTGCATTGTAGTTTATAGGGGGATGGATACCCGACTATTGTAGTTTATAGGGGGATGGATACCCGACTGATTCCTGCAGTATAAATAAAATAAAATAATATAAACCACATAAAATGTCATTTACGTACACAATATATTTGTTTACATATAGTAGGGGAAGATGTTAAACATTACAAATATAATGATGATATGTTACCATGAATACATGTGGCAATGCATGGTGCATAGAACATTGCACCATAGTATCCATATTTTTTAACACTATTTAATATGGTATAATTATTATGTTGATAGGTATTTACATAAAAATCAAAACACTACTCTTAAGTAAACTAATATAAATATCTTAAATACATCTATCTTAAAAACACTAAGAAATATCAATTTATTTATATTGTTTACTGCTAATTTTATTTGAAGAACTATTTTTACTTAGGTAAAGAGATTTTATGTAGTGAATGATTATTTTATTTTTCTATTTAAAATTTATATTTTATAATTTACTTAAGAGTTATTTTATTTTACTTTACAATTATTTAAAAACTAGTATAGATATCTTAAATACATCTATCTAAAATAATTTGATTTTTTAAAATTATTTGTTATATTGGATAATTATCAAACATGTATATGTTTTTTTATTCTTTATGTTTAGTTTGACACTATTCTTTTTTTGAAACATTTATTATTATTTTAAATTTAGTATGTCAACTCTTTATTTAGTTTAATTTGTTTTTGTTAATTATTTTATTTTTATTTAGTTTTTTTAAGACTATATTATTCAAATATATATGCATTGTGTTTTAGATTTTATGTATATTTTTTAAGACTATTTATTTAGTTAAGAATTATTTTATTTACTTTATAACTATTTTATTTAGTTAAGAGTTTATTTATTTATTTAAGAGCTATCTTATTATTTTTAATAGTTTTTTAACATGGTCATGTCATGCAAAACTCAACATAATAAGATAACACAATTCTTAAATATTCTAAAGTAAAATATGGTAATTTTAAATTGATAAACTCTTACATTTTTAGATAGATGTATTTAATATGTCTATTAGTTAGAGAGAACCTCCATTAGACAATGGCGACAAACTTGGTACACCTATGTCACATTGAACATGATTTGTTGTTTTTTGGTGTAATTTGTTTGACATCAAGGATCTTTTTTCCACATTAAACTTTTTCATGTGATCGGTGACGCTGACGCGACACGCCCTATGGTACCACATGGATTGGGGGAGACTAGGCCTCGTGGCCTCTTGCCTGCAAAAGAATGCTTTAACCAATCGAACTAGGCCTCCCACCCCATAAAGTTAAACATTAACGACTTTTATAATTGTTTTAATAAAATAGACAAAAAAATACCTATTTTTATAAATCACATCAGAGAAACATCTACCGAACACCATCAATAATATGTTTTAGAGTATTGCTGGATATTTCCCTATCCTGAAAGTGACCGGTTTTGTCCGCATTATTGTGATGATTAGGAAAGTACGACAAGAATAATTTTGTACACGTCGGACAATTAATCACGTGGAAATGTGTTGCAGAGAAATCGGATACGTGTGCCACCTCAGCAGCTTGAAAAATATAACCACACTGTCGGCTAACGCAAATCCAATGTCGAAAAAGACACGTTTCTGAAAATTCCAATGCCGGAAAACACACATTTCTGACTAAGCAAATGAGTTGTTTTTACTTGCAAATTCGTTTTATAGTGTCCGTCATTTATCTAAGTTAATGAGCTGTCAATATTATTTTACAACTTAAATTAATAAAAATACACGCAGGGTCATATTGTTCCATGTCAAATATATTTTAAATTATGCTTCACTTTCCTTATGAAATAACCATTTTTTAATATTTTGAGATTTATTATTGTCCTCATGAATCATGCCTTTTTTTAAGTCAATAATAAAGTTAGGTAGATCAGTTATGTTTTATATCATTTACAGGTTTGTTTTGTTATCTATAATATGAAAGTACGAGTCTATGTTGATATTGGTTGAGAGTCAAGGATTGAGGGGTATCCATTCCGTCAAAGTGGTCTGAGGTACAATCTCGGCGTCATCTCTTATATCACATCTCCAAGGGTTTGAACTTTAATGAACGACATAATCAAGAAATGTATTGTCCGCATATTCTCGTTAAATTATCTAAAAAATATTGTTAAAAAAAAAAGACTGAAACATGTACATCATGACATGTATTATCAATTTTTAATGATAATTAATTTTTTCTTTAATATATTTTATGAAAATATATGTTTTTTTTTTCCACTTTTAAAATATAAACTTCATCCAATAATACTTCACAAATAATAGATTAAAAAAGACCATCATTATATAATACTATAAGAACTATTAAAAGATGCTCATCAACTAAAATCATCTCTTCTAATTGTCTTATTTATTTTAAGTACAAACATATTTTAAAATTTTAATTAATCTAACAAGAAAATCTAAATTACTAACTTGTGATTGTGATTATTATTAATGTATAATCAAAGTATTGTCAAAGTCAACAAACATATTAGGAAATTTCAATTTTAAATTTGTCAAGCTATATCTTAAAGAGATTGGATCTTTTTGTGACTAATGGGATCTCCCCAACTTTTAATAGAAATTATGGCAACAAGTTTGTTCATAATTCAAGTGTCTTCTAGTGATAAAAACTAATCATTATGAAATCACCATGATGGTGCCTCATTTCTTATTGTCAAATGCCATAACTTCCTCAAGGATTGGAAATTGTGGAATGACACACATTTTCCCTAAGATCAATATGTAGAGCCCTACCTTCCAAGACTTTTATTTGATCAATGACAATTCTTTAATTTGTTTCATATTGCCTTTGTTTTCTAATCACTTTTACTCTATGTTTTTTTATGATATGTAATTATATTGTTTTAATATTCTTTTTAAAATAATAATCTCTTTAAATTTAAAAAAAAATTATTCTAAAATAACACTTATTAAGAAAATTACTACATTCAAAATAATTATTACAATTAAAAAAATTTAATATAGACTCACCAAAAAAATCAAAAGAGATTGTTTTAGAACAATCAATCTATCCACCATTAACTCCTCTCTACACAAAGAAAATAAAATCAACAAAGCCATCAATACATTTATAACATCCACTATACCATTTATTGCATGAGAGATAAATTGACATTGAATCTAGCACTCCTCTTATTAAGAAGTTTGATTTTTATTTTTTGTGTGTAGGAATGTGTACCAAAGTGAATGATTTAACTATCTAAAATCAAACACAAATAACAAGAAAAATACTCAATATTAGGCATGGAAAGCTCAAACCAACATAAAATTAGACAAAAATGAACTATGTCAAACCTCTCATTGTTTAGATTTACCCGTGATTGATGATTCGATATGTGCTCACTAATAATGTTGCAAACATAACAATGCTCCATTGACAAATGAACGAGATTGGATAAAATGGCTAAGTGTTGAATTAAATAGATTTGGAAGTGAATTTGGATGAAGGGTTGAGATTGGAAGATGGAGATCAAGGGTGGATGTTGATTTGGTCGTCTCAATCAATGAGATTGTGCCGAGTGACACAATAAGATGAGTTGAGAGGAATGAGGGCACTATGAGGTACCTTGTGTAAAGTGCCTCATAAAGGAAACTCTTATCTTCTCACTCAAAGATGAAAAGAAAGGAAGTAAACATTCCTTTTTATGATTTAGAGGAAAAAGAACCATGCCCCTAAGTACAAGGGTCTTTTCCAAAAGGGGGGAGAATTTAAGGTTGAGTGTGAGGGAGAAGATTGTGTGGGGATTTGGAGTAGGTTAGCTGAAATAATAAAGGATTAAGTGTGCACATGATTAGGGAGGTGGATTAGGTGAAGATTAAGGGTTGATAGGAAAAGTTGGAGGATGTGACACTTGAGGAAGAAAATAAATTAAATTAAATTTATTTATTTAATTTATTTGGAGAGAATGGGATGGGGGATAAGGTTGGGTAAATAATTAAATGAATTATTTACCTTAGGTTTATGATTTTAGAAGAATAAGATAAATGAGTTAGGACAATAGGATAAATAGGGAGTATTAATTAAATAAATATAATATTATTTAATTAATATCTAGTGGATTGAAAATAGATGAATTAGGGATAAACTGACCAAGTGTAATGGTCAATTTTAGGTGTCTACATTTTTCCTTTCTTTGAAATGGAGTTAGAATAATGTTCTTTCAAAGGAAAATAAAAATATAACCCACATGAAGAGAAATTACTAGATTTGGGAAGATGCCCCAGTCATTCAAAGGAGTGACTAGGAAGAAATATGGTGGAAGTGAGGATGAGAAGATTATGCCCCCTCGAGAGGATATGAAATTTTGGGAGAACACATGTGTGCTCTCAAAATGGTTGAGATGATGCAAGATGATAGATAGAAGGTGAGATGGAAGGAGAAAGAGATAATTGAAGGAGATGATAAAAAAGCAAGCATTATACAAAAGGATTCAAAGAAAAACATGATGTTGTCTCAGTCAAGCTAATAATAATAATTGATGCTAGATAGAGTGTTGTTGATGCGGGAACGATATATCCTGAAACAACACAAGGATTGGGAAGGATACATCTCGATGATGATTGGATTTGGATCAAAACCTATTGCAAGGCTGGGAATAAGAACACAGATGCAATTGAATGTTTAAATGTTAGATTACATAACTAAATTGCATGGATTAGGATATGCTTAATATTTGGGATTTCTAGGAGCATTGGGATTGATGAAATAGATGGGTATGATGGAGGGAATGATGCTTAGACTAAAAAATCTATATTAACCTAAAATGAACTTGATAGATAAGGAAATGATATGATGAATGAGTGAAAGGATGCTTAGAATAACAAATCTATATTAGTCTAAGAGAGTTGAAGGGATAATGAAATGATTAGGAAATAATTAGGATGGATGAGATGTAAATGACTATTTTGAGAGAAAGACGAGAGGATAGAAGAAAATATGGGCAAGGATTCATGTGCACACAAAATCTAGGATTAAGTGGGGTGAGGAAAATAGATAGGATAGGTAGATGGGGGTGTGGATGAAGGATGAATGAATTAGAAACATGTAGGATAAATGGATGGGGGAGTTGGAGTGCCAAATTAAGATTGCATGTAGTGAGAACTTAATTTGGTATAACATGAGATAATATGCACTAGGGTATGAGGAACCACGGTGGATTCATATCACATGCGTAGGATTGGATTAAAAAAAAAAGGTTAGTCCAAAATCTATCAAAGTCATAGGGAACTTTGGTGGGCATGATGTTGGAAAACCACAAGCAAAAGGAATGCCCTAATGTAACACAAGATCACAAAGGATTTCAATGGTAACAATGCGAGACAACCAAGAAAAAATAATAATCAAAGACATGCCCCTATTTTCACTAGTCAAAGCACACCATGATATGATGGATTATGGCCACCTCGAGTAGGTGAAGTACGAAACTCATAAAGAGGTAAAAGAAAATACAAAATCACCAATGAAATAAAAAAATCTCAAGTACCTTTTTCCATAAGGACGGTGGATGTGGTAGATGTGGTTTGATTTGAGGAACGATATATCCTACAAACTAAAGATGGATGGGGAAAATACTAGGATTCACATGACAAGAGGTGATCAAGATACTTGAAATCCAAGGGGGATAATGGATTTTATTGAAGGATCGGATTGATAGGGAGAGTCTTAACAACATGACAAACACAAGGGTGGGACCTAGTGATAGGTATGCACAATGATGGACCTAGATGGTGACATAAGACTGTCCTTATGTATAGTACACTTAGTATGTACATGATGTACGATATTTATATGGGATGTTGGTTATATTAGATCCTACTTTATTAGATAAGGATGGTGATTATGTGTACGGATTAATACGATATGCCGATTAAAATAAGCATTAAGCTTAGGAATGGGATAGTTATCCAAGTCATCAAAAGATTAATTGGGAGGATGATGGGATGGATAGATGAGTGATGGAAAGTGATAGGAGATTAGCAGGTTGTGGGAAAGAGGTAGGAGTGATGATAGTGAGATCTAGATGGCATTGAATTGCATGTGGGTAGCCTATAGCTAGATACCAATTACAAGGGATTGGTAGGTATAAGAATGAGGTGGTATGAGGGAGTAATGGATAGAGGATAAATAGATAGGGATGGGGAGATGGAAGGTTCATGGGATGAAGGTATGAATGTTTTGGAGGGATTAATGGAAGGAGGATAGTGAGTTAAGGATTGAGAGGAATATGGGATGAATGGATACAATTTTTGGCTAGGTTATTAATGGATGGGGATGTGGATGCGATCTCCAAGGAAAATGTCACAAAGAAATAAGATGCCCCATTATAGATAGGTCATGTATGATGAGATAATATGATGCTCATGATAGGATGGGTAATGGGAGGATGAGAGAATAATAGATATAAAGGTTAGATAAAATGATATAAGATATTATGGGTGGACAAGATGGATGGATTGGAGGGGAGGAAGGATGGTGGTATGGTGTAAAATGGGGGAATATATTCTAAGAGGTTTCCAAAGCATGTATGTATAGTTGCACCAGTGTTTATCAAGATCACAAGGAGGATTGAGGGGTTGGTGATGGGTAGGATAGGTAAGGTAGGTTGGATGAAGGAGATAAAGGATGTGGATGCTTAGAAGGAACTTGCCCCCAAGTGTGAAAAGAAAATAGATGGTAATTTATATATGATGCATGTTTTCTAGGTTTTCATCATGGTACTTTCCCAAGGTGCCTGCTTGCTAGGTTTTCACCATTGGACAACTTTTTATCTTTACTATTTTTATTTTGAATTTTTTAGATTTTTTACATCTTTGTATTTTTTTGGATTTTAGATTTTTGGAATAGTATGGATGAATAAGGATGGCAGTAAAGATGTGGATAAGTGGATTTGGAAGATAGTCGATAGATGATGGGGAGATGGAGGAAGGACTCAAACAAGTAGTTCCATACCAAGGTAATAAGAGCCCATTTTGAAGTGATTGTTGGATGTTGGTACAACCTTATTAGGATGGATGGATTATGCAAGGTATGGGTTAAAGAGATTTGATCCAGGAGAGATATGTGGGGATCATGGATGGGTTGTTGAAAAGTGTATGGATGGAAGGATGAGAAGGGAGTGTGATGGGGGGATTTTTTTAGGATCAATGTTGGAACACATTGTCATGGATGTGGAAGGGTTGGATGATAAGTTGATGTAGGATGTAGGATGTACAATGATGAGGGAGTTAGCATAGTGAATTTTGTGACATAGGGAGACAAAATAGATTTAGGAGATGGGGGATGAGGATTATTAGCTTTTGGATTAGTGGATTTCGATGCCACTATGGATTCTTCCTTTGGATGTAATATTTATTTTTTCTTTGGGATCCACATGGTTTTAATTTTTTATTTTGTTGAGGTGGGCCTTAGTAGCCTTTGGGACTTATTGTTCTTTTAGATTGGATTTTTATTTGTGTTATCATGTCTTTCTAAGGGTACATGGCTATAAGATTCATGTGATTGCTTGGATTTATGCATTTTACTTTGGCATCCAAATTGCTTCCCATATCCATGGTATGGGTGTGAGGAGATGGATGATGTGGAGGTAATATAAATGGAGTGACAAAGGTGTTATTTTGGATAGTTGTAGCGAGGGAGGATGTTAGATGACATTCATGGGGGTGTGCCTTTGTTGATCTTGATTGAGGATTATAAGAGAGATATTTATTATAATGGGGATAGGGGATTGGTGGATGAGGCGATGAATATGATGAGTTGGAATATGGTATCTTGGGACATAAGGGTCCAAAAATGGACTTATGAGGTGGAGGATATGTGATGGTAGATTGTGGGACATAAGGACCCAAAATGGATTTAGATGATGAAGGAGGGATATGGATAGTTGTTTTGGGTTGATATGATGGAGAAGGGGGGATGGAAACAAATGGTTTAGAGGAATGATGGGAAGGACCTATTGTTATTTTTGGAGAGGTTTTCTTAGGTTATACGAAGGTTCTACCAACATTTTTAAATTGTGAGCCTTGAGATATGTAACCAAGGCCATGCGATTGTGGATTCTCTTTGATATGGATGGGATCCAAGATACCTTGCTCATGTAGTCCTAATCCTTTACCTTGATAATTCATGTTGTTGAGAATTTGATTCAATGTAGGATGCTTATTATTTTGGAAGCAAGAAGCAAGTCCTTTATTAGGTGGAGTAGGATTGGTGGAGGATATCACTAGTAGAAAAACAACAATAAATGACTAAAAAATTACTAAAAATTGCATATAAATGACTAAGCTTGGTCACGTGACCATTAGTAGTTTATTTCCAGTCATTTATAACGTGACCAAATTTATGACTAAACCATTTTTAGTCATTTATTGGTTGTTTTGATTGATCAATTAGGTAGTATATTTAGTCGTTATTTTAGTCATTGATTGTTATTAACTGGTAATTTATTTAGTCATGGTAGTCATTTATTTAGTCATTGCAATCATTAATTGGTCATTTATTTATTCATGGTAGTCATTTATTTAGTCATTGTAATCATTAATTTTGTCCATTGGTAGTATATTTAGTCATTTGTATTAACTGATTTTTATCTATTGGTATTATATTTAGTCATTTTGTTCACTCATGAGAGGTAAAAATGAGTATGTTGTTGAAGGAATGTTTTCTTTTTTTCCTCTTCCACTATTGTTGATCTCTCTTCGTTCCCGCAATTTTCCCCTACATAAATCAACCAATGATTGGTTCAGATTAATAATAGGAAAGTCAAGCAGAACTTAGTATGCAAACAAAGAAAAAAATGACTTTAGAAACTTTCCTAAATGCCTCAACCTATCTTTGAGAAGAGGTACCAAAAAAAAGAAGAAGAAAGAAATAGAATGATCCCCTTTTTATGTGACAGCACAAGCCCCCATTCGCTGCCTATGGGTTGAGATAGTAAATGACAAGTATATAAATGAATAAACAAACTAACAAAAAAAATTAAATTAAATTAAATGACGTGTTATTATTTTTATTAGAGAATAAATATAAATAAAATATTAAAAAAATAATAATAAATAAAGAAAATGGGTTGGGGAGGGGGTGTAAAGCCCTCCCAACCCCCAACCGCTATTGGTTTCCGCTCCTCCAAACTCTTCCTTTATTGCTTTCCTGCCACTATTGGTTTCGACTCCTCCAAACTCTTCCTCACTGGTATTCACCTTTCACTTCTCCAATTTGTTGAGCTGCAACCTGAAAATAAGGTTTTGATGAGGGTTTTAGAGTATGTTATTAAAATGAAATTACAGCCAAGATCCGATAATGAGCACATTTAGGTTTTTACATAATGGCATCCTTTACCTTAAGTATGTTTTTCGCCATTTTTTGTTGCTTTCCTCGCTAAGAAAAAGATGGTGTAGGTGATGATTTGAGGGCACTGTTGGTGTTGAGAAGGAGTGTGGAAGATCTGAGTGAGGCCAGACCCTCAAAACAATGCGCTCGCTCTTTTTCTTAACCCTACAACAAACAAATGGAAACAAAAAAAAATCCACTCCTATTGGTTTCTGCTCCTCCAAACTCTTCCTCGTTGGTATTCACCTTTCACTTCTCCAATTTGGCGAGCTGCAACTTGAAAATAAGGTTTCGACGAGGGTTTTAGAGTATGTTTATTAAAATGAAATTACAACCAAGATCCGATAATGAGCACATTTAGGTTTTTACATTATGGCATCCTTTACCTTAAGTACATGTTTTTCACCATTTTTTGTTGCTTTCCCCACCATTATTGGTTTCGGCTCCTCCAAACTCTTCCTCCCTAGTATTCACCTTTCGCTTCTCCAATTTGGTGAGCTGCAGCTTGAAAATAAGGTTTCGACGAGGGTTTTAGAGTATGTTTATTAAAATGAAATTACGGCCAAGATCCAACAAATAAAAGAAAAACACAATGAATAAACAATGGATTATTAGAAAGGAGAAAAATCGAGGAAGGAAATAGACGAGAAAAGTCATAGGAAAATCCTCAACATTGCCTCCATTGTGAGCCTTAACGTTAGCTCCTTGCTTGCAACACCGCCAACAAACTTCATTCCAGTTTTGTAGTGGGAGGCACCTATATGTGGTAGTCAAACATTAGGGTTCGGGTTTATTTGCTTGCCGTTGATGTTTCCCACTAAAGAGGATTTTAAAATGGATTCCAAAGTAAATAAACTAGAATATATAAATCTCTTCTCACTTATCTTGCACAATAAATATTATTAAATATATTATAATATTATATTATTATATAATATTAAATATATTATAATATAATATTACATTATAATATATAATAATATAATATTATTTAATATAAATATTATATTATATTATAATATAAATATAATATTATATAGTTGTGTTGCAAAAAATTAGTAGAATTTAGTCATTTTTAGTTGTCTAGTCACGTAGTCATTTATTTTCCAAATTCTACTAGTGTATGATTGGCTCTTTTGCTGCAAGAGAACCACCATGGGTGAAAGTAAGAGGACCAAGGGGATATGGAGGTGGTGTTGGGATAGTTTTGATAGGAGGTGATAAAGGACTATGAGATGGATTAGATGGGATGGCAGGATCTTGATTTTGATGAGGGAATGATAAGGGACCATGAGAGTGATTAGATGGGGTGATGATAAGGGATCATTAGAGGGATTAGATGGGATGGTAAGATATTTTTTGGATGGGGGGAAATCTCAGCTTTCTTTGGAATAAGCTCTTGACATATTTGAATTTTTGTAAGTGGTGTGATAGAGGATGAGTGTTGGATGAAATTATCAATCAAGGTGGATGCATAGATGAAGGATTCGTGAGGTTCATGGGAGTGGGGTTGGAGAGTGCTAGGAGTAGGAGACTAGAATTGGATTTGGATGGTTTCAATGGGTTGGATGGTATGAGGAGTAGGAGATGGGTAGTGGGATTGGATGGTTTTGATGGGTTTGATGGTGCTAGGAGTAGGAAGATGAATGATAGGCGTGGGATGGAGAAGGGCCTTGTTAATGATGGCCTTAGATGGTTGAGTGGGATGACACGAATCCACAACTTGAGGATATGGAGTTTGTGATGGTTTCTTTTCTATGAGTCCTTGGAGGAATTCTAGAGGGAAATATTTGGATGTTGCAGGCTTAGATGGAGGATTAGGATTATATGGATGATTAGGAATATATGGAGAGTTAGGTGTATAGATTGAAGGATTGGATTAGATGAAAATAATGGGAAGGAACCAAGATAATATGAAGATTTTGTTTGGATGGTTTGGTAGGGATGTGAAGTGGTAGGACTAGGATTATGTATTGGAGGATGATGATTATGGATTGAAGTATTGAGATTGAAAGTGGTGGTGTTGTTGTATAAAGATGGAGGCTAGATATGACTAGAGGAGAGGATGGAGGTATAGATATTAGATGAGGAGGATATGTGGGTGAGAGATAAGAGGGAGATATGGATGGAGGATAAAATGGATTTCCCTTGTAAAATGTAGTATGGGGATGACTAATGTATATGCATGAAGGTGTGATGAGATAACTTGTGCTAGCTATCATTTGGTTAGAAGGCATGGATGGGTTGGGGATGGTTGAGGAAATATTGTAGGCCATGATGGAATCAAGGGGGTCCATGTCATATTTGTCTTGATCAACAAGATTTCCATCCTCATTGAAATGGGGTGGATTAATATCATACTGATCTTGATCAACAAGAATTTATGTCGCAAGTATGAATGAGTATGATGGCATTGTCATTAATGTTGTCATTGATGTCAACACAGTATAGGTTGTTGCAGAGAAAGGAAACAAAAGATTGTAGGTGGTTCATGTATAGTTAAGATACTATTGAGATGTTATGAGTACATGGAACTATCTTTATGGTGTTGCAGGTGTGCTGACATGCTGAGTTACCAAGTGCTTTTGAGAAAATTGATAAATAGTGAAGTCAAAAGTGTGTGTGTGTTCAGAATGTGCTTCGGTATGTGCTCCAAGTTTCTTCTATGTTGATCTTATGCTTGTACGGATCTGAATTTTTGTTTAAGGACATCCTTGGGTGATATATCTTGGATTATAGCTTCTAGGCTGATGAAGAGTGAAAGTTGAGTTCACTGGTTTGTGAACTGGTCTGGCAGAGTTGTTTGTCTGTGGACTGGGAGAAATGTTTCTTCTCTGTAGTCCTCCACTAGTTTTTTTCTAGTCTTGTGGGCCTAGAAGAAGTCTTGTAATGGTTTTATCTATGTTTTATCAAAGGCATTCATGGTTTGGCACTTTGGAAGACTAGTTTCAGAGTTATTATGTGTGTTTGTACAGTTCAGATGGAATGATAGAAAGTATTTTGTGTATGAATGTTTTTGTAGTAGCCGCGGATGAATTTGAAGGAATCTAAGATGTGTTTCTATGCATGGTGAAGCGTGTTATGTGGTCCACATGTTATCTTCTTGTTGTGGAAGCGTGTACTTCAAAGTTCATTGGTGTTTTCATTAGGTTTGGCCAACCTGTTGTTTATACGTCATGCGAAGGATAAGTATCAATTAAGGAAGCGTGTGATTGATCCAATATGTTGTTTTTGGTCTTGGTTAAGTGTTGGTTTGGTCCGATCTCATTCTTTTCCACTGCGAGAATGTTGAGTTGCTGACCAAATTTGAATTTATAAATGAAGAGTGTGTAGCTGACCCTTGAGAAAATTTCTAAGGTTGAAGATGGTATAAGTACAAGTCAAGATGTTAAGGACTACACACCAAAAGTTTGAGAAGCAAGGTAGACATGAGAGATCATGTGAAAGTAAGTTGAGGTAGTGAGAAATTCAATGTGTTAGACTCTTGAAAGCAGTGAGCTGATGGTGTTTGCAATTCTCAGATCAAGGCCGCAGATGTGTGAAAGTTGTTGTGGTGTATTTTTGTTATTTTTATTTATTTATAGGTAGTGAGCCTCATTTTTGGATAGTGAGTCCTATCTGTAGGCAATGAGCCTCCTATCTAAATAGTGAGTCCTATCTTGGGTAGTGAGCCCTTTCACAGTGAGCCTCTTTGTAAACGGTTTTGCAATTACTCTTATATTGTGAGTTAATCCTCACCATGGTTTTTACCTTATTGGGTTTTCCATGTAAATTTGGTGTTTCTTGTGTTGATATTGCTTTCTGTTATTTGCACTTCATGCTCATACTTAATAACAGATTAAAGTGGATGTGGAGTTAATAATTGTTTAAGATTTGTGAATGTGATTGGTGACAACTGATTCACCCCCACTCTCAGTTGTCTTGTGCATTTCAAAAATTGGTATTAGAGCTTTGGTTCCTTGGAGAAGAGCTTAACCACTTGAGGTAGACCCAATGACGCACAAATTGACAATCCCTGTGTTTGATGGATCTGACTATAGTTTCTGGAAAGTGTAGATGAGAGGTTACCTGATCTCTCTTGGCTACAAGACTTGGAAAGCTGTTGAGACAAAATATGTTGAGCCGACAAGTGGTCCTTCTTCTGTAGATGAGATTTCTTCTTATGAAGAAAATGAAAAAGAAAGGTATGCAATCTATAGTGCTTTATCTAAGACTAATCTAACAAAAGTTATTTCTTTGGGCACTGCTTATGAAGTCTGGGAAAATTTGAAAGATATCTATGAAGGAAATGACAGAGTCAAATTATGAAAGAAGTTAATAGCTAAGCACATATATGAGAACTTGAAAATGGAAGAAGGTGAAGACATTGCAAGCTATTTTTAGAAGGTTGAAATTGCAATAAATGAAGTCAAAAATCAAGGTGGTACTCTGACAGATGAAGATGTAATGGAGAAGATTGTAATGACCCTATCAGAGAGTTACAATGATAAGGTCTCATCCATTGAGGAAGTTTATGATCCAAAGACATTCACTAAATAACAACTATTTGGCACCTTGACTGCATTTGAAATGAGGAAATTTGGAAAAGAAAAGGAGAAAATAGAAACAACCTTCAAAGCCACTAAGTTAGAAAATGATGTGGATGGTGATAGTTCAGAGGATTTGTAAGAAAATTTTACAAGGAAATTGAAGAAAGGTACCAAAAATACAAAGATATGTTACCTTTTAAATGTTTCAGTTGTGGAAATATTGGTCACTATGCTTCAAGATGTCCAAATAGATCCATACACAAGAAGAGCAGATACAATAAAGACAAAAATACAACTTGATCCTTTGTAGGAACATACTCCAACTTCACCTCATTCTCTACAACTCTCTCTCTTAAAAAGTGATACAAGATACATATATGTTTTGTTCTTGAATGCATCACTGGGTTCTTTGAAATATTGATAGCACTTGTATTATCACATAAGATATAAATAGGTTCATCATATGATACTTTAATATCCTTCAATGTGTGCTTCATATACAACAACTATGTGCAACATGATGTTGCTGCAATGTACTATGTCTCTATAGTAGATAATGACACTAAATCCTTCTTCTTAACCAAGAAACCAATCTATTTCTAAGAAATAAAGCACCTCCACTTGTACTTCTTTTTTCATCTCTATAACCTGCCCAATGTGCATCTATATATGCACTCAAAGAGAAATCAGTATCCCTGGGATACCATAGACCCAAATTCAGAGTTCCTTTCAACTATCTAAATATCCTTTTAACTATTGCAACATGTGATTCTTTAGGATCTTCTTGAAATATTTCCACAAGACATACTACATGCATGATATCCGGTCTAGTAGTGGTTAGGTATAGCAATCTGCAAATCACTAATTTGTACTTACTCTGATCAGCCTTAGGAAATTCACCATTCTTGCTCAATTTACAAGTAGTAATCATAGGAGTACATACCGATTTAGAATCCTCTATTCGAAACATCTTCAACATTTCCTTAACATACTTTGAATGAAAAATGAAAATACCTTTTTCTGATTGACTGATTTGTAATCTAAGGAAGAAATTCATTTCCCCACACATTGACATCTCAAACTCATTTTGCATCTCTTCTACAAACTTCTTACACATACCTTCATTTCCTCCAAATATTATGTCATCAACATACACAACCACAATTAGGATTTTTTCTCCCTCTACCTTGAAGTAAAGGTTGCTATCTGGAGTACATTTTCTAAATCCTTACTACAACAAGTACTTATCCAACCTTTCATACCAAGCTCTAGGAGCTTGTTTGAACCCATATAAGGCCTTCTTTAACCTACAAAACATATAAACATCATCTGATAACTGAAAACCTTTCAGTTTTTCTATGTAAACTTCTTCTTCTAACTCACCATTCAAGAATGAAAACTTCACATCCATCTGATATACCTCAAATTTTTTGTGCTGCAAAAGCCAAAAAAAATCTAATAGCTTCCATCCTTGCCACCGAAGGAAAAGTATCTTCAAAATATATTTCTTCCACTTGTGAGTAGCCCTTACACACAAGTCTAGCCTTTCTTCTCATAAATTTTCCATCCTCATTCAACTTATTCCTGAAAAACCATTTAGTTCCTATTACATTCTTGTTCTCAAGTCTTGGGACCAATTCCCAAGTCTGATTCTTCTCAGTTTGTTCCAACTCTTCTTTTCTAGCTTTGATCTAGTTCTCATCTTTGCATGCCTCAGTTACTATTTTAGGTTCTACCTCTAAAAGTAAATAAAAGTTTACTTGTTCCTCTATCATAGAAGCTCTTCTTCTTGTCAACACACCTTTGCTCTTATCTCCAATTATATGATCTTCAGAATGATTCTTCTACATATACTTAGGAGTATTAGGGATATTTTACAGAGCTTCTTCCTCTTCAACTATCATCTCTTTTTCTTTCTCTTCTTCTTTTTCTTCTTCACTATAAGGGGATTCATTAGATTCATATCCTTTTATCAATACCAAACTTTGTAGTGATTCTTCATCTACCTTAACACTTGCACTCAATAATTTTCTTTAGTCTTTTATTGTAGCACCGATAAGCTTTACTCTTTTTTGAATATCCAAGGAAGATTCTTTCATCAGATCTTGCATCAAACTTTCCTAAGTTTTCTTCATCTCTCCCAATATAGCATTTACTTCCAAACACTGAAATATTTCACAGTAGGATGTTTTCCATACCATAACTCATAGGGAGTCTTTGAATTTTTCACTCTTGCTTTTCCTCTACTGCAGTATGAACTGTTTCTTTCTAGTAGATTTATGGTAGATTTGCTTCCTTCATCATATTCCTTGCTTATTGAACTGTCATGTTCTTCCTCTCCACAACTCCATTTTGTTAAGGGGTCCTCGGATCTGACAGATGTCTATTTATTCCATGATATTCATAAATACTATTAAACTCATTGGAGGTGAACTCACCACCTCTGTCAGACCTCAAGCACTTGATTTTCAAATTCACTTCATTCTCAACCATAGATTTAAAGGATTTAAAATTATCTAGAGCTTCTTATTTTTCGTTAAGAAATGTCATCCAAGTAATTCTAGAATAATCATTAATTAATAACATGAAATTCCTATCACTTTGACAAATTCTTATTTTGGTAGGTCCACATAGGTCTGTATGCACCAAATCCAAAGGACCCGTAGTAGAATATTATTTAGTCTTGATCCTTTTCTTTGTTTTCTTTCCAAACTAACATTCCTTGTAGATTTCTTTGATAGGCTTTGAAATTCTTACAAGTAGATCTCTCACAACATCATTAGAACTGATCTTCACTAGGTTGTCAAAATTTATATGACCCATTCTTTTATGCCATAGCCAAATTTCATTGATTTGAGACATAAAGAATTTAACACCACCACCTTTGAGTTGATAAATATTTCCTTTTGTCCTTGTCCCTACAACAACCAAAGTTTTGTATCTTGTTGGGAGTTGAGCTGGTTATTCCCAAAAGTTTGACTTGTCAGGAATCTGCTACCATCCCAGATTAAGGATCCACAGGAGGCTATTAAACCATGTCACAAATCATGTGGTCAACACTAAATGAGGGGTGGAAGCATCAAGATTCCAACAATATCCCCCAGTGTGACCATGAGATTCAAACCCACAACCCCCGCTCTAATACCAATTTTTGGGAGTTGAGCTGGTCATTATGCCCAAAAGGCTGACTTGTTAGGAATCCACTACCATCCCAGATTAAGGATCCATGGGAGGCTGTTAAACCATGTTATGAATCACATGGTCAATGCTGATTGAGGGGTGGAAGCGTCAAGCTTCCAACACTGATTTCACAACCATAATCCTAAAACACCAAATTGTATCCTCTTCTACACATTTATCCTACATTGAGAAGATTATGCCAGAGACCCTTGACATAAAGAACATCATCTATTTTATGCTTTCCATCAAAACTAATTGAACCTTTTCCATGGATCTTAGTAGATGTATCATCACCAAACTTAACAAGGCCACCATCATACTTTTAAATTTTAAAAATCTTACTCTTATCACATGTCATATGATTTGAGCATCCACTATCAATTATCCAGTAGTTCCTCTCCTCTCTTGCATGAAAAATAGTCACCATAGTTCCTTCAATGTTGTGACCTATTTCCAAAGCACTTTTCTACACACATCTTTCAGGATTAGTAGAATTAGTTCAAACCTTTAGATCCATGAACAAACATTCATCATTTTCCTCATTAGGATAGTCAGATTCTTCATCATCAGATACGCCATTTTCCTTTTCAACATAATAACACTTCTTGACAAATTTTCCTTTATGATCCTTATGTTTGTCATTTGTAACTTTGATTGGACATTTAAAAGCATAATGACCTATCTTTCCACAATTGAAACACTCAAAGGGTAACTTACCTCTCTATTTTACAGTGCCCTTTTTCAATATCCTTACAAATTTTTCTTCCACCTCATCAAGATCATCAGGATCTAATTCATCATCCTTCTCTGCCTTGTAGAATTTAAAAGTAGTTTCTTTCTTGCAACACCTTGACCAAACTCTCTCAATTCATAAGAAATTAAAGCACCAAACATCCAATCTCTATAATATTGGTCTAAATTCCAAGCTTCCTCAATAGCAGGAGCTTTAGAACTATAAGACCTAGGAAGAGTTATTAATATTTTTTTCACAACTTTGCATTCTTCTAGATTACCACCAAGACCATTGATGAAATTGACAACTTCATCCACTATGGGCATGTAGGCTATAATATCTTCATCTTCATACATCCTCAGGGTTTCAAATTTAGCTTTATAAATTTGCATCTTTGCTTGCTTGACCTTATCATCTCCTTCATAACTACTCTCCAACTTTGTCCAAAAATATTTAGTAGATTTAAGGCTTATCACCTTTCCAAGTTAACAATAAGAGAGAACACTCAAAATAGAATTCCTTTCTTTTCCGTTGCTCATATTCCTTGATATCATCATCACTTGTCGAACCAACAACAGGAATAGTGTATCCTTTTTCAACTAATTTCCAGACTCCAAATCCAAGAGAGACCAAAAAGGATTCCATCCTCGCTTTCCAGTAAGTATAATTCATTCCATCGAACATAGGAGCTTTGACACCCTTCCTGTGTGCCATCTAGATCTACCTCAAGCGGCTAAGCTTCTTCCAAGGAACCATAAACCTTATACCAATTGTTAGATGAATAGGACAATTGAGAGGGGGGTGAATCAGTTGTACATTAAAACATTCAAACCCTTATCAAAATTTAAACCCTCATTAAGCATTAGAAAAATGTAAACATGTGAAACAACAATGAAAACACAACTATACACAAGAGAACACTAGATTTACATGGAAAACCTTAAGTAGGGAAAAACCATGGTGAGGATTAGCTCACATATATACGAATACCAACACTGAATATAATTAGGCTCACTACCATGGCTCATTTCCTAGAAAAGAAGAAAGGCTCACTGTCGGGTGGCTCACTTCCTAGAAGAAAGAAGAATAGAGGAAACTATTATAGAGAGATTCACTGTCTCAAAGCAACAGGAAAGATCCACCACTATAATTCTACACCATTTGCAACCTTTGGCTCACTACCTCCAACAACTTCAAACACACTAAAAATATAGACACCTTTTGCTCACTATATCTAGAGTCATAGGAATTTAAGATCACACTTAGATCACCATACTTGATCACATTCACATCTTACAACACCTTACACACATCTCCAACAATTCACGTTGCATTTATACCATCCATGACCTAAACAACCTTAATTAGGTTGGCCTTAATGAAACATATGCACCTCAAATATGCAACACCAAATAGGTAGGCACCAAACACTTCAATGGTGGAAATAAGTGAAGATAGACCACACCAAGTGTTAACCAAGACCCATATCTACACCAACACGCATCACCACACTTCCATAAATAAATAATAACCTCCACAATTAGCGCTAGCACCTAGGTTGACCAAACCTACACTAACACTAACAAGTGACCACATACATGCTTCTCCAAGTCTGAAAAACCACGTAGAATTCATAGCAACACTTCACAACATCCAAACAACATCTAAAAATATTCCAACATCATGAAAATATTTTACATTACTACCACAACCACCTAAAACTGAAGAATACTTTCATCCTACGCATCAGGATGCACTACCACTAAACTCCAACATAAGAACTGAACTTGCAAAGAAACTCAACACTAGAAACTCCAAGGGAAGATAAATATAGACAATACAAGTGTTTTCCCAAATCCAAAAGACAAGAAACAACAACACAGAGAAATGTAGAGAAATCTCATTTCTCCCAAACAACCTTCTTCATAGACAAACACACTGTCAAACATAACTTCCTTTTCCACACGATCCAAAACCTAAGACTCTAGATATAACACTTCTGAACACCTCTAATAATCACATCCAAACCGCACAAGAATATCTTAAACCATGAAGAAGTGTGAAGAACAACATTGAATACACCTCTATCACACTGCACACTATTTTATTCAATTTTTCTCAAAATCACTTGGAAACCAAGTGAACTAGCTACATCCAAAACACCACAAACATCTCTTCAACATATCTACAACATTTGCAACATCAAAAATCTCCACACTAGGGGTTGATATCAATGTGATATCAAACCACAACGTATCACAACATATCTACAACATCTACAACACCAACAACTCCAATACTATCAATCTCCAACAATCTCCATGTTTTCACATTGTTGACATCAATGACCAACTGTTGACATCAATGAAAACTCATGCGACATAATTTCAACACAAACACCCATGTAAATAAATCGAGATGAATTGAAACTTTCACCAAAATATGAAATTGAACCTTACATGTCCCAACCAAAACAAAAACTAAAACAAGAACATACAACTGACATTGTCATTAAACCTCCCATGGTGATAAATTTAGATGATGAAGATGATGATGCTAAGGTTGATGAACAAGTGCATAATGAGCTATGTCTATTATTTTTAAATTCTATGGATTTAGATGGGGGAAACCATGATGATCCTCCTGATGAGAGTGACTTAGCACATGTTGAACTTGGTGATGCTCCTAGTATGACACTTGTTTTAGTTCCTTTGGCTAGTTTTCTGCCTTCCCTATATGATGAAAAAGATTGGGATGCAAACAATTTTCTTAGATTGGTTCACATGTACAATACCTTTTTATTTATTTTATGTGTTCTTTGTGTTTACTTGCACATGATATCATCACTCGTGTTGTGCTACTTGGTGTGTCTTTATGTTTGTCAGTTTTCTTTGGATGACTCTTGTTGCTTCGTTGGTGCAAGGATACACAAGAAAAAAATATGTCGTGATATTCATCTATTTATATCTTCATTCTTCTTTATGTCATAAACATTATATTTTCTTTTCTTATGTTTCCCTTTTGGGGACGATGCGATGCATTGAGACATTTAGGTCTCTTCCATGTTGACCAAAAAAATTATTTGTTATCTCTCTATGTGTTATTCTTCCATTGTGGTTTTTGTTCCATGAGTATTTTGGGAATGATGTTAATTTTGATCTCATTTACATTATGGTAGAAAATATATATATACTAACCCCAGATCCATGGATCCCTCCTGTGTTCATCCTTTATTTTATTTGTGGTATTACATTTGAGGGCAACCCCTTAGATCATGAGGAAAATTTATTTGGAAACATATCATTGGCATAGGGATTTCCAAAAAATTTCTCATGTATTTATCATATGACATTTAGTATTTTTCTACCTTAAAGCAATTGTTCACAGCATGGTGTTTTAAAATTTCTTGAAGGTGGGGCATACATTACACTATTCGCTTCTCTTTGTTCACACATGTTGGAATTAGTGATGCATTAACATAAGAAATTTTTGTTTCACTTTGTTCACACATGCTGGACTTAGTGATGTGTTGGCATATCATTTTGATCATTTGTGTAGCACCTTATCAAAATTATCAGCGAGTACAATTTTTGATATGGTTGACATGGGTACACACCTAGTGAAAATCGGTCCTCACTACTCCTTGTGTGTTTCTCATTTTACTACTTTATTAGCCTAGTGAATATCAGACTTCATTAGCCTGTGTTTCCTTCGGTTTGTGATTCACCTAGCAAGTATCAGACTTTGTTAGCCCGTGATTCATGAATTCCTTGGGTGTGGATCCTAACATAACACAACTTGCTAGTATGTGATATTCATACCCTTCCTTTGCATTTAATGTTGAAATTGTGTATATTTGTGTATGTTATTGTGTTTCATTACATACATGTGAATTCCTTTGTACTTATGTTGGTTTTCCACGGGATCTTGAATCTTGGGGGCATGTGTAGTCCCCCTAGATTCACTATCTTCCTATCTCTTCAATATTTGGACAATTGGACCTCTCTTGACATATTTTCCTACTTTAGTGTGAGTTTGAGCATAAGTTCATACTCTCACTAAAGTAGGGGTTAAATGTAGCATCATAAATTACCACCCTTGACAATTTCATGCTATGTTTTACTCCCCCCAAAGTGCAAGGACCTAATTGTACACCTAATTTTATAAGTTATGCATTCCATAGCCTATTTGAACAATTATCAATAAAATTCACATGGAAAACCAATGCAAACATTTAATAGTTTTTCCCTGACACCTTTGATCCTACGAAATAGGGCTAGGAATAAGTCGCCCTAGGTGACTTTGTCCCCTATTTTTCCTCCAAAATTGAATATGTCAGAGTCAAAATTTTATTATTTGAATTTCAAATGTCTAATTTCAGCTATCGATATTTAATTTTTGGGAAATTAGATTTAATGTGTATAAATACCTAGTCATTTCACCATTTGAAAATTAAGTAGAACTATTAGAAAATTTTCAAGATCAAGAGCATTATCAAGCAAGTCAAGAGAAACAGTTTATAGATTCATTGCAACAATTCAATATCAAAGCATCATGTCAAAGTGTATGTGATTTTGTTCATGTTTATGTTATCATATTGTTTCTGAGATCTAACCCTTATAGGTCTTCAAGAAAACAACAATCAAGCCTTGAGGAGAAGTGTTTGACTTTAGTCCTTCAAGGAAGCCATTTTTGAATGGTGAATTGCAGGTCATTGTTGATTCATCATTCATTTTCCATTTATCTATCTTTCATTGACATTGCCATTGTGGAGGTAGAAACACCAACACGAGGTTTGACTGAGGCAAGCCCCTATATGGCACAACCCTTCATCTCTCTTTGAATGTGTAGGCTTTAGATCTAAAGAAGATTGGGAGAAGTTTGAAGGTTAATTATTCATTGTTGCATTCAAACCCTTCACCTTGACAACATACAAAAACTCAGTTATCTCAGCACTTGACGAAGATGTGACAATACAATAACCTGGAGAAAGAAGGCTTTGATCTAGTTCTAGGAGATTGTGAAATCATATTTGGAATTCATCTACTAGGATATAGTCACCTAGGGCAACTAGGTCCTCAGAAATCAGCTTCAGATCCATATCATAGGTGCATAGTACTCTGCTTAGTTTGTTTTCAAAGTCTAAATTTCTGTGACATTCTAAATCTGTTGTATTTGCATCAAAATAGTTAGTTACATCATTATCCTAGTCAAATAATTGTATTTCATTCCAAAATCCATTCCAAATTTGGTCAAGGATAGGTTGAATAACCTTTTAGGTTGTAATTTAGTCTCATACCATGTCCAAATCCATCAAACCCCCACCACCTCCAACCACATTCTAAATGAAATAAGGAAAAGGTACCTAAATCCCTAGAGTAAAATCCTAAGGTCTTACCTTTTCCACCATTTCACTAGGAGTTAAAAATATTTTCTCTATCCTACATGTCATAATAAAAATTTAAATAAATGACTTGGTCAAAACATGGACACCTCATGTGAGATGTGATCCTTTGGCCCACTAAAATTTAAATAATTCAAATTTTTATTTGTGATGGTTTCCACTCACAATGATATATTATATAATCATTGAATATAATCCTTGATAGATCCTATTTGAGATAATTTTTCTAATTGGTATCTTCCATACTATCATAATGACATGAATGTAATTCATTAGTAAAAATAACCAATTTAAATTGAGACCCTTCTTATTTTGAGCACAAAGTGACATATTCCAAATGAACTACTTTGATTCTCCTAGATATAAGGAAGCCATCATTACCTAAATTTCCCATTTATAATTTGATGTACATAAAAATTTCTCCATTTGATTTATCCAAGTTAGTGGATGTTTTTCATCAAATTTGTGCATATCCACCTTTTTTAGAAGGTTTTGAGATATTGTATGATATTTGGTAACCTAGATGATCCACCGTGGTTTCTTAAGACATATGGTTGTGAGCCTAATTGATTCTAGATATAAATAATGATAACCAACAATGATGCTAGATATATATATCCTTGCATGATATCACAAATTCCTTGGAAGTGTTGCATATCCTCCTTTAATTTTGTTTTCTTCCCTTACTTCTTCCATGTATGTGGTATCCATGTCCTCTAATGATGAATCACCTTTGTTAGGAGTCTTTCCAGGGCTGTAGGAATTCTATCCCTTACCTTTATTTTGTAGTGTAGGTATATAATGCAAAATCTAGTTTTTTTTTACAAAATCTTGATAAGGTTATTTAAAAAATTGTTTGGCCTTAAAATGTAAATTTCAAACAACAAGCCCATAATGATTTTTTAAAGCTTTCCAAAATGGTAAGAAAATATAAAAATTTTCGCAAATTCCAACTTCTAGAGCCAACTTATGAAAGACCATAAAATTAAAATAAATTACTAAAAAAATCCATATAACTTCAAATTAGGACTATAGGTGGATCAATACTCCCTTGTTCAACCCTTTAGAATTAAAAAAATTCAATGATTTGTAGCTATATGAGAGCAATTTTTTGAAAAATCCTAATTTCATAGTAACTCCTTAAAATCAGGTCTAAATGACCTCAAATCTATACTATAGTAGCTTCAATGTTTTCTTGAAAAAATGTTCTAAAATTTTGGAATTTTTTTACCAAATTGAGAGTGATATGTACTTGACAATCTAACCTCTAAATATAAAAATTTCCTTGTTTCTTGCCTTTTGAATGCCAAATCATGCTTTGATACCACTTGTAATGAAATAACTTGCACACAAGAAGAATTCTATAGGATTTTTTTTGTAAATACTTGATAAGACTTGAGAATAATAAGTCACTTCAAGGGGACAAAACTTTAAATATATTCAATGAGAACACAATTTATAATATTGCAATAATAAACTAACCACTAGCTCCTCTATATACCACACTTATGCCTTGGATGCCACCCAAGACAAGTTAACAAATTATATAAGACTAGATTAATGATCATATAACTTAATTAATAGTTAAGATGGCCACAAGGTGATTTCTCATAACCCTATGCATGCTATAAGATTAATGTTGTAGCAAGTGCATTCTTAATATTTTGTGTGCACCAAAGCAAAGAATGATGCTAGATTGATCAAAGATGCAAAAGAGTTCATAGGCATGCAAATGATATTATAGGAACATCATAAAATATTAGATATTTAACTAGCATGCACCTAAGATTTGACACACACCAAAGTAAATAAATATAAAATTTTGATAGAGTAATGATATGCACATAGGATTAGGTGTACACATACAAAAGGGAGATATTATGAAACACAAGTTTCAAGTGAATACCCATGAAGGTGTGGAAAAATAAAGTAACTGGTATAAACAAGTCTTTCTCTTAAATTTCATTATCTAGTGTTCAAGTATGTGCCTAACTAGTAGCACACAATTGTACATAAATATCACCACAACAAGTTCACCAAAGGAAAAGGGACATGCATTTGATAGAAGGATGGTAATCCAATGTAAAAAAAATGTGATATTCTATAGGAAAACATGGAAATAGGATCCATGCTCCAAAAAACAAGGAGATTTTCTTAGAAAAGTGATTTAATGTATAAGAACACACCTAAGCCTTTGATTGTGCCAATATAAAAGATCGTTTTCTGTAAATAGGTGCCTTTGATAGTGTTTTAACATGCAATATGATTCAAGCATGTGCCAATATAATGAAAGAAATATTTGTTTAAAAAATAAAAAATCCCCCCAATGCATAAGCATACATCATGTAAAGGCACATAAACACAAATTAGGTATGTTGAAATCATAGTCGAATTTTTAGGAATGCATAAAACATGAAACACATGATTTAAAAAAGAGAGTAAACTTTGAATATATTTTGATTTCAATTTTTAGATATGTGCTTGCTAGCAAGGACATGCCTATACAAAGGAGGGATGCCAAAATGGATTTTTCAAGGTTTCTCAAAGGGTCAGCCATGATTAGAGGAAATAATATAGAATCATTAAATTCATTCAAAGAAATACACCATGAATATATTTAGATAATGCTATTTTTAGTCATCTAATTTTCAAAGAGAAAAGTATATTTTAGGATTTTCTATTTTTAGCTAGAGCTATTTATAGCAATATCTATTTTTAGTTGAGGAGCCAATTCCTTTTAGTTTTGATTAAGGGGGAAAACATGTTTTGAATGGACCTGAAACCATTAACAATAGGTTTTGAATGGACATGGAACTATTAAAAAGCAGGTTTTAACGGGAACCTGAAACCCGCACAAAGAGACCAAGCTACTATAGAATACAACAATGACAACCAACAACAAAACATAAGACGATTAAACAAAAATAACTTGAAAACACAAATCTGCACCAAGAAAGGTTTTAACGGGGACCTTAAGCCCAAAACAAAAGATACAAGGGAATTTGGACCCAAGAACAACCCGAGACGACCAGGAAACCATCATCTTGAATCAACTAGACTGCAACACAACACTCGTCAGCACTAACCAACAATGAACAACTAGGGACGACCAGGTAACCAACAACCTGAACTAGCCATACAGTAGCAAAACACTTGTCAACACCAATCAACAAAACCAAGCTCCCTACCTCAATAAGAGAGTTAGGACTCAAAGAAGAACACTGAAGAGCCATAGCAAACACATAGCACCAGTCAACCCATAACACCAACCTGACCTCCACCTCAATAGGAAGGGTCTCCCCTCTATAGGAGAGGATGAAATGAGACCCAAAACTATAGAAAATAGACCTTCCCACACAATCCACAACACACCTCTCCACCTCTATAGAAGAGGGCTCCACCTCTGAAGGAGAAGTCTCCACCTCTAAAGAAGACCATAGCTAACAAAACCAAAGGGAAGCAACTACACCCATAGAACATGCCACCATAACATCCTTCAGAAAAAGAGAAAACTGGGGCATATAATAAAACATAGAGCAATCCTCTGCGAGCAACACACCCCCAACCTTAAAAAGGAGCTTAAGAACCCAAAAGGGGGAGAAAAAAGAGCTCATCACAACCGACTAGAAGTTGGCCAAATAAAAAACCAAGCACCAAGAGAAACACTCCCCACTAGGAGTAGAATGAGAACCAAAACTATTCCAGAGCAGAAACCAAAGATCAACAACCATCCTATCCAGAATACCAACCAGTACCACCAAAGAGACAATGGGAGATGAAAGAAGGACAAGGCAAGGAAAGCCTCCAAACAAAGAGAGTAGAGAGTCGACAAGGCAATGAAGACCAACCTACAACACAACATGCCAGTCAAGGTCTAAAACATGCCAAAAACTATCCACTACCAACTCCACCAGAGGTAGACACACAACCTTAAACCAAAGCAATGAAAGAACCCATAAAGAGGCGAAGAGGCCTTGAAAAATCCAAAGAGATTCCAAAAAACTTGCAGACAAGACAAGAGGAGAGAAGGCACAACAAGAGAAAACCACTTCTAACCCTTCATGCCAGATAGGGTCTGAGATTAGGCCACCAATCTCCTCAAGCAACCCCACAACAAGAAATCCAAGCCCCACAACCAACACCATCACCAAAGAAGAGACCAAGGGACTCAAAAGAAGAGGGACGAGGCAGGGGAAGCCACCAAGCAAAGAGAGTAGAGAGTTGGCATGATGATGAAACACAACCTCCAACCCTACTTGTTAGTAAGGGTCTGAAACATGCCAAAAACTGTCCACAAACAACTCCACTATAGGAAAACTAACAATCTCATCCACAAGCAATGAGAGCCCCCATGTAGAGGCAAAAAATCCCCAAAAAGGCCAAAGCAAACCAGGAAAACCTGTAGATAGAGAGAGAGGAGAGAAGGCACAACAATAAAAATCTACTTCCAACCCTACATGCTAGCCAGGGTCTGAGATAAGGCCATGAGAATCCTCAAGCAATCCATCAATAGAAGAACCTGGCACCATAGCCCGCGCCACACCCACAAAAACAAAGGGACACACCCTAAAGAACAACACAAGGATAAAAACCACACATAAGATCAAGAAACTAGCCGCAACCTCCAAAGAGAAACAACAAAAGAAGCAAACAGGTTGTGCCAAACAAAGAGTAGAACACCAAGACCATGAAGACACAACCCCAGTGACCTCCTCCAAAATACCCAACAACAAACGCCACAACAAGAAGTAGGCTTCCACATAAGAGCTTGAACCAGCACCAACAAGAACTGCAAGAAGAACATCCACAAGGGGACTAGCAAAAACCCCTGCCTCCACAACCACCACCGAAGCCATCTCACCCAAAGCGAGCACAAGAAGAAAGGCCTCCATAGCATCATAAAACCACGCAGGTCCAGCCCGAACAAACCAAACATCCAAAGGAAAAAGCAATGCCATGAGCCCAACGGCCAGGGAATGGTCCACAAAGAGAAGGGAAGACTCACACAGACTAGGCAGTCCATCTGTTTCACCTCCATCATCCGAATCAACCTCATCCTCCCTTGCACAGCCTTCAGAATTCAAAAAAATTCGCCCGCCTTTCCCACTCGACCGTTTCACCTCCAATTCCTTTTTAGTTGTCCTCTATTTTAGCATTATTTATTTATAGCTTAAAGTCAACTATTTTTAGACTACCTTATCGTACAAGATACAATATAGTTTAAGGGATACTTATAATATTTTAATTATTAGTTCAATTGATAATAGCATGATTATAATTTTAGAATTAGTGGACAAGATAATTTATAATGAAGCTTGCATGTCATGGAAGTAATCATAGTGAGGGATTTATTTTCATGTAATTATTTTGAAACAATATTAATAAGTTCCTTTTTACACTTCTAAGTTGTATTGATCAACGTAGTTAACAATACCTATTGTTGAAATTATTATTCTATGTTATTTTTCAATCCAAAATTAATTGTTAACTCAATAAAATTTATTACACCTATCTTGCATATGAGTGCTTAGTGAGATGTCTTATTATGTGTGGTGAGGGTTAAATTATTTTGATGAATTTGTAAACTTTGTATTATAGATGAGCTTGAAGGTGTGGATCATGGATTTATACCAAGTCCTACATTTAACCATAGTGTTCATGTTTATGTGTTAGAATATTCAATTATGTGTTAGTTACCCTACTTAATCTCTATTTTTAATTTATAGACATAAGCATGCAATCATAGGACTTATTCTAAGAAATAAAATATAATATTTTTTTCCTAGTGTTAAGAGAGTGTCTTAGCCTTCTACCTTATTCAAAACTAAAAAGATGATGCAAACTAGTGATTTGTGGAAATTTGTGTGTAGATTTTAAATATATATATATATTTTTTGAAATAAATAATGAATCTTTCAACATCTCCTTTGATAACTAATTTTAAATAGAAAATAACATTTATAGAAAGTAACATTTGTGTCGTACAACATAATTTTTTTTCTATGAAGGATAAAATTCTATGTTTTGAAATATAGATTCTCAACATCAATATCTAGGGAACACATATTTTTTCATAATTTTTTGTTACATATATCTTTTTTAATTATTTTTTTTAGTCACTATAACTATAATTTGGATATGCATGTGTGTCATACAACCTAACTTGTTGTGTATCTATCGAAATCCAATTTTTCTATTTTTAGTGAAACAAGGACATCAATACCTAGGGAAAGGGTATTTTATGATTTTTTTTACAATGGTTTACTATTTTTCCACCTTTGTAGAACAAAGAGCTTGATGTTCAAAGAAAAACATATTTTCAGTAAAAATTAAAAATTAAATACAAGATAAAATTAAAACATATCAAAAATATACTTGGTGGAAAGCTAGTTTCAAGGGCTACAATCTTGCAAAAGATCATTTCTAAATGAAATTATTTAATCCATCAAAAGGTAAAAAAAATGTGTTTTTAAATTTTCCAACATTTTGATAGATGCAAAGGAGACTCCATTGTGGGTATGATTTAATACTAGAGGGGTCCTATCCAAGGGGGTTTGATCTAAGGGGGTCTTATATATCCCTCTTCAATTAAAACCCTTTAAATGAAACTTCTCAAGGCTAAAATCATTAGTTTTTCTAAAAAAAGTGATTTCAGGCAAAAATCAGCATGTCCCAAAAGTGAGACACACTATTGTGACAACACCCATGAGTGAAAATGATGGAGAAATTTATATTTCAAGCTATATATATTCACATAGATGTTGATAGATTAAAATTAAAATCAAGGATTTTTGGGTGATGTTGAATTTATGTTAGATTAATATGATGGTGGTTTTATGAGGGGATATACCTAATGTGAGATTGATAAGGAAATAAGTAATTTTCATAATCATATGATAAATAATGTTATGTGTTCCTATAACTAGGAATTATAATTAGAACAACATTATCCATTAGAATCAAGCATTTTACCTTCTTTGTTCAAGTTCTTTAAAGTTAAGGGATGTTGATGGAAGAAAAATCTATGTGAATATGCCATATTTTCTTTGCGAAGGATTAAGTCAAGATAGAGTCATAAGAGTAAAGTAATGTTCCAAATATTGAGATATAAGAGATTATTTGTCCTAGAGATGATGAATAATCAAATTCCTTATTTTCTTCATTTGGTGGGTACTTTGAAGAACTTGCAACAAATATAATTGAGCAAGAATATCAACATATGTTTCTCTTTTAAAAATATAGCTTCAAATTTAGTAGTCTCTATAAGCACTCATAATAAATAAAATTTAGTTGATATTAGTTAAAGAGATAAAGAATTGGTCATAACAGGTTGGAATTTTTGTTCAATCTACATCAAAGAAGCATCATAATTAGATAAATACTTAAATTTTCCTATTCTTTAAAATAGTTTAGCTTTGGAGGTAGCTGTCAAATCAAAAGTTCTTGAGAAGGATCCTTTACCAAATCATAATAATTTTTTGTAAAAAATTCAAAGTAAATATTTAGTGGAGGACATAGATAAATTTCTCTTGAGTTTTGATACATCCATAATATATCCAATACATGTCAATAAATAAAAAGTGGATCTTTTTCTTTAAGATATAAAAGAAGAAGAAATATGGGAAATCAATAAAATTAGATGTCACCAAAGATTCATATTAACACTCTAGAGCCTAATTATTTTCTCCCTCCTAAAAATATATTCATTGAAGCTGATCACTATGATAAAAATGAAGAGATATAGTTTATCCAAGGAAACAATATGGGATGATGGATCATGACAAAGTGATCTCCCAAAAGATGATATTTTTAGCAAGTATACTTTGATAATGACCTAGTGCTTCAATATTTAGACCATGATAGTCTCTCATATTGAAAATCTAAAGGTTGATCAACCAAAATATTAATTTATAAAGATAGTCAGGCCACAAGGTTCCCCATTGATATCAATTATGGATCTCATAAAACAAGATTTGGCAAGTGAGATTTTATTTCATTAGCTCTATTGTTAACTAGAGGTTGATAGTTGGTTTGAGTTTAAGACTATGTATGTTGAAGAGATAGGTGGAGATGATCAATTTTGATATGTGGTGATTATGATGCATATAGATGTACTGGGTACAAGACCTTACTGGATACCTTCAAAAGGAGGACTAGTATATTCACTTTCTATAAAGATGATAATCTAGAATGAATGCAAATCAATCAATTTATGTTAAGTTTTTCATTACATGATCATTAATTCCGTCTTAAATGTTCATTGTTCTAGAAATATTTATAGTGGTTGAAAGGTTATGTGCTATCATGACTAGATTCTCAACTCATGATGAGTTGTTGCTACTTTTCATAGCTTGTAAATAGTTTTGTGTAACCCTTTTTTTTCCCCTAGGTTCCCACTCATAAAAGTGCATTTTTTCTAGGTTATGTCATATTGTGTTTCCCAATATGTGATTATTTGTTATGTTGTATTATATTTCCCCTTTTATTATTATAAATGTTATATTTTTTAGGTGATTTAGGCTATTTGTATTTAGAAAATTTAGAAATAGTCTTTTTGACTCTATTTCCCAACTTATTAAGCATTTGTCTTTTATAAAAACTAGATATTTTTATAAATTTTCTAGATTGCAAGTATATGTCGTAATCCCTAACTAGAACCAATTGTTGTACCTACATGAAAATTTTGTATTGTGTTCAAATTACAAACTGAAATATTAATTTACCCACCCTTGATATCTTTCATAATCTTATCTAATATGCATCATCTTGTTGGTTCTTTTTGCTAACCCTTACACATATAGTGAAACATTCTTTTTTGCTCGAGATTTTCCACACACTATCTAGTTAAAAAAGATTAAATTTTTTAATGGAGTAATGACACATTCCTAGTCTTATGTACATGCCTATATAAGGGTGATATTCTTTGACCCATTTTAGATGGATTCCTATGCATGTGTTGTAGAGTGAATTATATCAATACAAACCTTCCATTTACATTTTCATTGTCTAGTGTTCATGCACGTGTCTAACTAGTGGGATGTACCTATACATAGATATTACACAACAAATGCACCGAAGGAAATCTAAGAGAAGGATGACATGCTAATGTAAATAATGATGATATATTATAGGTGCACATTGAAAGGAGGATTGTGCTCCAACAAAGAAGGATACTTAAAAAATATTTAATATATAGGTGCTCACCTAAGCCTTAGAATGAATGAATACAAAATATCACTTTCTTTCTAGGCATCTTTCACAATGTATAGGCATCACCACCTAATTCAAGTAGCCAATATGAAGAAATGATATTTTATTTAAAACTTACAATTTTCCCCTAAGCTCAAGTACATGTCAATGTATAAGGGCGCACCAATGAAAATTAGGTATTTCTAGATATTAGTCTAATGTTTAGGAATGCCTACAACTTAAGATGTGTGCTTCAATAAAGAAGACAAGACTTAACAAATATTTTGATTTCAATGTTCAAATGTGTGTGCCTGAAAGTAGGGACATGCCTATACAAAGAAGGGTGTTCAAGTTTTTTTATAAGGTTAGACATGATTTGAGGAAAAACTATAGAATCATCAAAGTCAGCAAGAGTTGCTTGACTATAATTCTATTTTTAGTTGTACTAAAATATCTTGCATTATTTTTTAATTGTCATCATTTTCAAAGAGAATATATTTGGGATTTTCTATCTCAAGCTAGAGATATTTATAGCCCATATTATTTTTAGTGGTTTCTATTAATATTATTCTTAAGATTAATGCAAGTTTAGTATCTCTTTGGTGCTAATTTTTTTATTGAAATGATTTTTTACATAAATGTGGTGTTATGTGTTATTATTGTTTATTTATTTATTCTTCTTCATGTTCAATTTGATGGTTTGATCACATTAATAAGTTTTGAGTACTATTTGTTTATTTGTTTATTGTATTTATTTACCTTGTTCTCAATAATTCCAAATGAATTTAGATAAAAATATTGAATAAAAAAGATGGACCTAAAAGTTCATATGACCATGTTTTCTCAAATTGAATACCAAAATACACATGAATCAAACTCTAGGAATGCATTTAAAAAATATCCAAAATACCAGTCAAAGATGTATTTGTGAGTGTGTGGCTATCCAACATTATTTGGGGGAATACCATAATTTAGACATGAATCAAATTATAAGCATTTTTAGGAAATAATGCATAATACCTAGAATGTTAATTCCATTTCCTACATAAATCTATGAGAGAAAAGCATGCATACAAGCTTACAATAAAAAAAATGAATAGATCAAATAGACAAGCCACATGATAACACAAGATAAATCCTAGAAAATCCTCAAGAGATAAAAACCTAGCCTTTAAAATTATCCATACTCCATCTATTATTGAGAAATAAAATAATACATGCACTTACATAGTTACAATGAATACTTTTGAAACAACAAGCCTCTCCAATGCATCCTCCATGTGTCCAAACATGAATCCACACATCCCATTCCATGCTTCACATATACACTACTAAAAAAGACTCAATAATATGACAACCTATTCACCCATTCACCCAACCAACCTTAACCACTAAACAAGTGCTTGCTTATATAGACTCAAGCTCACGCAAATACAACCAAGTGGTAAGATAAAACCATGTGCCTCAAAACCATGAGAACAAAAAACCATTGACCCCACATTCAATATTGGGTACTAAGTATGCACATTATTAAATACTTTCCCCGAATATTAAATAATTATCCTATGTCTCCCACACATAAAATAATTAACCCAATATTACAATACAATTTACAAGTGGTCCCAAATAATTACCTAGCGTGGCTAAACACATCTCCTAGATGCAACACAACTAAATAGTTATTTGATTACAACATTAAAATATATAAATATTATGAAATGGTGTACAACACAAAATCCCAACATTCTGTCACTTGTTGTATACATTGCATAAGGGTCAATCAATGAAATATAACATCATAGCCATACATGAAACCACATAAATCTCCAACATGCTCTCGTGCTCCATCAAGATACCTAAAATAAAACTAAGATGACCGCCATCTCAAGCATTGAATCCTCTAGTCCTCCAACATGTCACCTATGAAAGAAAAGGATCATGCCAAGGTGAAGATGCACCAATACAAAGAACACAAGCATCAAATCCAAATGATAACAAAGGCTCCAATCTACTATGAAAGGTAAAAAACCACATGATCGGGAATTACATCCACAATACATGCTAATACATACAACCATATATACCTCTTAGGTATCAATAACATCAGTAAAATCATGCTAGCAACATATGCAACCCATAAACCACAATCACAAGCTCCCTATATAAAACCTGTCAATGAAGAACATACACATCCAAGAACTCCCATTGTATGGGTAATTTCAAATCTTAAAATAAATCATGACATATCAAGTCTACCAATCAACACTCAAACCAAGGTGTGGAAATAATCAAAGCAATGTAGTACCAATAACAGTCACAATGATCCACACATGCAACACCAATTGTTGCATACTCTCTCACAACATGTCATAATATCTCTCCCAAATCAATGAACATGAAAAACTAGAAAGTAGCTATAGAACAAAGAGAAAAAACATGCAAATCATATCATGTCCTTCTACCAACACCTCAAAGTGCTACACTGTGTCAAGTATAATCTCTTTATAACACCAAACAAAAAGAATCAACAACACCCAACTGTTCAATCTCACAGATGAAAAACATAAGTATCATGACAAACCAACATGGATGTAAGCCTCTCTAACCAAGGAAGATCAAACTCAAAATATCCATCCCTAAAACTAGGAAATCAACTCAATAACCATCTCATAAGATCCTCATAATCAAACATCATAAACCAACTCATATGCACAAGGAGATAACCATTCTAACACTCCTCAAATGAACCCTCTAAAACCAACTAACATAGCTCAATATCAATATCCATGAGAAGATAAAGAAATAAAAAATCATTCTAAACAATCCTCAAATAATTCTCCTGAAATCAATCACCATGGCTCAACAATCATTCCCATGAAAAAAAGAACGAAACATAATGCATCTGAAAACAAGAATGAGAAAATACCTTTTAGATGATAAATTATCGAGTAGACCAAGAGCAGGAATGAGAATGCTCCTACAAGATAACCAAGTCATCATGAGTTTCTCCAACAACAATCTCCTCTAAAAGTACAACATGAACTCACATCCATATCCAAGTGAAGGATCCTCAAATTTCTTGTTGAAACCTCTAAAGAGTAACTGTCTAAAGAAAATATCTCTAATCAAAAGAGAACTCTAGCCTCATCTAAGTCGTCAAGTATCCATGAGCATCTACAACTGATCACTCTATGTTAAGCTCCAAATATAATAAAACACCCTCATGAAGCTCCCAAGAAAATGCCAAATGTACTCAAATACCAAGAGAACCTATCCAAATCACTACCAAAGCTCCAAATACAGAATCACGAGCCTAATCATGACATCATAATCTAACATCTCCTCCTAGAGGATATCACATGCACCAATGCACTCATCCTTGTCTCACGAAAACCTATATCCTTGTCTCCAAGCACATGAAGATAAGCATCTCAGGTAATAGTGAACCTTCAAATGTGAAAGAAATATTTTGCAACAACAAGATCTAAGAGATCCTCCAAGAAATCAACAAACATTGAAGAAGATCATCCATCACCAACTAATGATCCACACCACACCAAAAAATCCCACTAAACTATGATACTGAGCTACACATGGCATCGCGACAACCATATCCTAAATAAAGATCACCAATGGCCCACACACACTCAACTACAATTCCAACAACTCTAGAGAAAAAGTAAAGCCAATATCTCTAAGACAAGAAGATACATCTTCCATCAAAACATTAGGAATCAATCCTACATCACCAAAACATCACTGTCAAAAGCTCCCCCTGAAATATGTAACCAAATTATCATGATAATATGATAAAACCACATACTACAAGTCCCAAACAAAAATAATCTTGGCACTCAAATCATCCATCCTCTCATCTCAAAGAAACATTCCAATGCAAAAATGACCATAAACAAGGCCAACTAACAAAGTCTACATCAACATTGAAACAATCTCGTGGATAAAGATAGTCCACATATGAGCCATCCGACTGCAACCAATTGGGTGATCAACCCACAGAATTATATAACTCATAGATCCAAAACACTGAAAATGCAAAATCATCGTCACATTAGTAACCTACAAATCAAGATATCAAAGAAGATAATCCTATAGACCTCAAGACTCAAATGTAGAAGTTGAGAAAGCCAACTTCACAGAACTCGAAGATCACCTACATGCAAATAACTTGTCATAGAAAGAAGAGATGGAGACAAAAAAGCAAAGGTGCTTTGCAAGCTTCAAGAGGGATTGCATTAACTGAATGAAATAATACAAAGAGATCAATCCTTATGAAGGAGATCAAGAAACCCTAAAGTGTAACCTAAAAGGGATGCATTTAATAATTAGAATAATTATTGAATTCCTACAAAATGTAAACTAAGTTAATCTTAAGAGAAATATAAAAGTTAACTTAATTAAAATAATTAAGTAATAAACCTTTTACTCCAACACCCCCCCTTAAGATGAACTTAGGGAGTAGCTACAAACTAAATGCATGAAAGCAATGCAACTACAAGCTATAAAGAAAACAAGGGTCCCAACAACTAGGCCTGATCAAGTACCCGAATACAACCAAATCTCTGTAAAACGGAGTAAAGGATAAAACCCAGTGGGAAAAAACTCCTCTCCAAAAAGAGATGAAGAAACATGCTGAAAAAAACATGAAGGAAGGAAGGCCTCATAGAGACCCCCCAAGGAAAAATTCCTTCACCCCAAGCATGGAGCACAACTGAAGATAGTGCAGTGATGCCAAAGGTTTAATGAAGATGTCTGCAACCTGCTCCTCTATAGGAATGTACTCCAAGATGAGAGAACCATCCCGAATCAATTGCCCGATGAAGTGCATGTGGATCTCAATGTTCTTAGTCTATTGATGCTCCACTGGGTTGCGGGAAATGTGAATGGCACTCTAATTGTCACACCAAAGAATAGTGGGACTATCAGGAGGAAACCCAAACTCTGTCATCAACTGCCGAAGCCATATAATCTCCTGACTAGCTAACACTGTTGCTCGGTACTCAACATTTGTAGATGATAATGCAATAGCAGACCGCTTCTTGCAAGACCATGTGATAGGACCAGAACCAAGGCAAAAAAAAAGCTAGAAGTAGACTTTTGATCATTGACATCACCAGCCCAATTTGAGTTAGTGAAGCCAACAATGTGAGGGGATCTTGAAGTGTAGTGAATGACATAATGAGTGGTGCCCCGAATGTACCTCAAAATACATTTGGCTGCTTGCCAATGGCTCTCATGAGGATCATGGGAGAACTGAGAAACAAGGCCAACCGCAAAGGAAAGATCAGGACGAGAATGTGTCAGGTACAACAAACTGCCAACCAACTGCCCGTATAAAGTGGAATCTACTGAAGGAGTAGTACAAGTGGAAGAAAAAACAACACCTGATTGAAATGGTGTGGGGGTAGTCTTGCAATCAAGCATGCAAAATCATTGAAGCATATCAAGAGCATACTTTTGTTGAAATATGAAAATCCTATCCGAAGACTGAATAAATTGTAGACCCAGAAAAAAATGCAGAAGACTGAGACCTGTCATCTCAAACTGCTCCATCAAAGCTCTCTAAACACTTTGAATCATGGAGGATGAGCTACCTATAAGAATGAGATCATCAACATATAGCACAAGAATCAAAAGATCACCCTCTTGATGCTGAATGTACATTGTGTGATCAGAATGACAACATGTGAAGTGAGAGGAAAGCAAGAAAGAGTCCATCTTCTCATACCAAGCCCGAGGGACTTGTTTGAGACCATATAATGAACACTAAAGTTTGCAAACCAAGGAAGAGTCCTGCACAAAACCATGAGGCTGCTCCATATAGATCTCCTCATGTAGGTCTCCATGCAAGAAGGCACTCTTCACATCCATCTGAAACAATGTCCATCCCTATGAAGCTGCAAGTGAAAGTACAAAGTGAATAGAATTCATCTTGGCGACATGAGCAAAGGTCTTGAAGTAGTCAATACCCTCCACCTGAGAAAACCCCTTCGCAACAAGACGTGCCTTATACTTATCGATAGAACCATCTGCAACATACTTGGTACGGTACACCCACTTGCACCGAACCAACTTTCTTCCCTTAGGAAGAGGAAAAAGATCCCAAGTATGATTCTTCATCAAAGAAGAATACTCCTCATCCATGGCCCTATCCCACTCAAGGTGACCTGTCACCTCTGAAAACTTCTAAGGATCATCCGAAATGGCATGACTCAAGAATAGAACCAGATATCTGAGCACAAGTACGACAAGTATCTAAAGGATCGCTTGCCAAAGAACTAGTTGCCTCAACAGTAACACGAGCCCACCTAGGAAAATGCTGAGTGGCTAGTGGTGGTGGAGATGGCGGATCATCATCTGCATCATCCTCAAGAGATAAGTAATCCTCAAGAGATGAAGAGGGAGGAGTAGGCAATGAGGGAGAAGCTGGTGATGGAGAATCCATCAAAGGAAAGCACTCATCAAACTAGACATCCCGCCAAAACAAGACCTCTCTAGAATCAGGATCAAACAACCTGTACACCTTAACATCCTCACAGTAGCCAAAAAATATGAGTGGTTGGCTCTTCCTCTCTATGGCTTTCTACTGAGCATCAGGAATAAATGCCCAAGCCTCACTACCAAAATTTCAGAATGTAGAAACATCAGGCTTGACATGAGTCCAAGCCTCCTCAAGAGTCATATGTTGCAATGCCTTATGAGGCATCTGATTTCGAATATAATTGGAACAATTGATTGCCTCAACCCAAAATGAAGAACTCATAGCTCGAGACTAGATCATACAATTTTCCATCTCCCGTAAGGTTATGTTCTTTCTCTCAGTAACACCATTCTGCTGAGGGGTGTAAGGTACTATCAACTGATGCTGCAAACCATGCTCAGTGCAAAAATCCCTGAAAGCCTGATTAACATACTCCCCCCCATTATCTGTGTGTATCCGCCTGATAGAAATTCTAGATTGCTTCTCCACAAATGTCTTAAAGATCCTGAATGAATCAAAGACATCAAAATTTTACTTAAGAAAGTACACCCATGTATGTCTGGAGAAGTCATAAATAAAAGTGAGCACATATCGGGCCCCTGAAAAAGGAGTCAGAAAGGACATGAGATCACTATGTACCAACTCCAAGGGTGCCTTAGCACGTGTGGCTCTACCCGTAGGAAAAAAATCTTGGTGATGTTTTCCAAGTGCACAACCACGACAAACACCATCAGCACATGAAATCTTAGGGAGCCTAATCACTAGTGGTTGAGTACTCATCTGCTGTAGATATCTGCAATTGACATGGCCAAAACGCTCATGCCAAAGCTTGCTCATTGCGTCTGCATGTGCTATAAGAGAGGAACCTAAACTGTCTGAACTCTCAAAGCCATCAAATCTGTATAAGCAAGATGCAAAATCAACACTTCTAGTAGCCACAACCAAATCGGGATCATGAAGGTCTTGAATAACCACATCATGTGGTGAGAACTCAACTGTCTTACTAGAGCTAGAATGGAAAATCTGATAAACAAAAAGAAGGTTTATCAAAATGTTAGGAACTAGAAGCACATCTTGAAGACAACCACCATCCAATGAAACAGTACTTGAACCCTAAACTGAAAGGTGTGCTGAGTCACCAACTGCAATATGTGTAGTGTTGCTAGGGGAAAGTGAGGTGACAAACTCCTGTGTGTGTGTAATATGGTGAGAAGCACCAAAATATAGAATCCAAGTGGATCCTGAAGGCAAGGCTCATGCAAAAAGAGCATGAACTTTCCCTGTGGGTGGGGAAGGAGACTGAGGTGAGGTGATATTATGCTGCTGCATGGCTTCCTCTAATGCCTCTAATCTTTTCCAACATCTAGAAACTGGATGTCCTTCCTTGCCACAAAAACTGCAAGGATCACCTGATTTCTTCTTAGTCTTGGAGGACGACTCACCAGACTTCAAAGATTTTCCCTATTTAGAATTGAACTGTGGTTTTGAATTAGTCTTAGGAGGTGGCTTGGAGGAACTCTCATTGCCTGCTGAATCTGTCTTGGGCTTCATTTTCTGGTTCTTTTTCCCTTTAGATGACTGAGCTACCAGTGCTTGGTTCTTAGATCCTGTGAGAGCATCCAATTGTGATAGCTTGGCCTCCTCTCGTGTCAACCGATCACAAAACACCTCAAAAGTGGGCATGGTAAAATGTGTACCCAATGCATCCATGGTGGAATAAAATGTGAAGAGAATATCTCAAAAGGACCTTGAAGCTTAAAAAGAATTAGGTAAATACACTCCTCATCTATTTTGTTCTTACCACAACCCTGTAACAATGACCTCAGTGATTTAAAATTCATCAGAAAATCCTCAATAGTAGGATATGAATTAGGTACTAAGGAAGTTAATTCGGCCTCAATTTGAAGAGCTCGAAATTGATTAATGGTGCCAAATAGAGTTTCAAACTTCAACCACATAGCCCGAGGAGTTGCACAACCCTCTAGATGGAATAGAAGACTATCTGAAATATGCAAGGATAGAAAACCCATGGCCTCATCCATTCTATTCCTATGCTGAAAGATCTCAAATTTCCATGTCACCTGAGGTTGAACATCATCCAAACATGACCATAACCATTTTGAAATGAGAAGTCTAGTCATATGTGCCTTCCAAGTGTGATAATTGTGTGGGGTAAGGCGCTCAATAGAACATGAGTCTGCCATAATGAATGAGTTTTAAAATGTTTTATGAAAGGATGTTTCTGGTTTTCTGATGTAAATTACAGAAAGCAAGAAAAAAATTACCCCGCACAACACAAGAACCCAAACCCCAGTACAATTTTTAAAACTGAAAAGCTAGAAAAAACAAAATATGCTTCAGACAATGCTTTATGTACATGGTAAATTTTATGATGAAATAAATTGCATATTTGAAGAGAGTGCAGAACCACCTTTCCAACACCTATTCGGTTTCGCAAAACGGAGTCCAGACGCACAAGTTACGCCCCCGAGAGTGCAAAAAATAAGTTCTGCCTTTGACAGGCGAAAACAGCATCAAAACGGAAAAAAACCAAAAAAAAAAACCACCATCATATCGGGCTCAGAACCAGCTTTCCGACGCCTATTCGTTTTCAAAAATCTGAGCTCGTATGACCATTTTACACCTGATTTTGTGAAAGTTGCTCAAAAGGGCCCAATCACCTTCCTAGAGCCCTCAGGGGCTAAAATAAACGGGCCCCTGGTCGTATGCAAGACCAGGGGCTGGATCCAAAGCTCCTGGTCACCCACGTGACTATTGTTGGTGCTGGATCGGTCGACGGGGCTGAGAGTTGGCTCCCGGTCCCTGATAGGATCCTGTGCTGGGCGCTTGGGGGCTGAAGGGCAAGTCAACGGTGGTTTGGAGGTGGTTGCCGCCGGCTGAGAGGCCGTTGGGTGGCTCGTTAGTGGCTGTTGGGCAACGTGTTGGTGGCCACCTGGCGGCTAAGCGGTGGTGCCCATTTTATAACGGGCAGTGCTTTTAAAGTGCTTATTTTTTTGATTTTTTAAATTTTTTTTTTTGAAAAATTTGCATGGAAACTCATGCCCTAGGGTCTGTACGGCCCTGGGGAAATTTTTTTTTTCCTCCTGAGCCAACTGCACCGAAATTGGGTGAGTTATATATCAAAAAACTTGGAAACAACCTCTTGAGCGCAACTGTGAGGTTAGTTTGGGCTCAAACCTCACTAAATAAAAAAGTATGCCCTAAATCAAAAAAAGGAAAACCCCAAACCCTTGAAGCTCCAAAAATCCTTTAAAATACGAACATGAGAGCAGTAGGTCTGGAGCTTTGATACCATGTAGAAGTTGAGAAATCCAACTTTACAGAACCCGAAGATCACCTGCATGCAAATAACCTGTCACAAAAAGAAGAGACAGAGACAAAAAAGCAAAGGTGCTCTGCAAGCTTCAAGAGGGATTGCATTAACTGAATGAAATAATACAAAGAGATCAATCCTTATGAAGGAGATCAAGAAACCCTAAAGTGTAACCTAAAAGGGTGCATTTAATAATTATTCGCCTACAAAATGCAAACTAAGTTAATCTTAAGAGAAATATAAAAGGTAACTTAATTAAAATATTTAAGTAATAAACCTTTTACTCTAACATCAAACACCAAATCAACCACATATATGATTTTCCAAACAAGTCCATAAATGAGTAACCATAGTCAAAGAACTAATCAAGCAATTAGGAGATGAGCAAAACCTCTTAACATCAAACCAAAACACCATGAAATAGCCACATACATGATCACGTCATCCAATGCTCAAATGTATCTGCATATATATGACACTGTAATAATCACTATCATTGTACTCAACTCTCATCGGCACAAGACTCCAAGTATCCATTTGTGTCAACCCATGTCCTCAAAATAAAAAACCTATGCACTTGTCACCATCAAAGTCCAAAACTAAAAAATACCTTTAAACTTGTATTAGGAAGTACCAAATTGATAAAAAATTGTACTATCATAAATATCACATAAAACATGTACTCCCTCAAGGTTTTGCTACTTGTCCAAATTCTCACACAATCATACCCCGAATCTTAGGCACTTATAAGTGATGAAACAATTACCAAACTCTCTTTGCACCACAAATTGAAATCCTACCTAATCCATTGTGCAATACACTACACATTCTCTCTAATGCCTATTCAAAATCGATTCTTTATGCAAACATTATGACCAAAACAGTGTACAAGAGAACATTTGACTTTCAGGTCCCAAAAAATGATCAAAACAAAAAATGGAATCAAATCTGCATAACTACGTAGTGCTCAAAGAGAACTTTTTCGCAACTATTGGAAGTGAAAAATCTGACACCCTGTGTGAAAGTTATGCCCATTTGAACAAAAGTCCTTCAATTTGGTTTATAGGTGGTAGGGAGGTGGCCTGCCAATGACATCTGGGTGGCGCTTCACTAGTGGCACGACTAGGACGATTCATGGAATTGAAAAGGTTTTAAATGCAAATTTTAAAATTTTAATTAACAACCCTAGGGGTTGGGTAGTGGTCCCTCAAGGGTCTTGGGACCCGCACAAGGGGGCTAAACCCTTCTCAACAATGTGACTTGTTGGTTAGGGATCGACACACAATTGGTGGGGTTGATAGTCCCATATGACTGTTGACCGGTACCCTGCAATCGACCGTACGACTGCACGAGTAGGGTTGTGGATAAAAAATTGCACTTCTTCACAATGGTTAAAATAAGGGCAAATTCTATATGAATCTTTGTTTCTCAACCATTCTGGATCCAATGGTGAGGTCTATTTTGTCTCAAGGGGTCATCTGTGAAACTTTCCCTACAAAACTCTCATATGAAATCCCAATCTAAGAAACCCTTTTGACCCAAATTTTCTAAACCACATATCTACAACAAACCCAACAAACTTGCAAACCCTAAAAGACCAAATCTACAAAACAACACCTGCATAATGTGGCCATACCTTCTTATGCCTCAAACCTTTCATGCATTTCCATAGATTCAACTTTGCACTAGATCTAGTCAAACAAGGGTTATAACAAAACTTGGGAGCTCACACCTCCCACAACCATGAAAATTTTGATACCACTTGTTAAGAAATAATGCATGTAATATCCAAAATGTTAAATCTATTTCCTACATAACCCAATGAGAGATAAGCATGCATACAAGCTTACAAAATAACCAAATGTATACATCAAATAGACAAGCCACAATATAACACAATATATATACTCTGGGAAAAACCCAACTTCAAAAAGCATCTACATTCCATCTAAATTATTCAACAATAAAACAATACATACACTTACAAAGTTACAATACGTACTTCTGAAACACCAAGCCTCTCCAATGCATCCTCCATGTGTCCAAACTTGAATCCACACATCCCATGCCATGCTTCACATATGCACTCCTAAAAAGACTTGATAATATTATATCTCACTCACCTAGCCAACCTTAACCACTAAACATATGCCTGCTTATATAGAATCAAGCTCACACAAATATAACCAAGCGGTAAGATAAAACCATGTGCCTCAAAACTATGAGAACATAAAACCATTGACCTCTCATTTTATATTGGGTATTAAGTTTGCACATTATTAAATAATTTTCTCAGATAGTTAATCAAATTTTTCAATACAACTTACAAATGGTCCCAAATAATTATCTAGTGTCGCTAAACACATCTCCTAGATTCACCACATCTAAATAATTATTTAATTACAACATTAAAATATATCAATATTATACAATGGTGCACAACACCAAATCCTAACAAGCATGCCTTGAGCAATGTCCAAAACAATAGTCAAAGATGTGTTTGTGGGTATGTGGCCATCAAACATAATCTTCAAAGATGTATTTGTGGTATGTGACCATCAAGCATTATCTAAGTGTATGACATTGTAAATTTCTATTTTTATTTTAAATATTCAATATTATTTTTTTAGAAAGGGGTAAACGCTTTTGACTCGGAGCTATGAACTGGTGAGGTCACAAATGGGGGACCTCATCCCCAATTTAAACATTCAACAATTATACCCCAATGTGGTTTGAACCTTTATGACAAGAACAACACCACAACAACTTAACCATCATACCATGCCACTATTGGCTTTAAATATTCAATATCAATATTTTATATTTAATATATTTTTTAGTTGGCTTAAATGGTGAGTATGTGAATGCTTTTAAATTTAATTGTATATATGAGAATCAACTCAATCATTGATCATCAAAATGAAAAAAAATAATTTACATTATTTGTTTATAACAAATATGATCTAAATAACTCCATATTGTTTAATTATTTATAGTGAAGATATTTATTTATAAGTTTTTGATACACACAAATATATACATTAAAATCTCCTCTTAAAATAATAGAATTGTTATAATATATAATTTTGAAGATTAAATTATAGAATCTGTTTACTTATTAATAATCGATATTTATTAAAAAAAATCACAATTTAAAAACTACTTAAAAACAAGCAGAAGAAACCAAGATACCTAACCTTCAATTTCCAAAAATGTAATTTTAAAGCTACACCAAATTGAATTCCTTAACATGCACTTGGCGTGAACAGGATATACTTATCGTGACTGCAAGATTCCCTGGTTGCCTTGACTGAGAGAAGACTAGTTGTTCCTATGGATAAAAAGGAGCCAATTCTAAGCCAAGCAAAACTCAAGTGCATTAATATTAAGGCTAAAGGAAAGGAATATAACAGACAAGGTAATTAAATTTACTGCAAACTGTCTGTAGGCAATTAATTCCTAAAAGTTAGATTCAAAGATTTGTTGGGTTTGAAGGTTTAGATAAGACTCCTCTGTAAGTTGTTTTTCCCTGTTTTCTGTTGCCAGAATCCTCAGACCAACATTTCATGGCATTGGAAGTTTTCTATTTATGTAATGATGTAAAAGATAGTGGGTATTGCTGGATATGCTGGACATGAGCATGGATGATACTGTTTTCCCTGGTCTTGGATGCCTTCTGCTTTTTCCTTTCAGGAAAGAGGAGAGATATTTCCTAATTTAGGATTTGCTGGCCCATAGTTTCTAGTTTTTATTTGAATGAGTTTTCCTTATTTTCTTGGTTGATTAGTTGGGGGTTTGCATGCTTAGCCTTTAAAAAAATTTCTTCCAATGAACTTCTGATTTTTTTTCCCCCCTCTAATCAAATAAGCTTGAAATGTGTGCTTGAGATTGATTCTATAGTTAAAAATCTTTTATCTTATTGAAGAAAAGAAGGGGTAATCTATATGGCCTTCTGGACTAGGAGCATAATTTGTATTTTTTTTAAAGATTTCTACCAGTGATTTGGTTTGCACCATGTCCCACCATAAAAGTTTGTAGTGTAATCTGATTTATGACATTTTAGAGGATATCAAATTATATTCAGCATTACATAGGTGGAGCTTGTATGTAATTGGAACAAGAATAATAAATATCAGCAAGAAACCAGAGAATCACTTCTTAAGTTTGACAAGTTTAGATCTAGTGTCAGTGATTGCTACTAACAATGTTGGCTGAGCAAAACTGATGCCAAAAAGAGTAGATCAATTATTAGTTTGTAAATTTGCAATAATGTTATTCTGCAACTGATAACAGAGGTTTGGATATTGTTAGGGTCTTTAGATTTTGAGCTTGTGGGTCTCAGGGCTAAAATACTCACACATTTTAGGAGACAAAACTTCAAAGCTTGGCCTAGGAGCTGTTTTCTTACCATGTACTTGTAGTTGAAGAACAGGTTATATTGGTGACCTGGGGATTACACATATACAACAAAAGGAATCATCTCATCCATACAAGCAATAAATTGTTAATAGTTTCAGCTATTGTGCTACTCACGAATGTTGGAATGGCTAGGTTTGAATTAATTTTTGTTGCGTGTAAGCTTCCATGGCCAGGGTTGTTTCATTCTGTAAGCTCCGAATGCTGCATTTGAATATGTTGTTCTTATTAAAAAAGAAAAGAACAGGACCAGAAGGGTGTGCTTGATTAGTTTTTTTCGGTTTTCCTAGTTCTACACTGAATCTGAGATGTGGCAATGACAATGATACCAAAAAAATTTCTAAATCTTCATTTTGCTAGTCTTTAAGATTTATGTTTTGGGCTGACCTTCTTATGGTGTTTTCAGATGACAAGTATCCACTCTGAATCTGTGCATGAGCAGAATGAAGGAAATGACGTGATCGTTGAAACACCTTTATTCATAAGTCCAAATACGGGCACTATGAATTGTGGCACAGGTTGTGGTTTTTCAGATATGAGTAACCGTGCTGCAGATGAAAAGACAAGGAGTGCTTCAATTAGAAAGCTTGCAACAGCTGTGATATTCTGTGTAATCTTTATGACTGTGGAATTGGTGGGAGGAATCAAAGCCAACAGCCTGGCAGTTATGACTGATGCTGCTCATTTACTAACAGATGTTGCTGGTTTTGCAATTTCTCTGTTTTCAATATGGGCATCGAGCTGGGAAGCAACACCTCGCCAATCATATGGCTTTCATCGACTTGAGATTTTAGGGGCACTTGTGTCAATTCAACTCATTTGGCTTCTCACAGGGGTTCTTGTCTGGAGTGCTATTGACAGGATGCGTCACGATAAAGTTTCAGTTAATGGTGAGCTTATGTTTATTATTGCTACAATTGGACTACTTGTAAACATTATCATGATTTTCTTGCTTGGCCATGGCCATGCTCATGATCATGGTGATGGCCACGATCATGGTGATGGCCACAGTCACAGTAAAGGGCACTCCCATGATCATGGTGATGGCCACACTCACACTAAAGGGCACTCACATGATCATGGCCATGATCATGTTGAGAAGGTTAATCACAGCCACCATCATGGCCATAGTCGTAAAGTTAAGCATGCTCATGAACATGCCCATAAGCACAAAGATGCCCAAATAGGCGGTGTTCATGAACATGGTCATCATGACAAAACAGGACTGTCCAAACCTTTGCTTCATGATGTAGAAAGAGCCGAGCATTCAGTTCATGATTATAATGTCGATTCATCTGCTCCAGATACAAGACATTCAGAGGGAAACGGGGTTACTTTAGATCATGATGTGGGGACAACTACAAGGATACAGAAAGACAGTGAGGCAGGGTTCAATATAAATGTTCGGAGTGCCTATCTTCATGTGTTGGGGGATTTGATTCAAAGCATTGGTGTCATGATTGGAGGAGCAATCATTTGGATATATCCTGAATTGCATATTATTGATTTGATATGTACTCTATTTTTCTCAGTAGTTGTACTGGGAACCACTATAAAGATGTTGAGAAGTGCATTGGAGGTTTTGATGGAGAGTACACCTCGTGAGATAGATGCTACAGAGCTTGAAGAAGGGTTGTGTTCAATTCCCGGTGTTTTAACAGTGCATGAACTACATATTTGGGCCATTACAGTTGGAAAAGTCTTACTTGCATGCCATGTGAGGATTCAGTCAGATGCAAATGCTGAAATGGTTCTTCATAGGGTAAAAACCTATATTGAGAGCGAGTACAATATTAGTCATATCACTGTGCAAGTTGAGCGTGAGACTTGATAGACATTTATCTGTATGAGTATCATCTTTCATCTGTAGTGTTTCCATATTTAATTGTGATTCCTGTTTACATACTTGGGTTTTCCTTCTAATTAAAACTCGCCTTTGATTTGAAATTAACAAGATGAGAAATGTGCACTGCTACTGGGGAAATTTCAATATCTATCTGTATGATCATTTCATTGGATGCTTAGGGTTTTAATTCATGCTGTACTCCAACTTGAAGCTTTTATCTTTTTAAAGCAGGTATGTAGGCCATGCTTTGTTGGAGATTGACACAGAACAAGTAGGAAGTAGATGCAATGTAAAAACTCAGTAAAAAGTACTCCATTCTGAAGCTCATTTTTGCAATGAACATGTTAGCACCATGCTCCATGCTCCAATTTTGAAGCTCAATTACATAAAGAACATGTTTATACAATGCTTTATTTGATACTAAAATAGAACAAGAAGTAAAAGCAGATTCCATATACTGTAATACAATTGAAGTTTCTAACTTGTTATCCATTCCATTTATCCAAGGATTTTTCAATGTGAAGCTGACTGGAATGGCATGTTGTATTGCAAGCATTGGAGTTAGTGTCTGAACAAATCCCAATACATTGGTAGTAAGGCTGATCATTTAACATCTGACAACTATTTGCAAGCAAATAATTAAAAATTACCTTATATTGATCAGAATCTTTAATTTGAATCTCTGTGATCTTTCAAGTCCATTTAGGATGTCTTCGAATCTTCTGAGAAAAGAACTTTGAATCAAAGAGATATAAGTGTCAAGATAATAGAGTGGCCAAGATACTTAAATGGATAGCGTATAAGACCTAAGTTTAGATTTATCAGAAGATAATGCAAGCAACCCACCTCAGCTAATGCAAGTTTCTTCTATGAATAAAGAAGTGGATATTCCTCTGCTACATTGAAGTATCTGAGGTAGTTGTTTGACTAGTAGAAAGTGAATGCAAGTGACTAATCTGTTTCTCTATTAAGAACATAAGGTCTTTGCAGTCGATGATATTAAGTAAAATGATTTTGGAAAAAATTGTGCAAAAGGTTTTTTTCAGTGGTAGTTTTCTGGATAGTAGAAATTGAATGTCTGTTTCTTTATTAAGATCATAAGTTTTTTGCACTTTCTGATGTTAGATTAAAAGCATTTGGAAAAAAATGTGCAGAAGATTTTGCATTGTAAGTAATAAGCTGTTTTTGTGGGGTTTAGTCATTGAGTGCTGATGTATTTCTTAAAGTGTATTGTTTTCATTTTAAAAAATGGTCAATACAAAAAATGTGGGATACTGAAGCAAACCTCAATGATTGCTGGTGTGTTCAAGACCAGGATGATTAAGGGCCATATAGAGTCTACGGTTAATTGGCACTGTTAAAGTACAAGGATGGTTTGTAATCTATCAGGACTGGCAGTGAATCAAAGTGTGTAAAATTTATCCACATGACGAAATGTATTCTTAATGGGACAAGAGAAAGTACAAAATAGGTATTCTGTGATGATAAGCAGTTCAAGATTAGAGGTAGGTTGAGTGTGCATCTGAAATGCTTTTTTATCTATTAGAAAATATGTAAAAGAAATATTTTCGATGACATCTCAGTGCTTGTGAATGCTGCAAGAAGAATCCAAGAATTTTGTTTTTTTCAAAATGGACATTTCCTTACAAGCCCAAACATGAATTAACCTTCAGATCAGATCTTGACCCATATTCTCTTCTAAAAAGAAACCTTAAACCAAGGTAATGAGGTACATGGCTAGATTTGCATGTTTAGTGTTTACAAAGAAAATATATTACTCGTATATCACACCATGAGAACTTAAGGCAGGTAAAGCAAGCTGACATAGAAAACCTAAGATCAGAATTTCTTCATCATAGTTTAACACTCCTAGCAATACATATTGCTGATCTCTTTGGCATGGTTGCTTCTCATGGATTCTCACCTACATGGACATCTCATATCATTATAGAAACATCATCGCTGGACAGATCTCGAGTAAGCGATTTGCTACAATGTTTGATGATTTGATTTTTAGATTTTTGAATTCCAAGAAACTTTGAATAAAACGTCAAACAGGGTTTTGAAAGTGAAACAAAGAAAAATAGGTTAGGTTGAAAAACAAAGGGGGTTCACCAAAATGATAGGAAATGACTAACAACCTTAAGGTGAATCAAGTCAAAGTGTGAATCTACTGATTTCCTTTTTTTGCAAGGACGGGGGTCTTGATTAAACAACACTTTGGGGAAAAAGATTAAAAATAGCAAATCAAACCCAAAATGCAATCTACAACTTGGATCTTGAAGAAAAAACTCAAAACTGATGGAGCAGGAAACTGAAATGTAGATCAAAGAGAGGTAAGGTGATGTTTACCAGTCACCAAAAGTGCTCTGCTGAAGTTGACCTAGGATTCATTTGCCTAGGGGCGAATGGGTCTTGGTTTAGGGTTTCTCTGTAATTTTTGGGAGTCTCTGCTACTAATCTGAATATCTCAATTTGCCCAGATTTTAGGTTTGGAATGCCGGAAATAAATTTTGCAATTGAGTTTCTGTGTGATGACAACTTTCTTGACAATTTTTGCAATTTTGACAAGTTCTCCAATTTTTCTCTTCAAGAGATCTTCAAGATTTCTTCCACCTAAATTTGAAAACACAAATCAAGAGGGAAAAATGTTTTGTTTTTGGTGAATAGGGGTTTGCCTTGGTCAAACCCTGTTTTGGTAATCAAACCTTGAAATGAAATGAAATAGCATGAAAGGAATGATGAATGAACAATTCTATGTCACAACTCACCAAACCCTTGAATGAACCTTGGAATGCAAGTCTGCAACTTGCATGAAATGGTTTCAATGGATGTGGATCTTGATCTTGAAAATTGATTTGAATGAATGGATCATGAAACTCTACATCAACATATTAGCTCCAAAAAATTGCATGATGCAAGAAGGCTTTGATATGATAATTGGATCTTGATTACTGTAATAATTCTTCAATAAATCTGCTCTTGAATGCCTTGAAATTCCTTTGAAATGTTCTTGATAATGCTCACTTGAATACTCTTAGATTGCTTGAAAGTCTTAGGTGAAACATAGTGAAATGACCTTATATTTATAGGTATGTAACATTAATTTCCTGAAATTCAAATTTAACACAAGCCGACATGTGAATATGGATTTGAAGTTTTTAAAATACTGCCAAAAACATAATTTAAATTTAGGTCCTAGGTCTTAGTGAGGACCCATGGGTGAATGGGTCTTAGGTCACTCATCTAAGACACACACTGCTCAATGATAAGTGTTATGTTATGGCATTAATGAATGTCGGGTTTTCCTTTCTGAAAATTGCAATTAATTAGGCTTGGATTTGAATTAAAGGGGCCAATTAAGGAAAATTAACCTCAATTAATTAATGGAACCCTAAATAAGTGTGAAAGTGTAAAGAGGTACACTCTACAACACTAAAAATAAGGCACAATTAAGTCCATTTTAATTAATAGGGCCCTGAACTTAATGTGAATATGTAGAATACATATTGCAACACTAAATTAATGCATAATTAAGTTCATTTTAATTAATTCCAAATTAAGTGTGAAAAAGGGATACTTTTTCTTACACTACAGAAATAATAATCAAACAATCAATCACATGTTGGTGCTTAGAGTTAAATGAAGAAGCAAGAGCTTATAAACATAAGGTTTACTGTTGTTTTGCTAATTCTAAAAGGTATTTGATACCATTCATGGATAAGTACCATTGGTATTAAATAGGGTTTTAATCCATGTTCTCTTGCTTTGCTTTGTCTCTACATAGATGAATTGGAGATCCTTCAAATTGAAGGATAACATATGATGGTCATACTCATTATGTATAATAATTACAAATGATACAAGTCACATCTCACATAGTATTGTTGGTTTGCATTGATATCTTGATATTTAGAGTTCATTTTGTGATACTCATGCTTTACAAGTGAATTTGAGAAGAAATGAAGTCATGGTCTTAAAGGAAATTAAGAAAGAAACACATGCAGTAAATTTGTTTGAACTGGTTTCATGTTATACTTAGCTTTGTGTGCCTTTCATGTGACCTCCCTTTATTATGCTTCTTTTTGTAGAAGAGAGATAATATATTAGAGAAATAATTTATTTTCAACTCTAGTTTCAAGATGCCAAAATATGATTGCATATTCTCAAAAATTTAGTGTCACTAACAATCTTGTATAGTCATGAGTTTTGAGGACCTAGTCTTTGAACTACCAATTGAGCTCGAGTTGATAGAGTTATTATTTAAACGCTAACTAAAAAATTGTAGGCAAAGAGGTTAGTTCAACATGCAATTATTTTCGATTGAATTTGTCATTCATTTCCTTTGGATTTTAGCCAATGTTCATGTAGTGATGTTGCTTTATAGATTAAGATTTGTATGGTAGATACAACAATTGGGCATAGTAGATATCCACTCAAGGCTCTTCAATCATCTATGAAACTATGTGGATAAAGGATCAAGAACACTTGGTAAGCACAGTGCATGGGTTTCATATAGGGAATGAATATTGATATCAATAGTCTTCCTCCTAATACCCTCTCTATCAATGCTCCCCATATGTTGAAATAAACATTGATAGAGGCATTAAGGATGAGATCTACAACCTACATTAAAAAAAAATTGGACAAAACTAGCAGAACTATTATAAACAAAAATACAATACTAATTGAAGCACTATACTGAAATATAGATTAAACATGTTACTCCTACCAAGTACACTTAGTTAGCTTTTGGTTTGAGGTTTTCTTTGGACCATTTGTGAGTATGCTTTCATCAACTTTGTATGGAGGTAGAGCACTTTAACTTGAGAGATCAATGCATTTGTAGACTTTGTAATAATGAACTAGAACTAGAAAAGAAATGAATTTTAAGGTGTCTAATATATAATGAGATTTGTGGTAGGTTTTACTTTTCAAATAAAATCATGGTTTTCTATGATATCTTATTCATTATCATGATCAAGTATTTGTACCTCTATTAATCAAAGAGATGACCTCACATAGAGTCTTCAATATTAAGAGTCATCAACATAATTGTATTTCAATGTCCACCTTCAAATTCCTTTCTTCAATCTCCATTCAATTGGGACAAGTGTGCTCATTGTGAATTATGATTTTTCTTTCTTTTCCTTACAATTTTTTATTTTAAAATCTATTTTCCTTGTAGTTCCATTAATTTAGTTTAGTTACAAATGGATAATAATATATAAAATTAAAATTTAAGGTAAATAAAATGTTTGGAAACATGTGCATCTCTTATATATTAATGATACAAATTGGATGACTTCATCTACCAAACCGAGTCTTCTATTCACCCCAGTTATTTTTTGTGTGTAATCAATGAGGAGTATCATCAACATAATATATACATAGGGAGCTCTTCTTTATTCTTAACTAACCTACCTTAGTCATATGTTGGTCAATTGTGTTCACTCCTCACTTTTAACATCTCCTAACTTGATCTTACACTCACTTTTAGGTCACTTTGTTCCTTAGTCAAGGAATGTAGTATTTATAAGTATTTATATATGTATAGGATTAATCATGTTCTCCCTCCTACCCATATTAAAGGAAGCTAAATATCTAGATATATATAAAAATAGTTGTATTATATGATTAGTAATATATGCATATGTGATACTATGCATTGCTTCCTCTAAGCATTTAAAAAAATAAAAATAGTTACCTATATTAAATTCTTAGGTTGATTTCTTAAGATTTATTAATTGAATATGCATCAAACAAAATAATGATATGGTCTTATTATCTTTTGTTGAATTTTTTAAATCTATATGTCAAATGTCTTAAATGATTTTTATTTCCATAATTTTGAATAGTCAAAAAAATAGTTCATCACAATCTTATTGTCTATGTATGTGTAAGGTCAAAAAATTGTCTACTTTGCAATCACTACCTTATTTTTTTAATTTATTTCTCATTTCCCATTCTTATAGGTGTTTTCTAGGACCATTTGTCATATTTCTTAGCCTTCAACACATATATTGGATTAATTTTTAGCTACCCCTAGACCTATTTCAACACCTAAAATCCACCAATGAGTTTCAATTCAAAATCTATTTTTAGACACCCAAATGCTAGTGTCCTAGACAATTGGACACTTAGATTTTGGTGTCATATTAAAATATTCTAATGTTCAAATTTCACATGCATACAAATCTAACCCTAGGTTGCCCTAATGCACACTCAAATGGTTATATTGACTTGAACCTAAAATAAAGCATCTATCATGCTCATTTTGAAAGGGATAACTAAGTTATCTACTCTCTCTATTGATATCTCCCTCTTTCATACTATGCTCCTTCCTCTCTTACATTTCTAAGGGGTTTTGAAGTTGGCACAACATGATCCCATAATACTGGTTTACAATTTTTGGCCAAACTGGACACAAAATTGATTTTTTCTAACTAAATCTTTAATTTCGAGAACCTATAACAACTACATAGTGAGGAATTTGAAGATGATGCAAACTAGTGATTTGTGACATTTGGTCCGTAGATTCTAAATATATTTTTTTCAGAATTTTTGGAATCATATTGCACTTCTTTTTTCATCTCCTTCGAAAACTAGTTTTTTCAGTAAACACCATTTTTAAGGAGTGATGCTCACTGTATAACACATAATTTTTTTTCCCATGAAGGATAAAATTCTAAGTTTTTCAAATTTAGATTTGTAACTACGATATCTAGTGCTTCCAATTGGTTTCATAGTATTTTATTGAATATTTTTTCCTTAATCAAGTTTCAAAGTCAAACCAATTACAATTCAGACATAGGTGGACCGTATAACACAACTTTTTTTGTATGTATCGAAATTCAATTTTTTTTTATTGGATCAAGGACTTCAATATCTGGTGCACTCATATTTTTCAATTTTTTTTTATAGTCTTCTATTTTTTCACATGTGCAGAACAAAGAGCTTGATTTTCGGTGAAAAACCTACATTCACAAGAAATAAAAAATAATAATAATAATAATAATAATTAAATTTATTTAAAATTATACTTTTTGGGAAGATTATAATAAGGACTATATACTTACAATAAATAAATTTTAAATGAATTCATTTGATCCCCCAAAAGGTAAATCAAAAGTGGTTTTTTATCAGTATTTTGATAGGTGTAAAGGAGACTCCGTTATAGGTATGGTCTAAAACTAGCAAGATTCTATCCAAGGGGGTTTGATCTAAGGTAGTTTGATGAAACCCTCTTCAATTGGAATGCTGTAAATGAATTTTTTTAAGGATTAAATCATTATATTTTCTAAAAATAAGTGATTTTAGCAAAAATCAAAATCTCCTAGAAATTGTAAACCGGCTTTGTGGGATCACCCATCATGCATTAATAAAAGTCTACAAAAGATCATCCCTCAGTCTTCTTCCAAGATTCCATCTCCAATCTCCTTGTCTTCCTATATTATTTTTTATTATGTCTATTACCTTCTCAATTTCTTCCCTAGTTATTTCCAAAAATCCCTATTCCATTACCCTTGCATCCTTCATTCTATCAAGTTCTGAATTTCGCCATCAATCCTCCTATTTCCTTTCCCAAATTAGGTCAATCTCCTCTAACCCTCTTAAATCCTCTATCCAATTGTACATACCACTATAGGTAGATTTTTCTCTTTTGTTTTTTATTTACATAGGCATATATTGCACATACCACTCTTCACCACCCTAGTAGTACATCACACTTTAAATTTTCCTAGGGATTTGTTGAGGTTGAAAGAAACCACCTAGGTGATTAACTGAGGCAGTCCCTCATATAGCCTTACCCATTTTACCTTTCCCTATATCTTTAAATATAGATATTCAAATATTCTAGGGACTATTATAAGTATCTAATGATAGATTCAAGAGTAAGACACAAAGACAATATGATCTAAAAAAATTCAAAGTTCTAGCTAAAAATACATGAGTATTTAGTTGTCTAGGTGACATGTATGAGGATTCTAGTACAAGACTAACTTGTAGAAGCACATAGGTTGGATTTTGGTGTTGTACACACACCATAAAGACTTCAAATCTATCAAATCTACCCCTCCAATCCTCAACAATAATCTTGTCACTATGCCAAATTTAGCCTTTAGTTTGTCCAAGGGTACATATTCTTTACCAATTTTCATTTTATCTATATAATTAGTTTAGTTTAATTGAAAAATCAAATTCATTTGCATTTATTTTTTGTATATGAATAGTGCATTTCAAATTCATTTGGACTAAATTATTGCATGAAAGATTTAAACCTATGCTGATGCTTAAAATACACTTTAAAAAACTAAAAAACCTAGGGTTTTATAAATTTATTCTTTTATTTGGTGAACTTGATACTCTTACATCCTCTATTTTGATTTTATGATACAGATTGACAAACACCTATTTCTAAAATATTCTTATTTTCAATAACATTACACTTTTGTCACAAATTACATCTTCCTCCACTTTTCCTAAAACCATAGAATCTCTTCTACCTCTCCTCGTACCTTGTCCTTAGTTATTTTTCCTCTCACGCCCTCTCTCTCTTAACCACTTGTTACATAATCATCAACCATACTTCAAATTTCAACAACACTCCTTTAATAGTACATCTTATTGTATACTATTATAATAACAAAAGTTGTATACTTTATAATTCCATTTATTATGATTTTGTACCTAATTTATGTTAGGAATAAGAAAGGTAAACAATTACTAGATGGTAATCTAAAAATCAGTTTTACTAATTTCTAAAATAATTTTCTTTTAATCATGGAAACCCATTCAACCTTAATTGTAGAATACTATATGGATTTTTATGAAATAAATAAGAAAATCACATGAAAACATCAAAACACAGATTTAATGTGGAGAAACCCTTGGAAAAATCTCCACTAAGAAGAGAGGCCAATTGTGCATTATGTTCAATAGAATTATTACAATACAAAAAATTTCCTTTCTCCTTCCTTTATCTTCAAATTGACAGCTCTTGTGAACCTATGAAAATTTAATGTGAAAAATTCATCCCACTTGGCTTTGACTAATATAATTATTGGAGGGAAACCAATAGTTATTTTCCCACAACAACTGGTGCTCCCAATCCCTCTTAAAATAACCAAACATCCCATCCCTTGGATTCTTCCTTGGAAATAAAAGATTCATCAAACCTGACCCCCAAATGACTTTCCATTCAAGTTACCCAATAGTCACCTTCATTCAAACACAAGTGGACACTCCTTTCCAATCAACCCCACTTGAGGAGTTAATTAATATAAGTTAAAATAATTATTTCTACTCTCGGTGAACCCCTTCATCCCTTATGAATGCATTTACAAACTATAGATGAAAAATTATTACACTAATAACACCCTAGGGGCCTAAAGACACCTTGACAAGGACATTGAAACAATAACTAAAATAAAATTTACAAGGATGATGAAACATTGATTCCAACATTCTCTTGCTTGACATCATAAATTATAAATGTATCCCTAGGAACAAAAAAGAATTAAGTGTAGGAAATGAGGCCCATGGTCTCCATGCACAAAGAGGAATTTTCTATGTTCCCAAGCTTAGTAAGAGAATTTGCAACTATAATATGGTGAAATGGGATCTAGGCTAAAAGCCCTAACCTAAATCACTTATTCTACCATAAACATTGAGGGAAACAAATTAACCAAGAAACACTATTTGGTTGTTGTCCTCAAGGGAGAGCCAAATAGGTTGGTCATGGTTTTGGTCCCTTTTTATTTGTGTGTGAGTGTGATGATTGATGGGAAGATATAGTGAACTAGGTTAATTAAGACCAAAGTGATAAACTATTGTAGAATTTGGAAAATGTAAAACAAAAAGGTAGAAATAGGAAGCAAATATAGAGAGCACAAACAAAGAAGAACCTGACATTCAAATTTGGAGTTGAATTCACAAGTTAGGGGCACTTGATGCCCTAGTCCATAAATGCTAAATTCTAAGGTTTCAAAGATGGTATAGGTAGAGTAGGGTCTACATATCTTTGAATGTAAAAAACCCAAATCCAAAGTCTGATAGTGTGCGAATAATTAACTTTCCCTAATTTGTTGATAATTAGTGCATGAATACATGAACTAGGGTTTTGAAGCCTTGAGATATCAAATCCACTTCCATCAACTTTAGAACTATAACCTACAAAATAGATAGAGGAAGAAGGGTTATGTCATATAGGGGCTTGCCTTGGTCAAACCACATTTTGGTGTTTCCACTTCCATAATGGCTATGATGATTGATGGCAAATATTACATGTTCTCAAGGGAATAAAGGAAAATAAATAAATAAGGAATGATAAAGAACACAAATGGAACTTACCACTCAGTTCTGAAATCCTTGTTGGAGTGAAGTCACTTTTCTCATTATATACAAGGAGAAATATGAGGATACTTGGAGATCCTTCAAGTTTAAGTGCACAAAATAAAAATAAACATAAACATGCAGCATCTAACAATACATGAACATGAATTTGTTGATGTGTTGTTGAACAAAAGGAAATAGAGTGCTCCACCTTTTAGGAGATGGAACACAAGGGGGAACCTATTTCACTCTTAGTTCATTCAAGGAAACCCTAGAGATATGAACCTAATGATCCAATTAGGAAAAGAGATTGCTACAAGGTCTCCGTAGGTGTGGTTAAAGAGGGGTTCACCACTAAGAAAATGCTTAGAAAGAAAGAAATGAAAGTAATATGCAAATCTAACTAGATGTAACCTATGAAATGAAAATTAAAATCAAAATAAGAAACTGAGGATGACAGAGGAGTACCTGGAAGGCTAGAGATGACTAAAAAAGATTTGAAAAACTTGAATTTTGCTATTGCTGATGTGTACAGGGACTCATACACAAAATTGGGTGATTTAGTCCCAGTCTAGGGTTTCTACCAGGAAGAAACAAGAATCTCATAGTGATAAGTCAGAATCCATTGAAACTTGGAAAAATGCCTTTTCTGGGACTCATACGCCCAAGGTGGCGATTTAGTCCTGTTATTAGAGTTTCACTGATATTTTTGTATCCTCTAGTGATATTTTATAGCTTTCTTCTTGTTCAATCTCCAAGCTCGAAAGTTTGAATTTTGGCTTCTAGGTGAGTTTCCTTTGGAGATCGAAAGTTCAAGTAAGGTCGTAACTTAGGGAACATCATGTCTAATGTCTCCAAGAGAGGACCAATTGAAGAATAGAAGATTCACAACTTAGGGGATGTAGTGTGTCGCATCAAGCCACTGAGAGGAATGTAATATGCTAAGAGAGATCACACTCTTGAAGGAAATCACACTCAATGCCATCACCAAGAGAAAGAAACATTGCATGAAATAAGAAGATTGCACAATGAAACATGAGTTGGAATTAAAATGCAAAAGAATAATGTCAACATATGCCCCCACTTTAAAGAAATTGCTAAGCACCATGTTGTGAGCAATTACTTTAAAGTAGAAAATGACAAATGCTAACAATTAAATGGACATGAGAGCTTATTTGGAAATCCCTATGCCAAGTCACATGTTTCAAAATGAAGCTACATCATGAAAATGGGTTGCCCCCAAAATGAAATCCCAAAATCACATAAGGGATCCATAGATTTAGGGTTAGTATGTCTTTTCGACAATATTTTTATAGAGATCAGAAACATCATCATTCCCCAAATACTCATGCAATGGGAAGAATGACACAAAGAGAGCAAAAAAAAGGAAATATTTTGGGTCAAAATGGAAGAGACCTAAATGTCTCGATGCCTTGTGTCACCCCCAAAAGGAAAACACAAGATAAAGAAAAAGATAAAGGAAAAGCTTTTGGGCCAACCTGGAAGAGACCTAAATGTCTTGATGCCTTGTATCATCCCCAAAAGGAAAACACAAGACAAATGAAAAGGGGAAATGTTTATGACATATAGAAGAATGTAGATACATATAGAGGAATGTACAAAAAAAGAGAGAGATACATCAAACAAAATAGTACGGGGGATCACTTTATGCACATGCAATCACATAAAAGAAACACGAAAAAGAAACAACACAAAATACTAGTAAGGCACATGCGAGTCAACTTATAGCAGGTCGTCTGCATCCCAATCTTGTTCATCATATACAAAAAGTGGATAGCTAGCCAAAGGGACAACACCAAGTGTGATACTAGGATAAGGATATCTAATTCTTGCCCCCACTGTGTGTAAGACAAGAATGAGCTGAGGTAGGTTATGAGAAGGAGCTCCTTCCATTTTGAAATGATTTGAAATAAATGTAAAGCACATAATGGTGAGAATATTATGATCTTGCAACAATTACAGGGTAAGGAGTGGAAAGGATTGCTTTAAGGGATTATTTCTATGATATCCAACCTTTTGAATATTTATTTTAAAGCACGACACTCATCAATACTATGTCCAAGAACTCTATGGTATTCGACAATGATATGTTTGTGTTCTTAGGATTTGGTTTTCAATTTTCTCACATGGGTGGTAATGTGATAAGTCCTTGACTTAGAAGTATGTGTAGGGTTCTTTCAGTTTTAGATGGAGGACAAGGGAATTTTAGCTTCTTTAGTTTGTAAGGCCTTTGTTGCTTGCTAGATTCACCAACTTGTTGAGGAGGAGGACCTAAGATGATCCTATCATTCTTATCATCGTTACGAGGCATTGGTTGTTCTTTAGGAAGGATGATACTTATGTCAGGAGGATGATCTTGATATCCTATCCCTTTGGTATCTTTAGTTGGTATTTACTTTGAGAGTTGATGAATTTCATGTTCGCTTGTTGTATTGAATCCTTGTTTACTTAAGATTGTGAATCATTTTCCATATGTCTCTTCTAGGTTGATTGATGTGTTGGTTACTTTGTTAACATAGGATGGTTGAATTTTTTCTTGATTAGAGGTGCTAGGTTCACCTATTGTAAGGAGCTTAGGTCTAGTTTGTGTCTCAATTTCAGGATGTAAAAGACCAAACATCTCAAGTTGTGTTGATTGTTTCATAGAAGGATAAAAGGATGCATTATTCTCAAGGTTACTGAGTCAATCATTTATGAAGTTGTTCATGTTGTCATCATCTTCTCCAATGATGTCAACATCATGAAGAGGACATGCATTAGGAGTTGATTGAGTACACGAGTGAGTTCAATTGAACATTAGGATTATTTCCAAAAGCACAGCTTGACACATCCTCTAATGATTTCAAGGAAATCCAAAGCTTATCAAAGCACATATCCATGATGAAATGAAATGAGATTCTAAACAAGGTAATTTTTTTATTACACTATGCAACAATCTGAAAATGAAATGTTGTAAATGCAATTTTGAAATTAAGTAATGAATAAAATTAATCAATTTAAGCTATATCTAATTAAATGAATGAAAGAAAAACTAAACAAACTGAAACAAAGATCTAACAAAAACAAATCGAAACACAAAAACAAAGTTTTTAATGCTGTAAAATATAGTTTCAGGTCTGATATAGGACTAAATCGCCTAGAGGGGGAGAATGAGTCCTAATTTGGGTTTTTGAAAGTTTCAAATGTTGAAAAAAGCACAACACAAAATTCCCAGAAATAAGGTAAAACAACCTGTATTGGGACTAAATGACCCAAGTCAGTGAATGAGTCCCAAATTAGGGTTTTGACACTAAATTCAACAAATTCTGTGTGAATGTTAAGGTTTCTAGCTTGTATGTTGACTTGACTATTTGTAATGACAAATTTCAAATAAAGTTTAATGATGCAAGATGTAAAAATGTAGCCTATATGTACTTTTCCACTAATGCAAGATTTAGGAGCCCTAAATGCAAATTAACTAATGCAAGATCTAATGCAAGGTTAACTTAGATATAGGACTACAATGTTCTCCAAATTATAAATGTAGGTGTTCATGTCGGGTTCACCAAAATGAACACAAGGAAATAGGTTGCTCCACCTTTTAGGATATGGAACACAAGGGAGAACCTATTTCACTCTTAGTTCATTCAAGGAAACCCTAGAGATCTCAACCTAATGATACAGTTAGGAAAAGAGATTGCTACAAGGTCTCATTAGGTGTGATTAAAGAGAGGTTCACCACTAAGCAAATGCTTAGAAAAAAATAAATGAAGTTAATATGCAAATCTAACTATGTAACCTATGAAATGATTTTAAATTAGAATAAGAAATTGAGGATGAAAAGGAGTACTTGGAAGGCTAGAGATGACTAAACAAGATTTGAAAAACCTAATTTTTTTGTTGCTGATGTGTACAGGGACTCATACACCATACTGGGTGATTTAGTCCCAGTCTAAGAATCTCATAGTGATAAGTCAGAATCCACTGAAATCTATAAAAGTGCCTGTACTGAGACTCATATGCCCAAGGTGGTGATTTAGTCCCATTACTAGGGTTTTGATGATATTTCTATAGCCTATAGTGATCTTTTGTAGCTTTCTTCTTGTTTGATATCCAAGCCCGAAAGTCTAAATTCTGGCCTGTAGGTGAGTTTCTGTGAAGATAACAACTTCTTAACAACTTTGACAACTTTCTTCAATCTTATAACTTTGTCTTCAAAGGATCTTCAAGCTCTAAAATACCTAGATCTGCAATCACACATGAAGAGGGAAAAATGTCATTTTATTTGTGGATAGGGGTTTGCCTTGGTCAAACCCCATTTTGGTAATCAAACCTTGATATGAAATAAAATAGAATGAGGGAATGATGAATGAACAATATGAAATGTTGAAACTCATCAAACCCTTGATATGAAGGTTGTAATCTTATGTGAAATGGCTCCAATGGATGTGGATCTTGAATCTTGTTTGAATGATTGAGACTTGACTTGAATGCTCACTTGAATCATGAAAACCTATATCACAAATGTTAGCTCAAAAATACACATGATGCATGAACTTTGACATGATGCTTGAGTCTTGAATATAGCTACAAAATGCTTGATAATCAACTCTTGAATGCTCTTGATCTCATAAACTTGCTATATGAATGCTCTCTTGAAAATATTAGGAGAAATCATGTGAATTAACCTTGTATTTATACTTGTTTATGCCAAATTTCCCAAAATTACAACACTACAAGCCAACATCAGATCTAGGAGAATAAAATTATGCCAAGAATTGAATTCAAAATAGGTCCAAGTGAAAGCGGGACTCATATGCCAGTTGGGGCATATGAGTCCCAGTAGCCTAAGCTTGGGACACAAAGTTCAAGAAATGTTAAGTTCTATGCAATATTCAGGATCAAGCCTTGAAACCTAGGTGAGACCCATATGCCCAAGGTGGCATATGAGTCCCAGATCACTAGATCTGGAACACACAACCCAAAAACATGAATTATGATTGGCCATTAGTTAAGTGTCGAGATTATCCTCAGAGAAATGCATTAAATAAGGCTTGTGTGCATGCAAAATAGAACCAAATAAGGCATAAAGAAGCCCAATTTTAGCAGGGAGGGCCCAAACAGGTGTGAAAATGTAAAGGGATGCTTTTTTCTATTCTACAATTGCAAACTTGTAATTTACTGTAATTATGCCTTTGATATTTTTCTTATTCTACTCTTGATGTTGAATTAATTTCCTTTTAGGATGCTAGAGAGATATTCAACTTTTTGGAGATTGATTAGATGTGCAAATGGAGGGAGGAACTTATATTTATATGAAGCTAAACATATTTTACATTAACCATTAAGATAAAATTATAACTGCTGCAAGTATGAGTAGATTGGTGTTTTCATTGATGTCAACAAGCTTGTGTTGTCATTGGTGTCAATTGTAAGAGGAGGAAGAAGATAATTACTAAGGGGGATTATTGATGTTATATATGCTTTGATTAGTTGCATTATGTTGTCAATAGTAAGCTATTGATGTCAACCTCTAGTGTTCCTTTGATAAGCTTTTTCCTATGGATATATGGTTGAGTTGCTATATTGTAGTTGGATTGGTGGTTATTAGGAAGTGATGAAGGTGATGAGGATGTATCTTTGATGCTTGGTTTTCAAGTTCTTTTGAGAAAAAATGATAAAAAGAGGAAACAGTGTGTTGTAGTGTTGTTCTGAGTTGTAGAGTAGTGTTCTAGTGTTGCTTCACATTTCTTCTAGGTTGAATATCTACCTATGTGTTTCAGATATGTTGATCAGAGGTGTTCAGAGGAATTGCATTCAAAATTTGGTGTGTTGGATCATTGTGCAGAAGAAGTTGTGTTCAATAGTGTGTGAACAATGTATTGTAGAGGTGTTTGGCAGAAATGTTCTTGCTCTATATTTCTTTGCAGAGTGGTTTCAGGTCTTATGAATCTAAATGCGTGTTGATTGTGTTGGTATCTTTGCTTAGTCAAGGTGGTTTGAGGTTTGGTGCTTTGGAAGTCAATTTCTTAAGTTGTAGTGTATGGTAGAGTTATCTGAGTGTGTACATTTCTTAGGTGGAAGTTGTTGTGAAGGAGTTTATTGGGTTTCAAAGTGTTTGTGAAATATTCCAAGTTATGTTCACATGAAATTTGTTGTCCACAATTTTTAATTGGATCAAAGGGAGCATGTACTTAAAATTTTAATGGTGTTTACATAGGTAACCATTGACCTTGGTGGTTACACTAATTTTGATGGGTATTTATTGTTTATAGAAGTGTGTTGTAGCTTGGTGTTGAAGATTTGGGTCCCAAATAAGGAGTTTTGTGGTCCACTTTCACTTCTATATGCCATGGAAGTGTTTTGGTGCTGATCTAATTTGAATTTTCATGGTTGATGTGCATAGCCAACCTTGGAGAATGTTTTCAAGGTTGAAGATGGTATAAATAAAAGTTGAGTTGTTGAGGGATGTAGAGATTGACAAGTAAGATGCAAATGATGGGAATTACAAAGTGTTAGGGTGTAAATTTGGAAAGTGTAGTGCAAGCTTTCATGTGTTAGATCACTAGATGTAGTGAGCAGAAGGTGTCTACAATTCTCCAGTCATGTTGTGAATGATTTGATGATATTGTGGTGGCTTTCTCTGTTGCATTGAGATGGATTTCTCTATGTAACATTCTTATCTATCTTCTTTTTTATTATGGCAGTGAGCCCTTTGGTAGTGAGCCCTATTGTATTTGGTGTTGAAGTTACTTTATATTGTGAGCTAATCCTCACTGTGGTTTTTCCCATCTTAGGTTTTCCACATAAATCTGGTGTTCTCTTATGCATGGTGTTAATTTGTTTCAGTTTCTATTATTTTCCTTTCATGCTAAATCATTATAATAGATTAAGGGTTAATTGTATTAATGTGTATGAGGGTTTTTAAGTTTTAAGGTACAATTGATTCACTCCCCCTCTCAATTGTCATGTGCATTCAACAATTGGTATCAGACCAAGGTTCCTTGGAAGAAAGCTTAACCACTTGAGCTAGATTTGGGATAGCACAAAAGAAAGAGATCCCTATATTTGTTGGAATGGATTTTGCATTCTAGAAGACAAGGATGGAATTTTTTTTGGTTTACCTTGGATATGATGCTTGGAAGTCTGTTAAGGATGGATACACTAAACCTACAAATGGTCCAAGCATTATTGATGAGATCAAGGCCTATGAAACCAATGGTAAAGCATGGTATGCTCTCTTAAATAGTCTTGCAAATTTTGAAATAGTGAAAGTGATGAGTATGAAAACTGTTAAAGAAATTTGGGATAAGTTAGAAAGCATTTATGAAGAGATGATAAGGTCAAAGAAGCTAAGATGCAAAAGATCATGTTTGAAAACCTAAGGATGTCTGAAGAAGAAAATGTTACGAGCTATATACAGAGGGTAGATGAATTTGTTAGCTCCATCAGAGGTCTTGTTGGTGAACTCAAAGAACCAGAAGTGGTAAAGAAAATTATCATAACTCTTCCTAATTCTTATAGTCATAAAGTGTTTGCTATTGAAGAATTTGCACATTTGAATCAATATACTAGAGATCAGTTGTATGGCTGTTTAACTACTTTTAAATGTTGGGAAAATGTGTCTCAACCTTGCAATTATATATATATATGTATATTTCCTAGTTACATCGATATTGTGTAATATACAATGGAAGCAAGGGGGAGAGTGGGATGCATGTAAACAACTTTTTGTTAACTTTTTTAGGAAACTTCTAAAATGGTCAACATACATTAGATAAATGGTACATTGTAAATCTAGACCATTAATTATTAGGTTTTAGATCTAATGGTGAATATTTTGTTGGTCTATCTTTCCCTATAATGTGATCCTATTTTATGAGGGTGCTATATTACGACTGCGGTGGAGAGAGACGGTGATGTATTTTGAGAATATGTTAACAGCCATGTTGTCTCTTCATCTCAGAGTGTTAATAATCCTTAATCTTTGTGATTTACTAAATAATATATTGGACGACTTTTGGAGTGTGGGGTTTTTCTCCCGAAAGGGTTTTCCCCATGTAAATCATTGTGTCGTGGTATGTATGATATTTATGTTTATTTCTATTTAATTTTTTGTAACTGTTAAAGATCCGTAAATTTTTTGCATTATTCTCCTCTCAAGATTAGTGTAGGAAGTTGTTCTGCTACCTTAGCTTCCATACAAGTGGTATTAGAGCCTGATCACCTTTGGTTTCAATTGTGGGTTGTTGAGTTTTTTGGACTAATCTAGGTTTGAGTGAGAGCTTGTGCAAAAGACACTTTGTGATCTTATTGCAGAAATTTTCAGATGGTAAATTCATTAGGGAGAATATAGGTGGAGAAACTTTTTGGAAATAATTTTGAGATGTGGAAGCTGAAGATGGAGGATATGTTGATAGATCGAGATTTGTGGGATGTTGTTGATGAGAATGTTTCAAGGCCTTTAGATCCTATTCAGGCTGCTCAATATGATGTTATGGAGCATAAAGTGAAGGGTCTAATTAGATTGTGTTTGGAAGACTCTATTTTAATTAATTTCCATGAGGAAACCTCTGCATATAAACTATGGAAGAAGCTTGGTGAGATGTATCAGGCCAAATCTTTAGTGAAGAATATTTTCTTGAGGAAAAAGTTGTATTCCTTGAGAATGGAAGAGGGTGGATGAATCACAGACCAAATGGAAGCATTCAATATGTTGGTGGATCAATTGGAATCCATTGGTATCAAAATGGATGAGGAGGAGAAACGTCAGATCTTGCTTTGTTCTTTGCCTAATTCATGGGATTCTCTTGTTATAGCTATTGGGAGTACTTTTTTTATTTTGAAGATTGAATCTATGTGGTGGGTTCTTTGCTTTCCAAAGAGATGAGAAGGAAGGTATCCATCACTACCAAGGAGGCCCTAAATGTTCGTGGAAGACCTAAGGAAAAAGGCAAGAAGAATGAGAAGCGTGAAAAATCCAAGTCTAGGGGGAGATCTGAATCTCTTGGAAAGTCGAAAGTTATTTGCTAGAACTGTGGTAAGCCTGGGAATGTTCATAAGGAATGCAAAGAAGAAAAGAAGAAAGAGAAGAAATTTGATTTTGATTCTAAGTCTGAGAAGGAAGATGGTGACACATTCATTGTAGCTTTGGAAAATCATGCAGGTAATGATGCATGGTTAATTGACTTAGGTGCACTAGGGTGATTATTCTCATTTAGACAATGTTGGTCATGGTAAAGTTAAAATTAGATTTCCTAATGGTAGAATAAAAAGGATTAATGGTGTGTTGCATATCCCTAGATTAGCACAAAATTTGTTATTTGTGAGAAAACTAATAGATGTGGGTGTGCAGGTACTATTTTTTGATGCAAGATGCAATATGGTCAGAGGTGCTATGGTGATTACTAGAGGTGTTAGATATGGCACATTGTATAAGTTGGATGCATACAATGTTGAGTGCAATAGTACTTCTGTGAAAATAAAGTCTATGGGAGAAGTGAGGGTTTCACCTTCAACAAATGGTCATGGATTTTGGGTACCCAAGGGTGATCTTTCTTCCAAAACAAAGTTACGTGTAGAGAAAACTATGTTATGGCATCAAAGACTAGGCCACATTGGAGAAAAGGGTGTAAGGACCTTGAAAAATAAAAACCTTGTTGAAGGTTTGTTTGATTGTAATATTAAATTTGATTTATGTGAGCATTACATTTATGGAAAATAAAACAGTGTTCAGTTTTACTTGAGTTCTTATAAATCTTGTCATGCATTGGATCTTATTCATTCTGATGTGTTTGGTCCTGTATATGTTCCTTTGATTGGTAAAGCCACATATTATGTTTCATTTATTGATGATTATAGCAGAATGACATGGGTATATTTTTTAAAGAGTAAATATAATAGAGATTTAACATGTAGGATTGTAGACCATTGTGTGTTCCTATTTCAATTGGAACAAAGTTATCCATTTCAGATTTTCCAACATCTCCATCAAAGATGGAAGACATGAGTAGAGTGCCTTACTAGAGTGTAGTTGGAATTTTTATGTATGTTATGGTTTGTACTACACTAGATATTTCCCAAGCAGTGGGAGTTCTTTCTAGATATATGTCTAATCCAGGTAGAGTTCATAGGGATGCAGTTAAAAGGTTATTCAGATATTTACACGGTACCTCAGATTACTCCTTATGTTATCATAATAATGTGACTGAAGATGAGATTTCCCTTGATATTAATGGTTATGTGGATTTAGACTGGGCAGGTGATATTGATACCAGATGATCCACCAGTGCTTATGTGTTTACATTATTTGGTGGTGCAATTAGTTGGATGATTAAGTGATAGGCTATCATTTCTTTGTCCACTACTAAAGCAGAGTATATGGCAGCTATTCATGCTTGTAAAGAAGCCATTTGGCTTAAGAGACTGTGTTCAGCTATTGGAATAAAACAAGGTACATTGACAATTTATTGTGACAGTCAGAGTGTGATATGTCTAGCCAAGAACCCGACATTTCATGCCAAGACCAAGCACATTGATGTACAATATCATTGTTTTTTAGATATGGTTGAAGATGGCAGGGTGAAGCTAGTTAAGGTAGAGACTTTGATGAATGCTGTTGATTCTTTAACTAATCCTATGAGCAAAGAGAAGTTTAGATGGTGTTCAGAGACTATGGGCCTTTTAGCCCCTAGCAATTAAGAGACAATGTTTACTCCCTCCCGTTGCTCTTGCAAGGTGTTCAACAAGTGGGAGATTTTTTGGTAAAATGTATCTCAACCTTGCAATTATAAAAGGATTATTGTTGATAGGATATATATATATATTTCCTAGTTACACCAATAGGTGTAATATACAATGGAAGCAAGGGGGAGAGAGGGATGAGTGTAAACAATTTTTTGTTAACTTTTCAGTAAACTTCTAAAGTGGTCGACATAAATTAGATAAATGATACATTGTAAATATAGACCATTAATTATTAGGTTTTAGATCTAACGGTGGATATTTTGTTGGCCTGTCTTTCCCTAGAATGTGATCCTATTTTATGAGGGCATTGTATTATGGTTGCAATAGAGAGAGATGGTGATGTATTTTGAGAGTCTATTAGTAGTCGTGTTGTCTCTTGATCTCTGAGTGGTGATACTCCTGTGAGAAGCTTGCTCTGCAAGTATATTGTAGTCTTTGTGATTTATTGAATAATAAATTAGGCAGCTTTTGGAGTGTGGGATTTTTCTCCTGAATGGGTTTTCCCCACGTAAATAACTGTGTCGTGGTATGCATGATATTTATGTTTATTTGTGTTTAAGTTTTTGTAACTATTAAAGATCTATAAAAGTTTTGTAGTATTCTCCTCTCAAGATTAGTGTAGGAAGTTGTTCTGCTACCTTAGCTTCCTTACATTAAAATGAGAGAATTTGGAACAAATAGTGGTGCAAAAACTGAGACTAATTTTAAGGCTAGGAAATCAGAGGAGAACAAGGAATCAAATCAGGAGGATTTTGATGATATAGAAGCTAACTTTGTAAGGAGAATGAAGAAGGGTACTGGTAAGTACAATTGTAAGTTGCCTTTCACATGCTTCAGTTGTGGATAGATAGGTCATTATGCTTCAAGATTTCCAATCAGAGCTTTGAACATAAAAAATAAGGAGAATACAGGTAAGATGATTAAGAAAAGCTATTATGTTAGAGAACATGCAAATATTTATGATGATGAATCTAATTATGGAGATGATGATGATGAATGCTTATTCATGGCTTTAAAAGATGAATTTGTTTCTATTGACTCTGGGAGATGTGTGAAGGATAGCCCTTTAGAGACAAAGGATAAGACTAAAGGTACTTTGGTATTTTCTTTTCATGCTAGACATGAGAAGAACTATTGGATCATTGATAGTGGATGCTCTAATGCCATATGACAAGACTAAGTTTGTTAAACTTGAAAAATATGATGGAGGATGTGTTAAATTTGGTGATGATGCATCTACTAAGATATGTGGAAAAAGTTCTATCATTTTTCATGGAAATCATAATACTAATGATATTTACTATGTTAAGGGTTTAAGGCATAATCTCGAGTGTTGGAAAAATGTGTAGAAGATGATACAATCTTATGTTTCAAGGTGATGGATATGAGATAAAAAAAGGATCTAGAACTTTGGTTGCTACTGGAAGAAGGATAGATGAAAATGTTTATCAACTTAAGGGTGTTGATGGTCATTTCTTTATAACTTAGATTAATGGAAGCTAGCTATGGCATAGAAGAATGTTTCACATCAACTTTGATAGCCTAGTGAGGATCAGTTTAGTTCAAGCTGTGAGATATTTTCTAAAGATTACAAAACCTATCAATGTTCTCTATAAATAATTTCAAATTGGAAAGCATGCAAGAAGAAATTTCAAAGTCAAAGAAAAATCTACTACCAAACTATTTGAATTAGTGCATATAGATCTTTTTGGTCCTATAAGAGTAATAAGTCTTCAAGGTGACAGGTATTTCATGCTATTAATTAATGATTATTTTAGAATGACATGGGGTTACTTTTCTCAAAGAAAAATCATATGCCCTAGAAAATTTCAAAGCATTCAATGTTATGGTTGAGAATGGATATGAAAATCAAATGTTTAAGGTCTGACAAAGGTGGATAGTTCACCTCTAATGATTTTAACATATTTTGTGAGAATCATTGTATAAAGAGGCACTTGTATACCCCTAGGAATCTTCAACAAAATAGAGTAGTTGAAAGAAAGAATAGGACTATTCAAGAATATGTAAGAACAATGATGAAAGAGGAAAATATACTGGAAGTCTATTGGAGAGAAGAAATTTGTACTACTATTTATATACTTAGCAAAGTTCAAGCAAGAGAAAACAACACAAAGACTCCCTATGAGATATGGTATGGAAGGATTCCTATTGTCAAGTAATTCATAGTGTTTGGAAGAAAATGTTGTACCATAAGAGATGAAGACAACTTAGGAAATTTTTATGCAAGGTTTGACGAAGGTATCTTCCTTGGACATTCTACTAGAAGCAAAGCTTACCGATGCTACAACAAGGGATTAAGAAAGATTGTTGAGAGTTCAAGTGTCAAGGTTGATGAAGGCTTGTAGAAGAATTCAATGATGATATATGGATATGAATCATATGAGTCTTGTTGCAGATAAGAAAAAGGTGAAGGAAGAGAAGTGAAAATTGAAGAGGAAGAAGCTCTGGAAAGGACTCCTAAAACACCTAAGTATGTGCAGAAGAATCATTCTAAAGATTAGATAATGGGAGATAAGAAAAAAGGTGTACTAAAAAGAAGTAAAGCTATTGAAGAATAGATAAATCTATGTTTACTTTTTGAAGTTGAACCTAAAATAGTGATTGAGGCATGCAAAGATGAATATTAGATCAAGGCTATGGAAGAAGAATTGTTGCAAATTGAGAAGAATCAAACTTGGGAACTTGTCCCAAGACCAACAAATAAGAATTTGATTGGAACTAAGTGGCTATTAAAAAAAAAAACTAAATGAGAATGGAGAAGTGGTAAGGAAGAGGGAAAGACTTGTGTGTGAAGGCTACTCACAAGTTGAAGGAGTAGATTTTGAGGAGACATTTTCTCCGGTGGCAAGAATGGAAGCTATTAGGATGTTTTTGGCCTTTCTAACACATAAGGATTTCAAATTATATCAAATGGATGTGAAGTCTACTTTCTTGAAAGGAGAATTGGAAGAAGAGGTATACATAGAACAACTAGAAGGATTTCAATTATCAAACAAACCAATTATGGTCTGCAGATTGAAGAAGGCATTGTATGGATTGAAGCAAGCTCCTAGAGCTTGGTATGCATGGTTGGATAGATATTTGATATAGAAAGGATTCAATAAAGGTATAATAGATATAAATATTTACTTTAAAGTTGAAAAAGATCACATCTTGATTGTGGTTGTATATGTTGATGACATAATATTTGGAGACAATTAAGCTATGTGCAAAAATTTTGCAAAGGAAATGTAGAAAGAGTTTGAAATGTATATGTTTGGGGAATTGAATTTCTTCCTTGGATTACAAATAAATTAGACAGATAAAGGTATTTTCATTTCACAATCAAAGTTTGTAAAATAAATGTTGAATAAATTTAGAATGGAAGATTCTAAACTGGTGTTTACCCCTATGGTTATTGGTTGCAACTTGAGAAAGAATGATGAATCTCCTAAGGATGATTAGAGCAATTATAGATCAATGATTAGTGGAAAGCTATATCTTATTGCTACTAAACCAGATATCATGCATGTAGTTTATCTTGTGGCTATATTTCAAGAAGATCCTAGAGATTCACATGTTGCAATAGTGAAGAGGATATTCAAATACTTGAAGGGAACTCTAGATCATGGCATGTGGTGGTTTTACTCTGAGTTCTTACACAAATGCAATTGGGTTGGTTGTGTGGATGATAAGAAAAGTGCAAGTGGTGGTGCATTATTTCTTGTATGCAAATTGGTGTCATGACTAAGTAAGAAAGAAGATTTTGTATCTTTATCTACTATAGAAGAAGAGTACATTGCAACAATATCTTGCTGCACATAGGGTGTTGTGGATGAGACAAACATTGAAGAATATCAGAGTAGTGTATGATGAACCAATTTATATATTTTGTGATAATACAAGTGTTATCAATATCTCAAAGAATTTGGTAGTGCATTCAAGGACAAAGCATATCTCAATCCCATATCACTTTTTGAGAGAGAAGGTTGTAGAAAATGAAGTTAAGCTTGAGTATGTTCCTACAAAGGATTAGGTTGATATATTCACTAAGGCTCTTCCTAAGGATACATTTGAGTATCTCTAGGAGAAGTTGGGGGTCACTACCCCTCCTTCTTTGAACTAGATGCATAAGGAGATGCATCAGTCCACTAGATTTCAAGATCCATTATTCTTTCTAGACTGATGTTGGTGGTTACCTCTTAGGGGGAGTATGTAGTGACATTTTTGGTTGTTGTAGTCAGGGGGAGTAAGTGTTGTCATTGTGCAATAGTTGCTAATTGGTGTAGTATGGTGTGTGCTCCTAAGGGGGGGTATACTGAGCATTGAAGGAAAGAAAGTTGTAGAGTAGTTGTGAAAAGTTTAATTGATTTCAAAGGGGAAATATCAGTGATACAAATCATTTGTCCTTACCTATTGATTTCAATGGGGGAGAATGAGATGTGTGAAAAATATAAGTTATCAAATGGGGAGAAAGTGTAATAAGTATGTTGTGAAAGGGGGTGAAAAGAGAAAAGGAAATAGATATGGAGTAGAGCTATTGTGTCTTTGATGGTTTTTCACATCATGACCACATAAATCTATGACATAATCTCGTGCTCCATCAAGATACCTATAATAAAACCAATATGGCCACCATCTCAAGAAATAACTCCTCTCATCCTCCAACATGCCAAGGTGAAGATGCACCAATAAAAAGAACACAAGCATCAAATCCAAGTGATAAAAAAGGCTCCAAGTTGTCAAAGGTAAAAACCCACATGATTTGGAATAACATTCACAACACATGCTAATATATCCAACCATCCATACCTCTTAGGTATCAAAAACATCAGTAAACTCATGCCAACATCGTATGTAACCCATAAACCATAATCATAATCTCCTTGTATAAAAATTTTCAATGAAGAACATACACATATAGGAACTCCCACTACATGGGTAATGCCAAATTTGAAAATAAATCATGACATATAAAGTCTACCAATCAATAGTCAAACCAAGGTGTGGAAAATAATCAACATAATATATTACTAAGAACAATCACAATGATCCACACATGCAACACCAATAGCTACATACTTTCTCACAACATGTCACCATAACTCTTGCAAATCATATGAACATGAACCTCCAAGAAGTATCCATAGAAAAAAAAGAGAAAACCTATAAATCATATCATTTCCTACCAACACCTCAAAGTGGTATGCTATGTCAAGTATGATCTCCTTAAAACCCCCAAAAAAAAGCATCAACAACACCCAACTATTCAATCTCATAGATAAAAAAATATATATGTAGATCATGCCAAGCCAACATGGATGTAAGCCTCTCTAACTAAGGAAGATGAAACTAAAAATATCCATTCCCAAAACTCAGAAATTAACCCAATAACCATATCACAATATCCTCTTAATCAAACATCATAAACCGACTCATATACACAAGGAGATAACCACGCTAACGCTTCTTGAATGAACCCTCCAAAACCAACTATCCCTAGCTCAAGATCCATATCCATGAGAAGAGAAGGCAATAAAAAGTCATGCTAAATAATCCTCTAGCGATTCTCCTAAAATCAATTGTTATGGATCAAGAATCATCCCATGAGAAAACAAAGCACAAAACATAATTCATCTGAAAAACAAGAATGACAAATACCTTTCAGGTAATAAATTGTTGAGTAGATAAATAATGGGGAATGAGAATGCTCCTCCAAGATAACCAAGTCCTCATGAATTTCTCCAAGAAAAATCTCATCTAAAGGTCCATCATGAAATCACACCCATATCTAGGTGAAGGCTCCTCATACTTCCTATTGAAACCTCTAAAGAGTAACCATCTCAAGAAAATGTCTCTAATCATAAGAGAAATCTATCCTAATCCAAGTCTCCAAGTATCCATGAGCATCTAAAATTTATCACTCCATGTTAAGCTCCAAATGTAACACAACACCCTCATGAAGCTCCCGATATAATGACCAATATACTCAAATACCAAGAGAACCTATCTAAATCTCTATCAAAGCTCCAACTACAGAATCATGGAGATCACATACACAAATGCATACATGTCTCAAGAGAACCCCTATCATGTCAAAACTCTAAGCTAGCATCAAGAGTAAACCAAGGAACAATACCAACCATACTCTAAACCAAGGATCAACATTTCCAATCACATGAAGATAGCCATATCCTAACAAAGAACTTGAAAATGTGAAAGAAATATTGTATAACAACAAGATCTAAGAGCTCTCCTCCAAGCAATCAACAAACATTGAAGAAGATCATCGATCACCAATTTATGAATCCACATCACACCAAAAACTCCCACTAAACTATGCTATTGAGCTACACATGGCATCATGAAAACAATCTCCTAAATGAAGATCATCCATGGTCCAAACACACTCAACTACAATCCCAAAAACTCTAAAGAAGAAGTAGAACCAAGATCTCCAAGACAAGAAGATACAACCACCATCAAAACATCAAGAATCAATCCTACATTTCCAAAAAATCACTATCAAAATATCCCACTGAAATGTGTAACCAGTGAAATGTAACCAAGCTATCATGATAATGTGATAAGACCATATGCTAAAAGTCCCAAACAATGAAAATATTCGCAAACAAATCATCAATCCTCTCATCTCAAAGAAACATATCAATGCATAAATGACCAAAGATAAGGCCAACTAACAAAGTCTGCATGAAAATTGAAACAATCTTGTAGATATAGACAACCCATATTTGAATCATCCCACTACAACAAAATGAGTGATCAACCCACAAAATTGCATAACTCGTAGATCCCAAACATTGAAACATGCAGACTCATCATCACATTAATAACCTATAAACTGAGATATCAAAAAGATAATCCTATAGACCTCAAGAATCAAATATCAAATCAAGCATATCTATGATTTTTCAAACAAGACCACAAATGAGTAACAATAGTCAAAGAACTAATTAAGTAATCAGGAGATAAGAAAAACCTCTTAACACCAAACCAAACCACCACCAAACAACCACGTACATGAACATGTCATGCCAATGCTCAAATGTACCTACATATCCATGACACCATAACCATCACCATCATTGTAACTGCACTCAACTCTCACCAATAAAAGACTCCAAGTATCCACATGTGTCAACCCATGTCCTTAAAACAAAAAAGTTGTGTACTTGTCACCATCAAATTCCAACTCTAAAAAACACCTATCAATCTATATTAGGAAGCACCAAACTGATAATCAATTGTACCATCATAAATATAACATGAAACATGTACTCCCTCAAGGTTTTCCTACTTGGCTCATTCAGATGCTCACACAATCTCACCTTGAATCTCAGGTAGCTGTAAGTGATCAAACAAGTACCAAACTCTTTTTGCACCACAAATCAAAATCCTACCTAATCCATTGTGTAGTACATTACACATGCTCTCCAATTCCTATTCAAAATCGAAAACCTGATTCTTTATGCAAAATTTATGAATAAAATTGTGTACAAGATAACATCTGACTCCCAGGACCCAAAACCTGATCAAAATGAAAAAAAATGGAACCAAACCTGTATCACTATGTAGTGCTCAAAGAGAGCTTTCCAAAAATATTGGAAGTCGAAAATCCATTAGCTTAGGTGAATGTTATTCCTGTTTGAAAAAATTTCCTCCAATTTGGTTTATGGGTGGTAGGGTGGTGTCCCTAGGGTGATCCCATCAGTGGCCCACCAATGGCACCCTAATGAAACTATGCTGGAAGTGCAACTAAGGCAGGTAGTGAAACTAAAAAGGTTTTAAATGCAAATTTTAAAAGTTTTAATTAACAACCCTGTAGGTTGGGTAGTGGTACCTCAAGGGATTGGGGGGTCACGCTGAGGGGCTAAGCCCCTACCAATAATGGGACCCATTGGTTGGGCACTGACCCATAGTTGGTAAGACTGATAGTCTCATGACTGTCGACTGGTACCTTGCATAGGGGGTAGGGTGTTTGTGGACTCCCCTAATTAATTTTTATTTTTTATTTTTTAAATTAAATATTTTAATCGGAAATGTTTAATTTTTTATTTTTTTTGCAAGTTCAACCCACAATCGACCCTACTACTATATGTGTAGGGTTGTGGGATAAAAAAATTGCATTTTTTTATAGTGGAAAAAGTAAGGCAAGTTTTATATGAATCTTTGTTTCTCAACCATTCTAGATCCATTGGTGAGGTCTATTTTGTCTCAAGAGGTCAACTATGAAAATTCCCCTACAAAACTATCATATGAAAACACATTCTAGGAAACCCTTTTGATCCAAATTTTTTCAAACCCTAGATCTGCAATAAACTCAACAAATTTGCAAACCTCAAAAACCCAAATCCAAAAAACACCACCTACACAATATGGTCATGCCTTGTCATGCCTCATATATTTTTTGCATTGCCATGGATTCAACTTTGCACTAGATCTACTCAAACAAGGGTTATCACAAAGATTTGGAGCTCACACCTATAACAACCATGAAAGCTTTGATACCACTTTTTAGGAAAAAATGCATAATATCTAGAATGTTAAATCCATTTCCAACATAACCCCGTGAGAGATAATCATGCATACAAGCTTACAAAATAACCAAATACATATATCAAATAGAAAATACGGGTATGTGCAGGATCATGATGGGCCAAAAAGTGGCAATATGACGAGTATTTATAGGGTATGTGGCTGACGAGTTTTTTTCTACCCAAAATTGATGAAATGAAAAGGGTTTTTAAAGGAGATTCTCAACTTTCCACCAATATAAATTATTCTTTGTACTTTGAATTTAATAAATAATTGTTATTTATTTTCTCTTTGAATTATGACTAAAGTGTTGATTGATAGGTTGATTGAAAAATATCTATAGCTTTGAAACGGTAACACATTCTTTGAATCCAAAATATGCATCACATTCTATGCTTCACATACTATAGGATTAAAAAAAGAAAGATTGAATTTCATGAAGTTTTGACCAAGTTAAGGTGGTTAGACATACAAGTTTTTATATTTTTTAAAAGTTGTAATAAAAAATTCATAATTAATTATTTACTTGGAAAAAACTTACAAAAAAAATGCATCACATCCGAACATGAGTCCTCTACTTATGTCTAAAATCTTATAAAAATATATTATCATTTTATTGTGGTTAGGGTGGTTAGACATATACCTACTTCTTATTTTTTCCTTGAAATTTAAGTACTACTGCATTGAAATTTCAAATTTTCACCAAATAGTTTTTATTTTTTAAAATAAACCTAGTAATTTAGAAACTACATTCAATTTTCTATAGATTTTACTCTTACATATTTTTGAAATAATATAGATAACTTATTCAAATTTTTACGTCAAGTTGCCTAAGTCTGATTTTTCTTAATTTTTTCCATGATGATCTTGCACATACCCATACACAAGATAACATGAGATATACCTTGGGAAAACCCTCAAGAGGGAAAAACCCAACCTCCAAATATATCTATATTCTATCTATTATTCAGTAATAAAATAATACATGCATTTACAAAGTTACAATGAATATTTTTGAAACATCAAGCCTCTCCAATGCATTGTCCATGTGTCCAAGCATGAATGGACATATCCCATACCATGCTTCACATATGCACACCTTAGAAAGACTCGATAATATGAGAGTCTACTCACCCAACCAACCTTAACCACTAAACATGTGCTTTCTTATAGAGAATCAAGCTCACACAAATATAACCAAGTGTTAAGATAAAACCATGTGCCTCAAAACCATGAGAACAAAAAACTATTGACCTCTCATTTAATATTGGGAAGTAAGTTTGCACATTATTTAATACTTTCCCCAAATATTAAATAATTATCCTATGTCTCCCACACATAAAATAATTAACTAAATGTTACAATACAACTTACAAATGTCCCCAAATAATTTCCTAGTGTGGCTAAACACATATCCTAAATGCACCACAAATAAATAATTATTGAATTATAACATTGAAATATATCAATATTATGCAATGTTCTACAACACCAAATCCTAACAAGCATGCCTTGAAAAATGTCCAAAACAATAGTCAAAGATGTGTTTGTGGGTATGTGGCCATCAAACATTATCTAGGTGTTTAATATTTTTTTTATTTTTTATTTTAAACATTCTTTATGCATCAATAGCAATATATATATATATATTAATTGACTTAAATGGTGAGTATATGAATGCTTTTTAATTTAATTGTCTATACTTTTCACATCAACATTTGGAATCAACTTGATCATCAAAATGAAAAAAAAATGATTTGCATTATTTGTTTATAACAATATGATCTAAATAACTCTATATTATTTAATTATTTATAGTGAAGATATTTATTTATAACTTTTTGATTCACAATATGTAATTTTTTTTTTGGTCGGTAATGTGAGATATTTTATTGCTTAAAAATTAAAATTTCATACATTTTCAGTTCGATACCTTCCACAAAAATCAACAATAGAGAAAAAACATGTAAACATGTCATACCACCAAAGACCACCATAGTTGTAGTAATTCTACTAACAACCCTACCACCAAAAACCTTCGTGCACACACCTAAAAACTACCCGACAACATGAGCTCCCCATTATAAACTTAGCCAGTAAACCAAAAAACAACAAATAAACTCAAACTCAGACAATAAACTCTTAGGGACTGTTAAGGGTCCTACTTTTCTGCACATTGCCAGAAGTTGACGCTTCTCCATCCAGTTCTCAAACCAGCCTTTTCCTCTGCTTTCACCTCAAACACTTCTTCAGCTGCTTTCCACGCCCCACCTTCTCCTGCACCTCCGCTTTCATCTTGTTTATAAATTCTTCTAACTCCACAAGCTCTATGAACAGTTTAAGAGCTTTCTAGCCCAGATGAGCTTCTTCGATTCACAATATGTACTTTAATAATAGAATTATTATAATATATAATTTTGAGGATTAAATTATAAAAACTGTTAACTTATAATGGACGCGGCTAATCTCCTAACAAAATGCACCTATGTACATACAAAAACACATGAAATCATACATGAAAACATACATAGAAGCATATATACCATGATGAGATGGCATAGTGTGGGGCCCACTAGATGTGGGATAAAGTGACAAAACTTGCAGATGGGAGAAAACATTGGGGAAATGATAGGGAGGAGATAACAACATCGTTTGGTCAATTTTCCTACCTCCTATCAACCAATAAAACTAGACCTCGTGGATTGTGCAAGAAGTTGTCCTTTTCTGAGCTTTTTTCTGGGGTGGGAATTGGAGGTGAACTAACGTGTGTGTTTTCAATTTGGAGCAAAGTTGAAAACTCTCTACATTTTCATTCTGCACATTGAAAGGTGAAGGTTGGAGTGCATGTGGAGGAGAAAACTAACCAAATTGAGGTGTGTTTTTAGTCTACGCTTTGAAAGCTAAAAGTTGGAGGATAAACCAATCAAATCGAGGTGAGGGGTGCTAACCAATTGGGTTGCAGAGGGTTTTACAACACTATGTGGGTTGATTGTTTCTTAACACCTAGAGTTTTCCAACATGAACTTTCACAAAATAGAATGAATGCATTGAAAATATTTTGTAATTTAGAGAGTGTGAATGTATTGAAAAGTCCCTTCAAAATTTATAAGGACTTTTAATTTGAGTATAAATTGCATTTAAATTTCTCATGATTGAAAAAAAATTGCTCAAAAAAATTGTAATTTGGAAAACACAATGTGGGTTTTCAATTATTTAAATATCCTTGTTTAAATGTAAAGGGTTGTCTCATAGTGGGTTGCTTGCTTCTTAACACGTAGGGTTTTGTAGCATGGAATTTTACAAAACAGTATGGATTTCTTGAAAAAAATTTGTTGTTTAGACAACACGAATGTAGTTTGCTTCTTAACACCTAGGGTTTTGCAAAATATAATTTTACAAAATAATATGAATGTCTTGAAAACCTTTTGATGTTTAGATAACACAAACGTAGTTTTCTTCTTAACACCCAGGGTTTTGTAACATGGAATGAATGTATTGAAAATATTTTGTAATTTAGATAGTGAGAATGTATTGAAAGGCCCCCTCAAGATTTATAAGGAATTTTAATTTGAATAAAAATTGGATTTAAATTTCGCATGATTAAAAAAAAAGTGCACAAATTAATTGTAATTTGGAAAACACAATGTGGGTTTTCAGTTATTTTAATCTCCTTGTTTAAATGTAAAGGGTTGTCTCATGGTGGGTTGCTTGCTTCTTAACACCTAGGGTTTTGTAACATGGAAGTTTACAAAATAGTATGAATGTCTTGAAAACCTTTTGTTGTTTAGACAACATGAATGTAGTTTGCTTCTTAACACCTAGGGTTTTCTAACATGGAATTTTACAAAACAATATGAATGTCTTGAAAACCTTTTGTTGTTTAGACAACATGAATGTAGTTTGCTTCTTAACACCTAGGGTTTTGCAACATGGAATTTTACAAAAAAGTATGAATGTCTTGAAAACCTTTTGTAGTTTAGACAACATGAATGTAGTTTTCTTCTTAACACCTAGGGTTTTGCAACATGGAATTTTACAAAATAGTATGAATGTCTTGAAAAACTTTTGATATTTAGATAGCCTGAATGCGGTTTGCTTCTTAACACATAGGGTTTTGCAACATGGAATTTTGCAAAATAGTATGAATGTCTTGAAAACCTTTTGATGTTTAGACAACATGAATGTAGTTTTCTTCTTAACACCTGTTGATATATGGTGTTGTACACCATTGCAAAAAATGATTTATTATAATGTTGTAATTAAATAATTATTTAGTTGTGATGCACCTTGGTGGTGTGGTTAATCACACTAGGTAATTATTTTGGGACCACTTGATGTTGTATTGTAACATTGTATTATTATTTAATGTGTTGGAGACATATGGTAATAATTTAATATTTGTGAAAATATTAAATAAAGTGAAAAATTAGTACCCTATATTAAATAAGAGATTAGTGGTTTTTTATGCACATGGTTTATGGTACATGGTTTTATCTTACCACTACTTATACTTGTGTGAGGTTGAGTCTATAAAAGCAAACACATGTGTAGTGGTTTAGGTTGGTTGTGAGAGTGGGTTGTCATTATTGAGTCTTTCTGAGGAGTGCATATGTGAAGCATGGCATGGGATGTGTGGATTCATGCTTAGATACATGAGGATGCATTAAGAGGCTTGATACTTCAAAGGTATTCATTGTAACTCTTGTATTGCTTTATTGATGAATAATATGATGGAGTATGGATGCTTTTGGAGGGTGGGTTTTTCCCTCTTGAGGGTTTTCCTAGGGTATATCTTGTGTTGTGGCTTGTCTATTTGATCTATGCATTATGGTTACTTTTATGCATGTTTATCTCTCATGGGTTATGTATGAAATGGATTAATATCATGGGTTTAAATGCAATATTTCCTAACAATTGGTATCAGAGCTTTTATGGTTGAAGAATTTTTTTATAACCCTAGTTTGAGAGTTTTTTGCAAAGTTGAAGCCATGGACATACATGTAGGGTTTGAGGCATTACAAGATATGGAACACATGTTGTAGGTGTTTGTATGTATATTTGGGCTTTTGGGTTGTCAATATTTGTTGGGTTTATTGCAGATCTGAAGTTTTCCAAATTTGGGTGAAAGAGGGTTTCTTGGTTTGAGTTTTTATTTGAGGGTTTTGTAGGGGAAATTTTATAGATGACCTCTTGAGACAAAATGGACCTCATGGCTAGATTTAGGTTGGCCAAGAGATGAATATTGACATAAAATTCAACCTATTTTTATAAATTTGAAAAAAAGACAAAAAAGTTTAGTTGTATGGCCTTTTCGGCCACCCAATTTCGCCTGTCGCAAAAAATATTAAAAAATATGTGGAGAAGTTTTTCATTGAAAATTTATTAAAAAAATAAAAGCCTGTGAAGACTTTTGAAAAGCCTAAATAATTAAAAAATATATATATTTTGGGGGGTCGAACCCCCTGTCATGCTCCGTACTTAGCTTCGGTATTGCCAATCGACAGTATGCTGTTGGCAAGGCCGGACGACATACGCCACCAACACTACCAGTCAACATCCTGCTAACTTGGTAGGGCCTAATGGTGGGTCTCCTAGGAAACCACAGGAGTAGCCCTTGGAGGCTTAAAACCTTTAATTTCCTATTCAAAATTTTTATTAATGAAATTTTTTAAATAGTTTAAAATCTGTCATTTGGAATGAATGTCACCCAGACATCAAAAGACTTTAAGCTCTATTGTATAGGCGGTTAGGTCTGTATAAAGGAAGGGGTAAATTTTTTAAAATGGAAAATTAAATGATTTTTAATGCCCCTTTAGAATCTACTATCGCCTAGTGGTGGCCCCACTGGCTAGCCACCGGTGGGCCACCCTAGGGCCACTAGAGCACCACCCATAGGCCTAATTGGTCTTTTTATAACCATTTTTTTCAAACTTTCATAACTTTTTCCTACGATGTTCATTTTTCAACTTCTTGTAGTCGTCAAAAAGCTCTTTCCATGCTATTCATTGTGGAGTTGGTTTGGTTGCTTGATTTTTTCGTTTTCAAATGTTTTTGGGGCCTAGAAGTCAGATGTTCTTGGTTTCACTATTTTGAGCATAAATTTTGCATACGAAGTCAAATTTTTGATTTCCAAGAGGCGTTGGAGAGAATTTAAAATGTATTACATAGTGATTCAATTTTTTTTAGTTTGAGGAGTAGGATGAGTTTGGTACTTGTTTGATCGCTTGTAGGTGTCTGAGATTCAAGATGTGATTGTGTGAGCATTCAGACAAGTCAAGAGGTGAAACCTTGAGGGAGTACACATTTTTATATGATATTTATGATGTTATAGATAATTATCAGATTGTTGCTTCTAGGTACAAGTTTACAAGTTTTTTTCAGAGTTGGGACTTTAATGGTGATAGGTACACAATTTTTCTTCATTTTTGAGGACATGGTTGGACATGGTTTGAGACTTGGAGTTTCGTATGGGTGGTAGTTTAGTGTGGGTACAATGATGGCTATGGTTATGATGTCATTGGTATGCAAGTACATTTATGCATTGGCACGACATGATCATGTATGTGGTTGTTTTGTGGTGATATGGTTTGGTATTAGGAGATTGGTATTATCTTCTTGATGATTATTTGGTTCCTTGACTATGATTACTCATTTGTGGACATGGTTGGAAAATCATATCTGTTGTTGATTTTGTATTTGAGTCTTGATGTCTACATGATTATCTTCTTTGATATCTCAATTTTTAGGTTACTAATGTGATGATGAGTTTGCATGTTTTAGTAGTTAGATCTATGAGTTATGTGATTGGTGGGTGTGCACAACTTATTGATTATAGTGGAATGAATCGGATGTGGACTATCTATATCCACCAGGTTTGATTCTTTGTTGTTGCATATCTCATTAGTTGTCTTGTTTTGTGGTCATTTTTGCATTGGTATGTTGCTTTGAGATTGAGAGGATGGATGGTTAGAGTACTTGATTAGTCAATTCATGGGACTTGTAGCATGTGATTTGATCACAATGTCATGATAGCTTGGTACATTCATTGGTTATACACTTTTAGTGGGAAATTTTTATAGTGATGACTTGGTGGTGTTGGATTGGTTTGGTTTGTGATATTTTTATGGTAGTTGTATGTATCTTCTTGGCTTGGAGATCTTGGTTTACTTGTATGTTACTAAAATTATAGTTGAGTGCATGTAGACCTGGATGATCTTCATGGAGATGGTAGTCATGATGCCACATGTAGCTCGGTACCATTGTTTAGTGGGATTGATTGGTAGTGATGTGGATGTATCATTGGTTATGGTTATCTTCATGTGATTGGAGATATGATTTCTTGGTTTAGAGTGTTTGCTATCATGCCATGGCTTACTCTTGATATGCATTTAGAGTTTGACATGGTACTTGTTCTCCTAAGACTAGGATGTTTACTTTGGTGCATGTGATCTCCTAGGAGGAGATGGTTAGATCATGTTGTCATGACAGGTTCTGAATTTTGTGGTTGGAGCTTTGACATTGATCTTGGTAGTTCTCTTTGTATTGAGTACATTGATCATTTACTTGATTACTTCATGATGGTGCTATGTTGCATTTAGAGTTTTTCATGGATTGATTGGTTACAAGTGCTCATGGATACTTAGAAATGTAGGTGATGGTTGGAGTTCTCTTGTGATTAGAGACATTTTCTTGAGATAGTTACTCTTTGGAGTTTTCCTTAGGAAGACCGAGAAACATTCACCTAGATATGGATGTGAGTTCATGATGGACCAATAGAGGGGATTGTTCTTGGAGCGAGTCATGATGGCTTGGTTATCCTAGAGGAGCATTCTCATTCCCACTCTTGGTCTACTTGATAATTTATCATTTGAGAGGTATTTTCCCATTATATCTTTCAGATGTGTTATGTTTTGTGCTTTGATTTCTCACAGGATTGGATTAATTCATGGTGATGGATTATGGAGACTCATTTGAGGATTGGTTATCATGAGTTTATAATTTTTTATCTTTCATAGATATGGATTTTGAGCTATGGACAATTAGTTCTAGAGGATTCATTTTGAGGGATGTTATGGCATGGTTATCTCCTTGTGCATTTGAGTTTATGATATCATTCTTTAATGAGGATTGTTTTGATTATATGGGAAAAAAAGGTTTTGAAGGGACCTGAAACCATTTACAACAAAAGATACAAAATGCTGATAAACATGATTTTCATAAAGTCAACAACAACATCCCAATAGCCAAAAAATAGAACAAAATGGCTGCTAATCTAAAGATAATACACTAAACAAACAACAACACCCAACAACCTCAAAACAACAAAACAACATAAAAGAAACCTACACCCATTAGGAAACAAAAAGCAACAAAGAAGAAGACTAGGCACTAATCCAAACTATTTAGGGTGTTGGCCACCTCAATCTGTTGGCTTCTATGCCTTTCAATCATATCTAGCAGCTCCTTCTTCTTAGCATCAAAGGATCTCTTCCAATCGACCGACCCTCTAATAGCAGGTCCTTTCTCATCATCTTTAGCACCATTTTTACCTTTTCCCTTAACCAAGTTCTCTTTCTCCATAAGCTTAGAGAAATACACCTAATCATCCCTGAGCTCACTATCTTTCTCAAAAGGACTTCCAAGGAGTCCGCATTGCTCTTCATAGAGATATGACACGCCTGGAAAATATTTTTATATCCACATTTGTACCTAGAATCTTGGCTTCTAGAGTAGCCAACCTATCTTCACACAGAGATTTGAAATCATGATAGGAACCTTCAAGGTCCACCATTCTATCAATAAGAATGTCTGAAACTGAATCCTTCAGAACATTCTTTAGATTCTCCTATCTTTAATGAGGATTGTTAGCATATGGTTTATGGGATGATTTCTAGTATTGGGGATGGTTGCTTTGAGTTTGAACTTCTTGATTAGAGAGGATTACACCCATGTTGGAATTATTACATTAATTCATATGTTGTACTTGGTCTATGAGATTGAGTGTAATGGATGTTGTTGAGGATTTTCATTTGGGGTTGTTAGGAGATCATACATGACACAAAGTAGCACTTTTAAGGTGTTGGTTGGAGGACATTATGGTTTATAGGTTTCTCTCTTCATGGTTCCTTCTTGGATGTTCATGTTTTGGGAAGATGGTGGCAACATGTGAGAAATTATGTAGCTACTTGGGTTGCATGTGTGGATCATTGTTATTATTCTTGGCACTTCATGCTTTGATTTACTTATCACACCTTGATATAGTGTTGATTGGTAGACTTGATATGCTTTGGAATTACCTATGCAATGGGAGTTCCTAGATATGTATGTTCTTCATTGACTGGTTTGATATAGGGAGCTTGATTGTGGATTATGGGTTGCATATGTTCTTAGCATGAGTTGACTGATGTATTGATACCTTAGAGGTATGGATGGTTGGATGTATTAGCATGTGTTGTAGATGTTATTTCCAATCATGTGGGTTTTTATAGTTGACAACAACTTGGTTAGAGCCTTTGTTATCACTTGGATTTGATACTTATGTTCTTGAATTGGTGCATCTTCACCATGGCATGTTCCTTTTCTTCCATAGGTGGTATGTTGGAGGATGAGATGAGTTCTTGCTTGAGATGGTGGTTACTTTGTTCTTATTGTAGGTATCTTGATGGAGCACGAGAGCATATTGGAGGTTCATGTAGTTTCATGCATGGCTTTGATGATGTATTTCATGTATTGATCCCTTATTCAATGTATACAACAAGTGGGAGAATGTTGAGATATGGAGTTGTACACCATTGCATAAAATGATTTATTATATGTTGTAATTAAATAATTTATTATTTGTGATGCACCTTGGTGGTGTGGTTAATCACACTAGGTAATTATTTGGGGACCACTTGATGTTGTATTGTAACATTGTATTATTATATAATGTGTGGGAGACATGTGATAATAATTTAATATTAGGGAAATATTAAATAAAGTGAAAACTTAGTACCCAGTATTAAATAAGGGATTAGTGGTTTTGTATTCACATGGTTTTGTGGCACATGGTTTTATCTTACCACTAGTTATATTTTTGTGAGCTTGAGTCTATAAAAGCAAACACATGTTTAGTGGTTTAGGTTGGCACACGAGAGTGGGCTATCATTATTGAGTCTTTCTGAGGAGTGCATATGTGAAGCATGGTATGGGATGTGTGGATTCATGCTTGGACACATGAGGATGCATTGAGAGGCTTGATGCTTCAAAGGTATTCATTGTAACCCTTGTATTACTTTATTGCCTAATAATATGATGGAGTATGGATGCTTTTGGAGGTTGAGTTTTTCCCTCTTGAGGGTTTTCCTAGGGTATATCTTGTGTTATCTTGTGGATTTTCTATTTGATCTATGCATTATAGTTACTTGTATGCATGTTTATCTCTCATGGGTTATGTAGGAAATGGATTAAGATCATGGGTTAAATGCAATATTTCCTAACAACACCTAGGGTTTTGTAACATGTAATTTTACAAAACAGTATTATTTCTTGAAAACCTTTTGCTGTTTAGACAACATGAATGTATTTTTCTTCTTAACACCTAATATTTTGCAACATGGAATTTTATAAAATAATATGAATGTCTTGAAAAACTTTTGTTGTTTAGAAAACATGAATGTAGTTTTCTTCTTAACACCTATGGTTTTGCAACATGGAATTTTAAAAAATAGTATGAATGTCTTGAAAATCACACCTTCCATTGTTGCATTTATTTTTTCAACTTCATGTCTTTTAGATTGCAGCTTTCTATCAACAACATTAATTAAAATCCTTTTATTTAGATGATAAAATTTTCTTTTAATATTTTAATTCCTTTTCTAAGTGGTTAATTGTAGTGTTTTTGTTGTTTTACTTTAGTTTAAGTAGTTCCAACTATTTATTTTGCATCTGCAAGCTGACCAACCACACATTTTTCCTCATCCTAACTATTGTTACCTATTATCACCCCCTAGTATTCCTTTTTATGAGCTTCTACCTTCTTTTTCATATCTTTTAATTTAAGCTTTGGAGCAGTGGCTTCATCATCAGCCCTTAGGACAACACCATCCATTTCTTGGATGTAATTTTGAATGTTTTCAATAATTTTATGTAGCTTTGCAACAACTCTTTGCTCAACTTTGAAAGGTTTTTTTTTATTAGAGAATGTAGATCTTTTTTTTTTGATAAGTTATTTAAAAAAATTGTCTACCTTTTCACATACGACTTTCATGTCTCCAGCCAATTAATTCTCTTTTCCTACACTAAGATCTAATTTTTACTTTTCATTATTATCTATTTCGAATTCTATTAGTTCTATGGAATTCTTAAGTTGAAGAATCTTTGAATTCATTTGTTCAACTCCACATATAGCATCATCTCTCACTTTCTTTTCTTGCACAAATTCATATGCAATACAAAATTTGTTGACTTTATCCACTTTTGCATTGGCATTTTCCCATTGCACATACTACATAATGCTCCTTCATCAAGTTTTCAAGTGTAGGAACAATCTCTTCAATCGATACATTATCTATCTTATTCACTTTGATCTACTTATTTTCATGTGTTTTTAGAGAAGATTCCTTTTTCATTACATACTTTATAAGACCTGTTGCTCGAGTTCTATATTACCATATTACCCAGAGGATGCGTAATGGCGGTTGGAGGGATATAAGGACCCAAAATAGATGGAGTAAATGCAGGATGGGAGATAATGGATGGAGGGATGTAAGGACCCAAAATGGATGGATCAGATGAAGGAGGAACATGGATGGTTGTTTTGAGGTGATATGATGGAGGAGGGGGGATGACAACAAATGGTTTGGTGGAGTGATGGAAAGAGCCTATATTTCTTTTGGAAGAGGCTCATTGAGGACGTATAGAGGTTGTACCAACATATTTAGATTGTGAATCTTGAGCTTGATATGTCCAAGACCTTATGTACAGATTTGTTCTTTGACCTGGATGGGCTCTAAAATACCTTGCTCATGAAGGCCCAAACCTTTTCCTTGATAGTTCATGTTCTTAAGCATTCGATCCATGACAAAATTTTTGTTATTTTGGAAGAATGATGTGATTCCATTATTAGGCGGAGGATGATGGGTGGCATATATGATTTGTTTTTCTTCTGCAAGGAGACCGCCATGGAAGAATGTGAGAGTACCAAGGGGATATAAAGGTGGTGAGGGGATAGTGGGTTTAGGTGACAATGGAGGATCATGGGATGGAGATGATGGGATAGCAACATCTAGATGGGTAGTATCAAGAGAGGGATTAGGTGATATGATAGGATCTGGATTTGTAGTAGTAGGAAATAAGGGATCATGTGATGGAGTGATCAGATCTTAAGTATCAAGGGGATCATTGGATGGAATGGATGGGGGATTGTGATCTTGAGATGGACTAGATGGGATGACAGGATCTTGATGTGGAGAATGGGATATGTTGGTATGCTTTGGATTAGGCTCTTGGCATGACTCATCTTGTGTGGGTGGCATGGTGATGGAGTGTTGGAGGGACTCCTCAAGTGGGGGAGATGGAAGGGTGGGGGATTCATGAGGTTCATGTGAATGGATTTCGGTGATACTAGGAGTGGGAGAAGTGGATTAGATTTGGGTATCTTCGCTAGCTTGGGTGGATATAGGAGTAGAAGGAGGGGATTAGATTTGGTTATCTTTGATGGGTTCAATGACTCTCAACATAGGAGATGGGGGTTTAATGGATTTGGTGGATTGGATGGTTTCAATAGTTTGGGTGGTGCTAGGGGTGGCAATAGCAATGATAGGTGTGGGATGGAGAAGGGTCTCATCACTAATGATCGTAGATGATGGATTGGGATGGCATGGTTACATGGCTTCAAGATGTGGAGTTGGGGAAGTATTCTTTATCATGAGTCCTTGGATAACTTCTGGAGTGAGAATCATGCATACTCTAGGCTTAGCTGGGGTGGTGGAAATAGAAGAAGAATTAGGGATTGGTGGAGGACTAGGACTATGGATTGGTGGACTAGGGTTAGATTGAGGAACAAGATTGGAGGAAGGAATAAGGGTAGATGGAGGATTAGGATTAGAGGGGGGATTAATATTTTGAGGGTTAAGATAGGGATATTGGTATGGTGAATTAATATTGGAAGACGTGGGTGATGGATTAGGACAAGAGGATATGGGTGGTGTATGAGGACAAGAGGATGTGGGTGGTAGATTTTAATAAAGGTATTGGGATAATGGATTAGGATGGGAAGGTTGAGGGGGTGGATTAAGATAGGAGGACATGGATGGTGGATTAGGATATGAAGATGGGTAAGGAGTATTAGGATAGGGGTACATAGATGGTGGATTGTAATAGGAATATTGGGATAGTAGACTAGGCTAGGAAGATTGAGATAGTGGATTAGGATAAGAATATTGGGATGATGGATTGGGATAGGAGGATGTGGGTGTTGGATAAGAAAATGATGTAGAGGAAGGATATAATGGACATGCGAGCGAGGAAGATAACAAATATCCCTTGTTAGAGGTAGCATAAGGGGCGTTGTTAGATATGGATGAAGACGTAATGGGATAGCTCAAAGGGGTGATTGGATTTTGGAAGAAAATTGGCGAAAGCTTACTAGAAATGATAGCATCAAGGGGAAATATTTCATATACTTCTTGATCATCAAGACTCTCGTTATCATCATCAATGTAATTAGGATTCCCCTTGACTACTATTGATGGAGGATAATGATTCATGATATTGGATGGGAATAAACGATCAGAAGGAAGGAAACGATGATGAAAAGGTAAATTGGATGGTTTGGAAGAAGATGGAAGAATGGAACCTAAGATTTGTTTTGATATTAGGAGATCTTGGATGCAGATGGATCAAAGCTCAGATTAGGATTTTGGTTAAGCTCAGATTGGGATTAGATTAAAGCTCATATTAGGATTGGATTGAAGCTTAGATAAGTATGATTGGAGGATGTGATGGAATTGATTCTACACCAATTTCAGGGGTTTTAACTAGAGGACGTAAGGTGCTGACAATTAGATTTTTCCAGATTTGGTAGTTTTCAAAAATTGTCAAATTTTGCCATTTTAGGAAACTTCACAGGCATACCTTTGAGAGTCCAATTTTTTCCAAAAATATTCCTAAAACTAAGGTTGGATGAATTTCCAACTAACATCCTAAATTTGAGACACGCATTCTGAGTTATTAACAAAAATAATTTTTCAAAAATTGGAAAAAAACACTAAATCGCGATTTTGATGGTCAAAATGAAAGTTTGAGACCCCGAAAATGTGCTGAAATGGGGGCCAACCAACAAAGGGTTGAATGGGAATCTACATGCCACCTCATAATGCAACCACCCACAAAATTTTAGCCCACACAGATACCCGAGTCAAAAGTTATGGCCTTCGGAAGTTTCTGCATCAAAATAAAAAATCCTTGAAATGAAGTCTAGGTGATTGGGATGGATGATTTGATGATGGATATGGACTCTAATGATGTTATAAGAAGCCCCTATGTGATTGGGTCGATGAAATGATGAATTTTGGAAAATTCAAATGGACTAAAGGATGAATTACGAGTGAACAGAAGGGGATGAAAGTGTTTAGATCACAACAAACAACAAGGTTTTAGGTCCCTAGCTGTTTAACTCTCTGGATTGGGCAGGATTTCCTATTCAAGGGGAAAGTTTTCTTATCTAAGGGGCATGGTCACCTGTTCCTAGGGCCTGGTCACCTTTTCCCTGGGCGTGGTCACATGTTTAAGGGCCTAGTCACATGTTCCTAGGGCCTGGTCGCCTATTCCTAGGTCTTGGTTGCCTAACTAGTTTTTAGAATTTTTTAAATCAGAAATGAGGTCAAACGAGCTATTGGAACGAGAAAAAAAGCTTAAAAAGCGCTGAAATGGACTCACTAGATGATGGAACAGGTTCCTTGAATGGTGAAATGGGATCCCTAAACAATGAAATAGATTCCCTGAATGAAAAAATGGGTTCCTCAAACAATGAAACGAGTTCCCTAGACAACAACACGAACTCTCTAAATAGACAAATGAGTTCATAGAAAGGGAGAATGAACTCTTAGAATGGGGAAATGGACTGATAGAATGATAGAATGGATGCTCGGAATGGGAAAACAGACTGACAGAATGATAAAACAAGAGACATAACTAACTGTTTAGAGTGCAAAATAACTATTTGGGTGTGGTCGCCCCTCTTCAGGGCATGGTCACCCCTCTTAGGGCATGGTGACCCATGGATAGGGCTTGGTCGCCCTTGGATTGGGCCTGGTCGGCCTTGGACTAAGCTTGGTCACCCCTCTGAGTGAAAGATGAACAATTTTGACTCAAACAGATTGGAAAATGATTGAGGCAAAGGGAGGGGTCGCCCCTCTTGAGGTCGGGGTTGCCCCTGTTTAGGGCATGGTCGCCCCTGTTGACATAACTAAACTTGACTTAGGTAAAAAAACTATGGAAAATGATAGAAAAAACTACAAACATCAAGCAAAAGGTAAGACTGACTTGACTAGTAAGATATGCACTAATTTTTCACAGAAAAGACAGTTCAAGTAGCACAATCCTATGATTAGTATGAGGGGTATGGCCAACACAATCCTCTAACTAGGATAAACAAGGCGATCTAGGGAGTCCTCGATATACACACAGTATGTGAGGAAAAATTGTGAGCACCAACCTATCACAAGTGTGAGTTGAGAACCCCAGCGAGATACTGAAGGCTCAGACCAACTCTTTATGTCTATCTAGGTATCACCCTAGCTTTGACGCTCTGCCAGACACAACATGATTGGATTGGGGTACAAATTTAGCCTCCCCCCTTTATATACCCTGCTGGTATGCATGGTTGGAATCATCCCTTGGGGTGATGAAATCCCCAAGCAGGTCCCACTAAGAAGAGAATGCTAACCATTTTTGGCTACTCCCCAGGCTCACACAAAGTGCAAGGGGAAAGCTTGAACAATATAACACCCCCTTGGTAACACAAAGGACTTAAGTAAGCTACGATTTCTATTCACCCAAGATCATCAAATGACACAAGGGGATTGGATACATCAATAGCTTATTTACAAACAAAGCACACAATGTATTGACTCCCCTACATAGAGTATGTGCCTAATTAGTGCAAAAATGAAAGAAAACAACTAACTAAATGCCTTGGTCATTTCATCCTACAACAAACATGTTAGTAGTTTTAACCTCCATTCTTCATCAAGCGTAAAATACTTGCACAAACATTAGTAAAAACCTTCACAATCACCAAAAACATGAGCGAGGGGGTTAGTAATAACCAAAACGACAAAAAAAATCTATAAAAATGATTCAAAATGCTATTTTTTTCTTGCAAAAGGCTTTGTCTGGGCCTAGTCGCCCCTGTTCGAGGCCTAGTCAACCCTGTTTTGGGCCTGGTTGCCCCTTTGCTGGTCTTGGTCGCCTCTGTTGCCAAAACAAAGAGTGAAACTGATTGTTTTGTCTCAGACAAGCATCTGTGTCAGGTCCTAGTTGCCCCTTTGCAGGTCTTGGATGCCTATGTCAGGGCTTGGTCACCCCTCTATAGGTCCTAGTTCCCTATGTCAGGGCCTGGTTGCCCCTCTGTGTCACCTGAACCTACAAAATATGAAAAAAATAGCAAACATGGGAGTAAAAGGACCTATTTGTGGGTCCCACCGGGCATGCCATAAATGTGTGCAAGTGTTATCACCTCTAAATATGCAAAACTAACTAAGAAATGAAAAGTAAAGAACACTAGACCACCTCAAGATTGGGCTACGTTGAACACAAACAAAAGAAAAGAAAGCAAGTAAATATACCTTTTATCTATGTTGATCCCTTGGTTGGCCCTTGATTGAAACTTGAGTGTGTGCTCCTTTGATGGCAATGTGATGAAAAGTGGATGCAAGGTGGTCAAGATGCAAGATGAGTGCAATAAAAGCTTAAGGATTCTACAATGGAGGATGAGAGCTAAGTATGGAACTGCAAAAGATAAGAAAGTGTTAGAGCTTGATGAATGCTTGAATGTCTTGAGAACGTAATGGTGATAAAATTCCTAATGTCCCTGAATGAATGAAAAGGGGAGTTATTTATAGAAGAAATTGAATTCTCTAGAGAATTCAATGGTCAGGATTGAGCCACCATGTCCAAGATGGAGGGCTATGCTGAGTTGAGGACTCACAAGCCCTCACATCTTTCCATGTGGAGGATGAAGTGTCTAAAGGACATGGTGAGATGGAAAGGGTACAAATGATGTAGAAGAAGGATAAGTACTTTGAAAGTTCCTTGGGAGGGGAGAAGATTTCCTCAAAAAAGGAACTTATTGTTCCCATATGAGAGGAAAGTGACATATGAGGAATTTTAGTATTCCTCAAAAATCTCCATGGGAAAGAGAAAAGTGGTTGGGGAAATAAATTTGAATTTTAAATTCACATGATTGGAAGGGATAAGGTGGTTGGGAGAATAAATATGAATTTTAAATTCACATGAGGAGCAGCTTGTAGATAAAACAAGGTTCTTATGAAGGAGGCTGAAAAGTACCTTGTGTATAAGATAAGGTCCTTATAATAGAAGGTTCTTGGCTTCATGTGACTGATGTGACCTTTCAATGATCACATGGGGAAGAGGAGAATCCTTGGAGGAATAAAAAGTGAATTTTAAATTCACATGGAGATAATAAAATGAATTTAATATTCCTTAGGAGATAAGAGAGTTGACTAAGATGTTGATTGGACTAACTGATCAATGATTAGAAGCCAAATTGTAAAAGTTAGAGGATGTGACACATCCTAATCATGGATTAGACATGTGCACATCTCTAATGATGGGATTAAGAGGTGGATTAAGAAATAGTGATGGAGGATGTGACATGTGAGGAATTAAATAAATATCTTATTTATTTAATTCTTTGAGGAATAGGGGGATAAAGGGTAAGGTATTTAATTATTTAACTAGATACCTTAGGGATTTTAGAGGAATTTAGGGGTATTAATTAAATAATAGCAATATTATTTAATTAATGCAAGTAAAAGGGTATTTAGACGAAAGGGGATAAATTTGGACCAATGTAAGTGTCCAAATTTAGGTGTCTACATCAGGTTTGTTAATGCCCTGTATTTTCCAACCTCTGATTATATAGAAAATATGATTGTAATTGTTGGGAAAATGTGTCTCAACCTTGTAATTATATAAGGTTTAGTATTGATAGGATGTATATATATATTTCCTAGTTACATCGATAGGTGTATACATTGGTAGCACAAAGCGAAATGTGAGCATGTTAACTTTTTCAAAAAACTCCTAAAATGACCGACATACATTAAATAATGGTATATTGTAAATCTGGACCATTTGTTATTAGGCTTTAGATCTAATGGAAAATATTTTGTTGGCTTGTCTTTCCCTAGAATGTAACCCTAGTTTATGAGGGAATTGTATTACAATTGTGGTAGCGTGATGTTTTCTGAGAGTTTAATAGCTCGATCGTGTTGTCTCTTGATCTTTGGAGGTGATACTCCTATGAGAAGCTTGCTCTACAAGTATATTGTAGTCTTTGTGACTTATGAATAATATATTAGGTGACTTTTGGAGTGTGGGGTTTTTGTCCCGAAATGGTTTTCCCACGTAAATCACTGTGTCATGGTATGCATGATATCTATGTTTATTCTTTTTAAGTTTCTATAACTATTAAAGATCTGTAAATTTTTGCATTATTCTCCTCTCAATATTAGTGTAGGAATTTTTTCCACTACATTAGCTTCCTTACAAGTGATATCAAAGCTTGATCACCTTTGGTTTTAGTTGTGGGTTGTTGGGTTTTTTGAACTAATCCAAATTTGAGTGGGAGCTTGTGCAGAAGACACTTTGTGATCTTGTTGCAGGAATTTTTAGATGGCAAGTTCATTAGGGAGAATAGAGGTGGAGATTTTTTTTAGAAATAATTTTGAGATGTGGAAGCTAAAAATGGAGGATATGTTGATAGAATGAGATCTATGGGATGTGGTTGATGAGAATGTTTCAAGGCTTACAGATCCTACTCAGTCTGCTTAATATGATGTTATGGGTAGTAAAGCCAATGGTTTAATAAAATTATGTTTTGTAGACTCTATTTTAATCAATGTACATAAAGAGACTTCTACACAAAAGCTATGGAAGAAGATTGGTGAGATTTATCAAGCCAAATATTTAGTGAACAATATTTTCTTGAGGAATAAATTATATTCCTTAAGAATGGAAGAGGGTGGCCGAATTAAAGACCAACTAGAAGCATTCAATATGCTAGTGGCTCAATTGGAATCAGTTGGTGTTAAAATGGACGAGGAAGAGAAATGTCAGATCCTGCTTTATTCTTTGCCTAATTTGTGGGATTCTCTTGTGATTGCTATTGGGAGTACTTCTATTATTTTGAAGACTAAAGATGTGGTGGGTTCTTTGCTTTCTGAAGAGATGGGGAGGAAGGTATCCATTATTGCCAAGGAGGGCCTAAATGCTCATGGAATACCTAAGGAAAAAGGCAAGAAGAATGTGAAGCGAGACAAACCCAAGTCCAAGGGGAGATCTAAATCTCCTGGAAAGTCCAAACTTATTTGTTGGAACTACGGTAATCTTGAACATGTTTGTAAGGAATACAAAGAAGAAAAGAAGTATAAAAAGAAGAGATTTGATTTTGATTCTAAGTCCGATAAGGAAGATGGTGATGCATTCATTGCTTCTTTGTTAACTCATGCAGGTAATGATGCATGGCTAATTGAATCAGGTGCATCTTTCCATATGACCTTTAATAGAGATTGGTTTGCAAAATATGAAGAATTTGATGGAGGTAAGGTGTACTTGGGTGATGATTCTCATTTAGAAATTTTTGGCCACGTGAAGTTAAAATCAAGTTTCCTGATGGTAGAATAAAAAGGATTAATGATGTGTTGCATATCCCAAGTTTAGCACAAAATTTTTATCTGTGACAAACTAATAGATGTAGATGTGTAGGTAGTATTTTCTGATGTAGGATACAAGATGATCAGAGGTGCTAAGGTGATTTCTATAGGTGTCAAATATGGCACATTGTATAAGTTGGATGCATGCACTGTTGAGTGCAATAGTACTTTTGTGAAAGGTAAGTATGTGGAAGAAGTGAGGGTTTCACTTTCAGTAGATGGTCATGGCTTTTGGGTACTTGATAGTTCTCTTTCTTTTGAGTCAAATTTACCTCTAGAGAAAATTATGTTATGGCACCAGAGACTTAGCCACATTGGAGAAAAGGGTCTAAGAACCTTGAAAAATAAAAACCTTGTGGAAGGTTTGTCTAATTGTAATCTTGAATTTTATTTTTGAGAGCATTGCATTTATGGAAAACAAAACCACATTTAGTTTTACTCAAGTTCTCATAAATCTTGTGGTGTATTAGATCTTATTCATTTTGATGTGTTTGGTCCTATATATTTTCTTTCAATGGTAAATCCACATATTATGTTTCATTTATTGATGATTATAGTAGAAGGAAATGGGTATATTTTCTAAAGAGTAAATCTAAATTTTTAGTCAATTTAAAGAATTTAAGGCAATGGTTGAGTTGTAGACTGGAAAGAAAATAAAATGTTTGAGGACTGATAATGGCAATGAATTTTTCTTTAATGATTTTGATAGATTCTGTAAAGATTGTGGTATCCATAGATAGAAGACAACTCTGTATTCTCCACAACATAATGAAGTTGCAGAAAGAATGAACAAGACATTGATGGAGAGGGCTAGGAGTATGTTGAGTGGTGTTGGTCTAGAACAAAGGGTTTTGGCTAAAGTTGTTGCCACTACCTATTACCTGATTAATAGGTCTCCTACATTAGCTCTTGTTGATAAGACTCCTATAGATGCATGGTCGAGTCACAAGCCTTCATTAAGACATCTTAGATTTTTTAGTTTTGAGGCATATGAACATGTGCCAAAAGAGAAGCATAAGAAGTTAGAGAACAAGGTTGTGCAATGTATCTTCATCGGATATAGTTATGGTGTGAAAGGATACAAGCTTTTAGATCCTATTGTACAAAAGGTAATACATAGTAGAAGTGTTATTTTTAGAGAAACTATGCCTTTTTCTAATGTATTGTAGCCAAAACAAGTAAATAGAAATATGTGAGTCAATTTCCTTCTACACCTGAGAAAGTTGAACTAAGGCCCAAGGATAGACAAGAACTTGAGGAGAGATCATCTAGCTCTGGATCTTCAGAAGAGGAGGAAGAACCCCAACTCAACTTGTTCGTAGGTCTACAAGGCATAGACAACCACAGGTGAAAGGTATTCACCTAATGATTGGAGATGTATTTTTGCTTTGAATACTAACATGGATGTACCTAGATCCATAGAAGAGGCACTAGGTATGAATGATGTAGAATCTTGGAATATTGCTATGGATGAAGAAATGACATCTTTGAAAAATAATGATACATGCCAAGATCTTGTACCATTGCTTGAAGGAAGAAAACTTGTTGGTTGTAAATGGGTGTTTAAGAAAAATATTGGTTTAGATGGAGGTATTGAGAAGTACAAAGCAAGGTTGGTTGTGAAGGGTTATTCTCAAGTTGAGGGTGTTGATTATGGTGAGATATTTTCTCCTATTGCAAAGATTTCATCCATTATATTTTTGCTTTCTATTGCTGTTGCTTATGATTTATAGGTTGAGAAAATAGATGCAAAAATTGCTTTCCTTCATGGTGATTTGGAGGAGGATATTTAAATGACACAACCATAGCACTATGTGGTGAAAGATAAAAGTAAATTGGTTTGCAAATTGAAGAAATATTTGTATGGTCTAAAACAAAGTCCTAGGATCTGGTACCAAAAATTTGATACATATGTGTTGAGTTTGAGATTTGAGCATTCTAATTCAGATCATTGTATTTATTATAAAATTGATGGTGATTGTTTCCTGTTTATTGCATTATATGTTGATGATATGTTATTTATTGGTAGAGGGAAATATATGATTTTAGAACTGAAATCTCAACTTGCTACTAAATTTGAAATGAAAGATCTTGGTGCAACTACACATATTCTTGGGATGGAAATTAAAAGAGATAGAGTGAATAGAAAGCTATGGCTTGGCAAAAGTATGTCAACTCAATTTTACAGAGGTTTGATATGTAGGATTATAGACCATTGTGTGTTCCTTTTCCAGTTGGAACAAAGTTATCTATTTCAGATTGTCCAACATATCCATTAAAGATGGAAGACATGAGTAGAGTTCCTTACCAGAGTGTAGTTGGAAGTTTGATGTATTCTATGGTTTTTACTAGACCATACATTGCCCAAGCAATGGGAGTTCTTTCTAGATATATGTCTAATCTTGGTAGAGTTCATTGGGATGCAGTTAAAAGAGTCTTCATATATTTGCAGGGTGCCTCAGATTATCCCTTATGTTAACATAGTAATATGACTGAAGATGAAATTTCCCTTGATATTCATGGTTATGTGGATTCAAATTGGGTAGGTGATGTTGATAGCAAAAAATCCACCAATGCTTACGTGTTTACTTTATTTGGTGATGTAATTAGTTGGATGAGTAGGAGACAGGTTGTGGTTGATTTTTCCACTACTAAAGTAGAGCATATGGCAACTAATCATGCTTGTAAAGAAGCCATTTGGCTTAAAATATTGTGTTCAGATATTGGAATAAAACAAGGTGCAGTGAAAATTTATTGTGACAGCTAGAGTGTGAAATGTCTAGCTAAGAACCCTACATTTCATGCAAGGACCAAGCACATTGATGTACAATATCATTTTTTTAGAGATATGGTCAAAGATGGAAGGGTGAAGCTAGTTAAGGTGGAGACTTGGATGAATATTTCTGATTCTTTAACTAAGCATGTGATCACAAAGAAGTTTAGATGGTGTTAAGAGACTATGGGCCTTTCAGCCCCTAGCAACTAAAGAGATGATTTTTACACCCTCACATTGATCTTGAAAGGTGTTCGACAAGTGGGAGATTTGTTGGTAAAATGTGTCTCAACCTTGCAATTATATAAGGTTTATTGTTGATAGGATTTATATATATTTCCTAGATACGCCAATAGGTGTATACATTGGTAGCACAAAGTGAAATGTGAGCATGTTAACTTTTTTGAAAAACTCCTAAAATGACCAACATACATTAAATAATGATATATTGCAAATTTGGATAGTTCATTATTAGGTTTGAGATCTAATGGAAAATATTTTGTTGGCATGTCTTTCCCTAGAATGTAACCTTGTTTTATGAGGGCATTGTATTACGACTTTGATAGTGTGATGTTTTCTAAGAGTATGATAGAAGTCATGTTGTATCTTGATCTCTGGTGGTGATAATGTTGTGAGAAGCTTGCTCTGCAAGTATATTGTAGTCTTTGTGATTTCTGAATAATATATTGGGTAGCTTTTGGAGTGTGGGGTTTTTCTCCTAAAAGGGTTTTCCCCACGTAAATCACTATTTCATGTTATGAATGATATCTATGTTTATTCTTTTTAAGTTTTTGTAACTGTTAAAGATCTGTAAATTTTTGCATTATTCTCCTCTCAAGATTAGTGTAGGAATTTTTTCCACTACCTTAGCTTCCTTATAGTAATGAAAACCTTTTGTTGTTTACACAATACAAATGTAATGAAAGGCACCCCTTGAAAATATATAACAAGTCTTAGATAGACTACAAATTGCATTTCAACTTCCTCAAATAAATAAACTATAGGTAGGTTGGAAAACATTGTGGGTTGTGATTTATATAATTCTTCTTGTTCTAAGCTCAAGGGTGGAGATTTTGGGGGAGGATTTGTAGTTGGGGGATACATAAAACTAACTAGATTAGCTGAGGGGTGATAGACCAATTGGGTTCTTATATATAGAGGGTTTTACAACATTGTGTTTGTTGCAGGTTTGTTAATGCCATATATTTTCCAACCTCTGATTATAAACATAATATGATTGTAATGAAAACCTTTTAGTGTTTACACAATATGAATGTAATGAAAGGAACCCCTTCAAAATATATAAGAAATCTCAGATAGACTATAAACTGTGTTTCAACTTCCTCAAATCAATAAACTATAGATAGGTTGTAAAACACCATGGGTTGTCATTTATATAATTCTACTTGTTTTAAGCTTAAGGGTGGAGAGTTTGGGGAGGAGTTGTAGCTGGGGGATACATAAAAGTAACTAGATTTAACTGAGGGGTGACCAAGCAATTGGGTTCTTATATATAAAGGGATTTACAAAACTATGTGGGTTGCAGGTTTCCTAATGCCTTGTGTTTTCCAACCTTCGATTATACACACAATATGATTATGATGAAAACCTTTTGTTGTTTACACAATACGAATGTAATGAAAGGCACCCCTTTAAAGTATATAACAAGCCTTAGATAGACTAAATTTTTTGTTTCAACTTCCTTAAATCAATAAACTATAGGTAGGTTGGAAAAAATTATGGGTTGTGATATATATAAATTTTCCTGTTCTAAGATCAAGGGTGGAGAGTTCAAGGAGGATTTGCAACTGGGGGATACATAAAACTAACCAGATTTAGCTGAGGGGTGACCAACCAATAGGGTTCTTATATATAGAGGATTTTACAACACTATGTGGGTTGCAACACCCTATTTTTTTCAACCTCCGAATATACAGACAATATGATTGTATTGAAAACCTTTTGTTGTTTACACAATATGAATGTGATGAAAGGAACCTCTTCAAAATATATAACAAGTCTCAAGCAGACTAAAAATTGTGTTTCAACTTCCTCAAACAATAAACTATTGGCAGGTTGGAAAAGATTGTGGGTTGTGTTTTATATAATTTCGCTTGTTCTAAGCTCAAGGTTGGAGAGTTCAAGGTGGTGAGTTATTTTTATGTTCACAAATGTTTGACTTCACTAGTTGAAATCTAGTTATAGCATCATCTTTGACTTTATTTTCTTAGAAAAATTCATATGCAATACAAAATATTTCGAGTTTATCAATTTATGTATTGCCATTTTCCCATTGCATGTACTGCACACGCTCCTTCCTCAACTTCTCAAGAGTGGGAAGAATCTCTTCAGTTAAAAAATATCTATTTCATTAAGTTTGATCTCCATCTTTTCAAGTGTTTTTAGAGTAGATTCCTATTCAATTTCATAAATTATAGAACCTACTACCTCCATATTTACATTGTCTCTTCACCTTTGGAGATACTACACATGTTGCTTCATCAATTTATCAAGAGGAGGAAGAATCTCTTAAGTCAACACAGTATCTATCTCATTCACTATGCAAGTGAGCTTCACAATTTATTGCAAGTGTGGTTTATAGTTAAAATTACTTTTCAAATTCTTCACATGTTTTACAAATAAATGCACAAAAAAAAACATGTTTTAGCCTATGTTCATTCACACCTTTACCGATTCATTTTATTAGCAGATGCAAAGAGTTACGTTTTTTTTCTTTTCACATTGTTGGCAGCCAAGTAATTACATATTATTATTCACGTTACACTTATAAGATACATACAAATTTGTAGGTTGGAATTATCATGTTATTCAACCTGCACTTTTTTAGTTCATGAATTGTCACATACGCTTTTGTTGGTCATGTTAAGTCACCCCAAATGGAAGGCTCAATATCACAACATTCCTACTCAGGTAAAAGAGGTTTTTACACCCCATATACTATGAGGTCTTAGTTTTTTTTCATGTGAGGTTGCAATTTTAGCTGTAGTCTTTATGTCCACTTGGAGGTTTAGCTAGACACTATGTTTTCCAACCTGCATTGGCCGAAATCATGGTTGATAGAAAAATTTACACGTTTATGGGTTTCGTGATTCACTCCATTACCGATTCATTATTTTTTCAATAGATGCAATAAATGTGTTATTCTTTTGGCGTTGTTGGAAGCAATGGATGCACATTTTTTATATACAAGGTTGTCATAAAAGGTTTTGGTTGCCCTCAAATCTTTCATCTCCATTAACACATACACACACACACCACAACCAATGTATCTTTCAAAAATAATACATCTATTGTTGCAATTGTAGAAGTAATTGCATACTATTATGCACATCACACTCATATGCCACATAAAATGTTGTAGGTTTAACCACTCGTTGTGTTGTTTAACTTGCACTTTTTTATTTCATGAATTACAAGATGTGCTTTTTCTACTCTTGTTGACTCACCCCAAACAGAAGGCTTGATATCTCAACATGAATTCTTAGGTAAAATGGGTTTGTACACCCCATATACTCTAAACTCTTAGTTATGTTTTCATGCAAGGTTGTGAATTTACTTGCGGTCTTTATGTCCACTTGGAGGTTCAACTACACAATGTGTTTTCCAACCTGCATTGCCTTACATCATGGTTGATAGGAAATTTTACACCTTTTTTCCTTTCCTCATTCTCTCCATTACTGATTCATTATTTTTTCAATAGATGCAACAAACGCATTATCATTTGACATTGCCAACAACAATGGATGTATATTTTTTTACATAAAAGGTTTTGGTTGTTCTCTAACCTTTCATCTTCATTAACAAATAAACATGCACCACAACCAACATTTCTCCTCAAAATAATACATCTATTTTTGCAACTGTAGAAGTAATTGCATACTGTTATTCTCGTTACACTTGTACACCACATACAAAGTTGTAGGTTGAACCACCCATTGTGTAGTTCAACCTGCACTTGTTTATTTCATGAATTGCCAGATGTTCTTTTGTTGTTGATGTTAAGTCACCCCAAATAGAAGGTTGAATATCACAACATGCCTCCTCAGGTAAAAGAGGTTTGTACACCCCATATACTCTAAAATCTTACTTTTATTTACATGCGAGGTTGCAAGTTTACTTATGATCTTTATGTCCATTTGGAGGTTCAACTAGAAATTGTGTTTTTCAACCTACATTGGCTCACATCATGGTTGATAGTAAATTTTACACCTTTATGCATTTCTTGATTCACTCCATTACTGATTCATTATTTTGTCAAAGAATGCAATAAACGTGTTATCCTTTTTGCATTGTTGGTAGCAATGGATGCAAAAAAAATTTACATACAAGGTTGTCATAAAAGGTTTTGGTTTCCCTCTAATCTTTTATCTCCATTAACACATACACATGCACCACAACCAATGATCTTCCCAAAATAATAAATTTGGTGTTGCAACTGTAGAAGTAATTGCATATTGTTATGCATTTTACGCTCATATGCCACATACAAAGTTGCAGGTTGAATCACTCATCGTGTTGTTCAACCAACACTTTTTTTTTCATGAATTTCTAGATGTTCTCTTGTTGCTCGTATTAACTCACCCCAAATGGAAGGAACAATATCATAACATGCCTCCTTAGGTAAAAGAGATTTGTACACCCCATTATACTCTAAACTCTTAGTTATATTTTCATATAGGGTTGCAAATTTACTTGCGATCTTTATGTCCACATTGAGGTTCAACTAAACATTATTTTTTCCAACTTGCATTGGCTTACATCATGGTTGATAGGAAATTTTACACCTTTCTACCTTTCCTCATTCTCTCCATTACTGATTCATTATTTTTTCAATAGATGCAACAAACATGTATTTTGGCGTTGTTGGCAGCAATTGATGCACTTTTTTTACATGCAAGGTTGTCATAAAAGGTTTTGTTTTCCCTCTAACCTTTCATCTCCATTAACACATACACACACACCACAACCAATGTATCTTCCCAAAATAATACACGTGTTGTTGCAACTATAGAAGTAATTACATATTGTTATTCATGTTACACTCATACGCCACATACAAAGTTGTAGGTTGAACCACCCATCGTTTTATTGCTCAAATTACACAAGTTTACTTCAAAATGATGGTTGGTTTTCACAACATTCCTCTTTAGGTAAAATAATTTTGTGTGCCACACCTAAAATGGACTCATCCTTGAATGTCCATGAGTGCTTGCAATTGTGTTGTCATTGTCTATGTCCACTTGTACGTTGAGCTAAACACTTCGATTGCAAACCCACATTTGTTTTATAATTTATGCATGGCTTGATTCAATCAATCATTTATTATTTTCCTTAGCTGAAGTCGGAAACCTCCTATTGGTTTCACGTTGGTGGCAGCAATGCAAGCACATTTTATTTACAATCAATGAATAATTTCTTTCTTTTTCTTGACACAATTTTCTCTAATTTTAAATGTTTGTCCAATCCCTACCTTACCTAGAATGGGGAGAGGTTTGAAATGGAAGAAGGAAGATGATTTGGAGGTGCAATATGTATGGGATGGAGGTTCTCCTTTTTCCTCTTGTGATTTGTAGTGGACTCATATTTCCATCGAAGAGGATGGGGTTGTTGACCTTGTCACAATAATTCCTCGTAGTAGACTCAATGATTTTATTTGCGGTGAAATTTTTGTTGAAGGTTCTGAAACTTCATTTGTGTGTGGGGAGAAAAGAGAGTATACCATCATGGATCCCATCAAACAAAACAATTATGTGGCATAGGTCTGTACCTTTCAACATTCATGTGTATGGTCTATTGGAGCTTCTAAAATCCTAAGGGATTTTCATCTCCATGGGTTTGGTTAGCCTTTGATAAACCCTTGTCCTCATAGGTGAGTAGGGTTTCATCTTAAAGTATGTAAATGTTATAAATTTTGGTTGACCTTCTTGATTGGTCATCGGCCCCTTAAGTCATTTCTTAAGCCATCCGACACATTGATCTACTAGTCCTATCAACCCAAAGAACCGGTTATCGAAATTTCCCACCATGTTAAGCTTTCCTAAGGTCAGGTTTTAAATTTAACCTAGAAACTTGTGTGTTAAGCCATTAACCCCAAGGGGTCCCATCGACGTCAATTGGTCCATTTAATTCTAATATTATGTGATGTGTAGGTTACAAGATTTGAAGATTGGGGAGAAGATTTCAACTGTACCCCGCCATCTCGTGAGAATTAAGTGACAAGTTAAATACAATGAGGTTGGTGAAAAGTTGATGCGTGTTCAATACAATGTGTGGGACCCACTCCCCACTACTGATCCTATGACACCACATGTTCAATGAGTGGCTGAGATCAAGTGGGTGGAACAATCTTCACAGTTCCCTGCTGGCTCGCTGAATTAAAGTGAGCGATAGTTAAAACGATCAGTGAGATCTTGACACCTTTCCTCCACTTGCTCAAACTGTGGAGCCCACACATAGTGACAGTGTCATTCAACATGGAGGAAAATGATTGGTTGTAAGTGTTTTAGCCAAGCACCGCTAGAAATCAATGGAAGTCAAGTGAAGGCTAGTTGTTCGATCATCCATCAAAGCAGAGAATCAAAGGATAGCATTCAAAGTTGGAAAAACAACATGTGACATCCATTTTTATTCTAAACAACCAACTTGCATTAATGGTTGGTAGCCTGCAGAGCGATTGAGTTGATCTCAATTCATGTGATGACACAAATACTAGTAATCATGAAGGATATTCTATGGACTCCATGCAATTAGGAATTGAACGGTGCCTGTACACTTGCTAATGGGCTGCTAAGGTTACACATGTGCGATAAACATCTAGTGTGGATGCCATTGCTTCACCTGATAAATACAACAAAGGTAGTTGCTATTTGAATCATTATCATTTAGCAGTTAAGCATTTTCTAGTGTGAATAGTTATCAGACGAGAGGATGAGAAAATCAGTGAGAAGATTCATTCACTTGAGTTCACTAAAGTTTGGGTCAGATGCATAGGAAGTTGCTCCTACCATGAAAGCAGGCACTTCCTCTGGAAAGTATGGACTAGCTTCTAGTAAATGCATTTGAAGGCTACAATTTCATAATGATGTTGCAGAAGGAACATATGACAAAGGAAAGGGTCCAGTGAAGTCTCTTATGTTGGTGTAATTAATTAATTAATTATTACACTAGCATAAGTTAACTTAGGTCATAAATCATTTAGGCCTAGGTTGCAATCATTTAATAAATGGGATAATATTCCCCCTAGGGGATTAACTCCTTCCATCATTTCTTATCTAGTTCCATAGTCATCATTTAATGATCATCACCATAGGGTTCACATGTTGTCACATGTTGTTAGATTATAACACTTGGAAACATCTCATGCATATTAGGGTTTACTTCTTGCCTATATAATCAGGCATCTTGTTCATTTGTAACATATCATATATCAATCATTATCAATAGAATCTTTAATCAACATTCCATTGTTGCAACACTTCTCTTTGTGGTTGATTATCTTTCATGGCTAAAGTCCTGCATTGAAGATTTCAGAGCTTCAGGGGTTGTGCAATCCATCATCTCAACATGGTATCAGAGCTAGTCCATTGAAACATCAACCCTAGATCCAGGAAGTTTGGAGTGCAAGATTCAAGCAGGCTTGGAGTTTTATGTTGCAGGCTAGTTGGCTCTACCCGGGAGCCAAGTTGATTTCTGGTGCAGATTAGGACCTCTCTGACCTCTCCATTGCGTCCAGAAGGCCTCAAAACCCATAGATCGCCTGTTCATTCATCAAAATCGGAGACATATCAGGAGCCTGTTGAGGTATTATCTAGGGTTTGCAATTTTTTTGTACTATCCGTACAGTTTTGCAGAAAAAAATCCCCCTTTCAATCCTCCATCAAGGAAATTTTTTTTAGAAAAATAAAAAAAATATTTGGCTATTTTTTGGGCAAATTTTTCTATAGTCTTGGCATAAATTTAATCTGTAGGGTTCGACCTGCAATTAAAATATCTTGTCGGCAGAAATATTTTTTTTCGAGGCTATAGTTGTGGTTTATTTTTCGGTTGTCGGCTTCAATATTTATTTTATGGAGATTAAAAATCGGTATTTAAAATTTGAATTGCAAATCAAATTGCAATATTCAAATTTTTTGTCGGCATCCACCGACAATCTGCAGACTCTACGACTGCTTGCGTCATCTGGCATCACCATTGTCAGTCTGTACCCGACCTCCGTCAGGTACCTGTCACATCCGTCTTCAGCGCTGACATCTCCCGACCGCCCATTTACCGTCGGCTTCTAATCTCCGGTGACCGCCCGTCAAGCCATCTGCCGTTGAAGTCTCCAGCACCGCCCAACAACGAAGCCCCCACCACGGTTCCATCACCGGCTGAGGGCTCCGCTATCTGCGAGTGGAGCAAACTCCTTCGCCGACTAGCCACCGTTCCCACCACCGGCCCGCCACTCTGACACCGCCCAAGCGGTGATGATTTTTTTTCACTATGAGCGCTCAGCCCGCGGTCCTATCACTGACCAAGGGCCTTTTTTTTAGCCCTAGGTGCTATATTTTTGCACCTCGTTAGCCAGCACACATCCAATCAGGCAGAATTCTTCCAGAGGCCGTATCTTCCACATATGATATCAAAAATTCGTACACAATATACCGTTGGAAAGCTATTGAAGTCTACTTTTCAGTGGTGCACTCTATTTTTCAAGATTCTACTGTCCTCAAATATTCAAGTCAACTGAAGTCAACCCTCCATTCTGGACTTAGAAGCACATATCTTCGCATCAGATTGTCGAATTTCAGAGATTCCAGCGGCATTCGAGAGATATTTCAGTGTTTTTTTTCATCAGTCTAGTCACCTTCTTTGGTTTCAGCTCCAGGTATCTTTTTTTTGGTTTTTTGATTCTTGAGGCATCCTGAAGCTTGAAGAAGAATTTCTTGATCTCGGAGGCATATTCTCAGTTGCATATCTATTTGGAAGTATTTATATTTGTCGTTGAAGGTCATTGTCTTTGTTTTCTTGGAGAAATTTTCATTATGGGGCTTGCATATTACTCTCCTTCTTTGGTTATGTTGCACAAGGGTAACCATCAGCAATGGAAAGATGGGATCTACCACCATCTTCATTCACTTGATTTTTTGCCACATCTATTTGGTATAGTTCCTCATCCAAGTGAAGGTATTCATGAACTTGCTTGGAGTTGCAGTAGGTACACTGTTTTGGAGATCCTTGAGATGCAAGTTGATTGTGATGTTTTGAGATCTATTGATCATTGTGATTGTCCTCACATCCTTTGGACTAAGATTTGGGAACTATACGGAGATTCAAATACTCCACCATTCCCCGATGATCATGCTTCAAAATGTCATTCTTCAGATCCAGTACCCCATGATGCTATTGTTGTGCAAGAAGTTGATTACCTTGATCTTTCTGAAGAGGTTGAAAAGGCCCCTTTTCGTGCTTCTTCTTCATTAGAGACAATTGGTATCCCTTCACATTCAGTGATTCCTTGTCCAGAATCATTGATTAAGGCTTCCACTATCATCTTTCATCAAAACACATTCAGTTTTTCTGACTTGACATCACATGATGGCTTTGTTTCAGGCATCATTGACTTGGCTACTTCTACAGGTTTGGAGAAAATTCTTGAGGGGATATCACTCCTTTATTCAGATTTGGCTTTGGAGAGTTTTTTTGAGTTTCCTCATTCCTTTGTCTCGATCTTGATTGGGAATCCAGAGACTATCTTGGAGGCACTTGGTTTCTCTTCAGAGATTTCATATCTGAGACTTCTTCCCTGTTATTCCATTCAGGATTTGAGGTTTCTTCTTCATCTACCATTGGATTTGTTTCACACTTTCTTCAGTGGTTTTGAGGACACTTCATTCAGGGGGGGCTATGAAGTCTCCATCACATCCATCATATTCATTTTATCTCAATCTTTGGATATTGTTCAACATCAGTTTCTGCATCATCTTGGTTTGTCACCCTCTTCATTGATTGTGGCATCTTCATTAGGAAAGGAGACATTTGAGCAGCATTCAGAGACATCATCATCCATGTTCATTCTTCCTTCCTTCAATTCCTATCCAGAATGGGAAGCATCTTTGCACTTGCAGTTGGTTTTGTTTCTTCCGAAAGGGAGACAAGTTGTTTGTCGACATTGGATCATGTTTTGTCTTCAGACACTTACCTTTCTTGCAGGTGATCTTATCTTTTTGGGGGGCTATATAGTCTCTCTATTGTATCCATGTGACAGATGGTGTACTTGGGGGGTATTTGGGAGTCCTCCATCCTTCCCATTCTCACATTTTTTCTTTTTCATCTCCTTTTTGGAGAGGGGTTTTGTTCCCATTGGGTTTTCCCCTTTTCTCCGGTTGTGGGAGATTTTTCTGCATCTTCATGTACATGGGTACCTAACATGGCCTCATAGCTGGGACCCATCATCATCTTGCATAATCATTGCATTTTCCTCCCTAAGTTGCACTTATGGGGTGTTGGTGTAATTAATTAATTAATTATTACACTAGCATAAGTTAACCTAGGTCATAAATCATTTAGTCCTAGGTTGCAATCATTTAATAAATGGGATAATATTCCCTTTCCTAGTTTGTGGGATAAGATTCCTTCTAGAACTTATCTCATCATTTAATGATCATCACCATAGGGTTCACATGTTGTCACATGTTAGATTATAACACTTGGCAACATCTCATCCATATTAGGGTTTACTTCTTGCCTATATAATCAGGCATCTTGTTCATTTGTAACATATCATATCAATATTAGATCAATTATATTATCAATAGAATCTTTAATCAACATTCCATTGTTGCAACACTTCTCTTTGTGGTTGATTATCTTTCATGGCTAAAGTCCTGCATTGAAGAGATTCGGAGCTTCAGGGGCTGTGCAATCCATCATCTCAACATCTTATGGGGTTAGAGCAGAAAGTAAGGTATGGATGTGGCTCCTATGGACACTAGCATTCTCTTATCAACCTCACAAGTAGTTCCTCTAACAGTGGCTCTGAGACCAATTCTGCTTACAATCGGTACTTGGCCCTCTTAAATGATGGATTTCCCTCTCACAAGGAGGTGATCTTTGTCTTGCCACTCACGGTTAAGACCCCTAGTGGGAAAACTAGAACCATGGTGAATGAAGAAAGAGAAAAGAAGGAAGATGAGGTGTCCTCCCTTCCTCTAGATACGACAAGAAGCAGTCATGTGTATCATGGGCATAATGCTGGTGGTGGCAGGTTGATGGGAAGTTGAGCATTGGCTATGTGTGGGGTTGGTACTTTTTGTGTTGATGCATTGTGCTCTAGTGGTCATGGTTTTGGAATATGTGGCAAGTTTTGGTTTTCAACATCAGTTGTGTGCTTGCGTGGAATTTTTGGGTACCTGGTTCGTGATGGTGCAAATGGCGACAAAGGAGAGCTTTGGCAAAAATTTGCATTGCTCTTCTCGGTTGGCGGTTATTTTTTTGCTATGGATTTTGGAATGCAAAAGGAAAATGAAGTTAAAATTTTGATAAAATGAAAAATATATATTGAATTGCAGCTGATCCCTAAGCTTGTTGCTTCCCTTGTGTTATAAAAGGGAAACCAAGGCTCATTTTGAGAAAGAGATAGAAAAAAATAGACTTTGGCTAAGGTTTTTGGTCGAAAGTATACCAGTAGATAGGAATAGACTAGTCTGTCAACTTTGAGTTTTATGAATGAACATATGCAATTACCTTAAATTTTTTCTAAAACATGGTTCAAGTGCAAGTTAATATATATAATTTTGATATATTTCTCTCCTCTTGCAAGTCTGGGTGAATTTTGAATGAGATATTAATGATATTTTATTCTACTTTGAATATTTGTTCAAATGCATGTCTCTAGTCTTTGTGTTGATTCAAGTAATCAATTAAATGCTTAGATGGGGCCATGAATTTACTTTGTATTTGCAAAGGATTTGATAAGTATTGATATATCAGAAAAGTTGAGCTCCATGATGCAAAGTATTGTGAGGGTAATTTATTTTATTATTGGGTCATTTCTATTTTACTGATTCTTGCATATGTGACTCCATTTTTCCCAATAAATATGACAGTGATCAGTTCCTTAATGATTTACCTAAGGGGTTAATCAAGTAATCATTCAATGACTAGTTGGTAGCCAAGGTTTAAATTCATTTGAAAATTCATTGATTCAAATATTCATGTATTTCAACTCATGTCAGGGATGTTTTCATGAACATGTAGCAAATTACTTAGAGACGAGCCAATTTCTAAGTAACTGTTGCATATTTATCCCTTATCCCAATGTGATCTATGTTATGAAATGTTCAACATAGCTAAATCTTGAATGAACACACTAGGAACACCCTCCTTGGTTCCACAGAGCCTAAAGTGTAGAAGATCTTAGTCATAGACTAGATCTTGTTAGTTGGCCATTCATCCCAAGAGTCTTGAGTATAGGTACTGGCTATTCCTTAGAGATATCTTAGGTGCAGTGGAAAACACCAACATAATGGTGAATCTGTTGGGGAGAATTTAAGAGAATTCTCACTAAAGAATCTAGAAATAGAGTCATATCATTTGCATTAAGTCATATTGTTTTCCATTCTGAAATTAGTTCAAATATTGAAGGATTTCTAGCCTAGACAAAGAATTTGTTGTGTATAACCTGAAGATTTCAAGATCTATGGTGCTTTGCTGGTGAAAGGAACTCAGAAAGAAGATTACATGTTAAAGAGCTTCGTGTTGTTTGAAATTTGGTCCTCTACAAAGAGAGGTGGTGACTCTATCAAGACGAACCTAATGAAGAGGTGAAAAGCTCCAGATCTAAAATATTTTTAACATAATTTGCAGCAGCTGCAATGTTTCCAGGTATTCTTCACATATTTGAACATCATATGAAAAAAATTTAGTTCCCTGTTGAGTGATTTAGCACTAGATTAGGGAACATTCAAGAATTTTAGCATGCTTCATATGAAATTTATGTAATAGAGTGCAAGAAGCATGTCATGTTGTAGATCTTAGGAAACCTTTGTATGGAATACTTGCGCTAAGATCTTGAGATTATGCTTGTAAAAGGAATTAAAGTGGTGTTGAATAAATTGTATAAATATTTTAAATTCCTTTTTTAAGAATTAGGGGTGAGTTGTTGATTTGTGCCATTTGGTACAAACATGGACAAAAATACACAAGTCAATTAGCCTGGGGCCCATCAGGATGGCTTCTGTACTGATAGGTACAAAGCTATCATCTTTGACAATATTTGTGGCTACCCGAATGTTATGCCACCTAAGATCAAGGATAAGATACCAAAGTTTAGTGGTGAAAAATATGAATCAACAAAAGGAAATCTACAAGAGTTTGCAGATATAATGGGTGATTATGAGGTTGACTTTGAAGATGTGGTGATGAAACTCTTTGTTCAATCATTAAAAGGCGATGCAAGAGAATAGTTCTCTTTTCTAGCTATTTCCTCAATACACTCTTGGAATGAACTTAAGGATCCTTTCATTGAGCAATTTGGTAGTAGGGTAAACCCAAGTGTGGCAAGGAGAAATTTCATGGAGATCTCTAAAGGTAAGGATGAATTGGTCCCTGCATTCAACCTTAGATTTTCCAAGGTTATAAGGGAAATCCCTGAATATATAAGAACAAATGGTGCAGAGTGCTTAATTGTGTATTTAGGAGCATTTGACAAGAAGATGAGTTTCATGTTGAGAGATAAAGAACTAGGTACAATGCATCAAGCTTATCAGGAAGCTATGAATATTGAAAATAATTTGAAGTACTCAATTATGAAGAGATCTGCAGTAACCAATCCTGCTAGTTCTAGTAATGTCCAAACAATTCGACTGGGTCAATCATAAAATATAAGTGCTCATCAAGATGGGGATTCTTTGGATATTGTGCTTACATCAAGCAATGGAGAACAAGCATCAACTTATGCCCTGCCATGCAGGGGAGGGATGAACTTGATGTTATCTATTCGAAAGTTGTATGATATAAAGAGGCATACAAATGAGTTATCATATGACTTGTTTTCAAGGTTCTTGGATACTTTAATGGAAATTCCCACAGGATTTAGACCAAGTTAACAGATGTGTGTTAATCTATTTTTTGAAGCTTACATATCAGGATCAAGCCAGTGGCCTGAAGATATGAGGCCCCATAGCATTGACCAAGTGGTGGATTGGATAAGTATAGTTGAAGAGGTTAAGCATGGTAATATGTATTCCATTGTATTCCACCATGTGGATAGTGATTGTCACAATGAGGATAGATAGAGAATAGCATTGTTAGACCCACATGGAGCATCAATATTAGGCCAGTTAGCTATTGAGTGCTGTCATTTCATAGACAGTCTGAAGATAGATGCACCCGGTAGTGATGAGGATGAAGAAACAAAATGTGAAGTCAAGGAGATCATCTCTCATTTCCCCCCTCTAGATGCCTTGAGCCACAAGCTTACATAGGAGATGCATGAAATTGCACAAATGTATTTTTCTATAATTGATCCTCTGTCATATGATAGTGAGGATACTTTTGATAAGGCTCAAGCAAGGAGTCAGAGAGGTGAAGTTGAGTTTGCACCATCTTCAGTTGAATGTGATTCCTGTTATGAGTTAGAGGTTGAATCTATGGATTCTAGTAGTGGGTATGTCAATAGCCTTGAAGGGATTTTTTTTTAGGAAGTGAACAATTCTCTTCATGTGAAGAATTTTTGGAGCATGGATCAATAGTTGTGGGCATAAGTGATGAAGAAGTTGGTGAATCCGCTTCTCTTTGTTGCTCAAGTGACTACACTGATTTTGAAGGCTTGGAAGACCTAGGTCAAGGAATTTTTCATGATGAAGATGATGAGATACATCTAATCATGTCCAAGATATGGAATAATTCTATATTTGATGAACCTACACCTAGCATTGAGGATACAAGGGAAGATGTTTATTGGTGTAGGAATAATCCTCTATTTAAAGATAGCCCTATTGAGTTCCTATCAGATGTTACTAGCACATATGTTTCAGAGGATGTATGTAGATACCAAGGTGATCATGCATTCAAAAATATTGGTCCAGATTTCATACTTTGTCAACTAAGATAAAAATCTAGTGGCACATATATGGTGAAGATTTCTCATCAGTAGAAGGTTGAGTTGCTATCAACCTATGATCTACAGTGCAAGAAGGGGCAGGACAAAGAGTGGAATTTTCTCTTTGATGATCAAAGGACTAATCAGGCTGAGTACATTAATGCTCTCATAAAAGGGGATTTTGTTGGTGAGTATGAGGCTACAGTTAAGTGCTTTGCATATGCTCCTTATCTTCTGGATATGATTATGGATTTCCTTTCACCCACCAAAGACAAGGTTGATAAGAAGTATATGAAAGAAATGTCTAGTTTTGTTATCTCTTTGCTTGATCTTATGAAAGAATTACTAGATGTAAGACATAGTGTTTATGAGGTTTTTAAATTTGATAAATAGTTTGGGTATGATACCACATCACATCATGATGCAGAATATGAGAATTTTATATTTGACGAATCCATGATGAGAAAGGGATATTTTAGCAGTGTTATTTCAGGTACTGATTGCAATGAGGTTAGACACCTAGAATTGCACAATATTCATGAGAATCCACTATTAGTAAAGCAAGCTAAGGTGTTTGATTGAGGAAAATTTTTCCCCTAAGGTTTGGGGGCCATGGGCCTCCAGTTTGAGGATTGAAGCCAATGGTTCATAACAGGCTTCTGAAATGAAGAACAATGTTTCTTTGTAAATTTTTGTACATAGGGTTTTGTGTGTTTTATTTCTATTGTTTCTACTTGCCTTGTCTGGGTAAGCCCACTTTTGGCCTTCTACCCTGGTTTGCTTCAACTGGAGATTATGTTCTCGTCATACCCGTTAGGGGTATGCATCTCTGAGCATGAGTCATTGTTAGAGATTCTAAAATCCAGAGGGATTTTCATCTCCATGGGTTTGGTTAGCCTTTGATAAACCCTTGTCCTCATAGGCGAGTAGGGTTTCATCTTAAAGTATGTAAATGTTATAAATTTTTGTTGACCTACTCAATCAGTCATTGTCCCCTTACGTCATTTCTTAAGCCATCCGACATGTTGATCTACCGGCCCCATCAGCCCAAAGAACGGGTTATCAAATTTTCCCACCATGTTAAGTTTTCCTAAGGTTGGGTTTTAAATTTAACCTGGAGACTTGTGCGTTAAGCCATTAACCCTAGGGGGTCCCATCGCTATCAGTCGGTCCATTTAATGCTAATATTACATGGTGTGTACGTTATGAGATTTGAAGATAGGGGAGAAGATCTCAACCGTACCCCTCCATCCTGTGGGAGTTAAGTGACATCAAGTTAAATATAGTGAGGTCAGCGAGAAGTTGACACATGTTCAGCATAATGTGTAGGACCCACTCACCACTACCGATCCCGTGACACTACATGTTCAACAAGTGGTTGAGATCAAGCGAGTGGAATGATCTTCATTGTTTCCCGTTGGCTCGCTGAATTAAAGTGAGCGATAGTTAAAACCAGTGAGATCAGTGAGATCTTGACACCTATCCTCCACTTGCTTGAACCATGGAGCCCACACACAGTGATGGTGTCATCCAACATGGATGAAAATTATTGGTTGTAAGTGTTTCAGCGAAGCACTGCTGGAAATCAATGGAAGTCAAGTGAAGGTTGGCTGCCCAATCATCCATTAAAGCAGAGAATTGAAGGATAGCATTCAAAGTTAGGAAAACAACATGTGACATCCATTTTTATTCTAAGCAACCAACCTAAATTAATGGCTGGTAGCCTGTAGAGCATTTGAGTCAATCTCAACTTGTGTGATGATGCAAATACTGGTAATCATGAAGGATATTCTATGGACTCCATGCAATTGGGAATTGAACGGTGCTAGTACACCTACCAATGGGTTGCTAAATGTTACACATGTGTGATAAACATCTAGTGTGGACGTCATTGCTTCACCTGATAAATACAACAAAGGTAGTTTCTATTTGCATCATTATCATTTAGCAGTTAAGCATTTTCTGGTGTGAATAGTTATCAGATGAGAGGATGAGCAAACCAGTGAGAAGATTTGTTTGCTTGAGTTCATTAAAGTCTGGGTCAGACACACAGGAAGTTGCTCCTACCATGAAAGTAGGCACTTCCTCTAGAAAGTCTGGACTAGTGCCCAATAAATGCATTCGAAGGTTGCAATTTTAGAATGATGCTGTAAAAGGAGCATATGATAGAGGAAAGGGTCCAGTGAAGTCTCTTATGGGGTTAGAGTGGAAAGTAAGGTATGGATGTGGCTCCTATGGACGCCAGCATTCTCCTATCAACCTCACGAGTAGTTCCTCTAACAGTGGCTCTGAGACCAATTCTTCTTACAGTCGGTACTTGGCCCTATTAAATTATGGCTTGCCCTCTGACAAGGAGGTGATATCTGTCTTGCCACTAGTGGTTAAGACCCCTAGTGGGAAAATTGGAACCATGGTGAATGCAGAAAGAAAAAAGAAGGAAGCTGAGGTGTCTTCCCTTCCTCTAGCTATGACAAGAAGCAGTCGTGTGTATCGTGGGTGTAATGCTGGTGGTGGCGGGGTGATGGGAAGTTGAGCATTGGTTGTGTGTGGGGTTGGTACTTTTTGTGTAGATGCACTGTGCTCTAGTGGTCCTGGTTTTGGCATATGTGGCACTTTTTGGTTTTCAATGTCGGTCATGTGCTCGTGTGGCATTTTTGGGTACCTGGTTCACGATGGTGCAGATGGTGACAAAGAAGAGCTTTGGCGGAAATTTGCATTGCTCTTCTAGGTTGGTAGTTATTTTTTTGCTATGGATTTTGGAATGCAAAAGGAAAATGCACTCAAAAATTTGATAAAATGAAAAATATATAATGAACTATAGTTGAGCCCTAAGCTTGTTGCTTCCCTTGTGTTATAAAAGGGAAACCAAGGCTCATTTTGAGAAAGAGATAGAAGAAAATAAACTCTAGCTAGGGTTTTTGGTTGAAAGTATACTAGTAGATAGGAAGAGATTAGTTTGTCAACTTTGAGTTTTATGAATGAACATATGCAATTACCTTAAATTGTTTCTCAAACATGGTTCAAGTGCAAGTTAATATATATAATTCTGATATATTTCTCTCCTCTTGCAATTCTGGGTGAATTTTGAATGAGATATTAATGATATTTTATTCTACTTTGAATATTTGTTCAAATGCATGTCTCTAGCCTTTATGTTGATTCAAGTAATCAATTAAATGCTTAGATGGGGCCATGAATTTACTTTGTATTTGCAAAGGAATTGATAAGTATTGATATATCAGGAAATTCGAGCTCCATGATGCAAAGTATTGTGAGGGTAAATTATTTTATTACTGGGTCATTTCTGATTTACTGATTCTTGCATATGTGACTCCATTTTGCCCAATAAATATGACACTGATCAATTCCTTAATGATTTACCTAAGGAGTTAATCAAATAATCATTCAATGACCAGCCGATAGCCAAGGTTTAAATTCATTTTAAAATTCATTGATTCAAATATTCATGTATGTCAATTCATGTCAGGGATGTTTTCATGAACAAGTAGCAAATTACTTAGAGACGAGCCAATTTCTAAGTAACTATTGCATATTTATCCCTTATCCCAATGTGATCTATGTTATTAAATTTTCAACACAACTAAATCTTGAATGAACACACTAGGAACACCCTCCTTGATTCCAAAGAGCCTAAAGTGAAAAAGATCTTAGTCATAGACTAGATCTTGTTAGTTGGCCATTCATTCCAAGAGTCTTGAGTATAGGTACTGGCTATTCCTTAGAGATATCTTAGGTGCAGTGGAAAAAACCAACATGTTCCAATGATATTTTACTCTCTCCTGCTTGAAGATGATGAGATGTTGCTTTCTTTATAGCTACTGGTGTGGATATGGTTTTGAAGACCACAGGGACCATCTTTGACCATGGAAAAGACAACAAACATTTGTAAAAGCAAGGTTGTTAATGCCACTTCATTGTAAAGGTTATGTATGGTATAACCAATGTTGTCTATCTACCCTACAAATAAATGTTTCACGTCGATGTCAATGGTGAATTTTTCGATGGCATTGGTGACACAAGTGGATAATTGCAATCCATGTTCTCCCCTAATCTATTTGTAGAATGAAAAATGTATATTGAAAGCCTTTTGCTCATGGATGTGAGTGTCAATGCAATAATGAAAAGACACATCAGTGATCCTATTTTCTATGGAATGATGAATAAGAGAGATGAATTCCTTACAAGAAAGGATATGATGAATGATTGGTGAAAAGTGCATTCTATTCACGCATAGAAACAAAAATATGATTTGATAAGTATCATAATGTGGAATAGACAAGACATTGGAACCTTTTTTACTTTCAACGACCCCATGAGAATGATACACCTTTTGTTATCGGGGTTCAGACTTCATGGATGTTGGATACGATGGTTCACCACTTGCATAATTCAGTTATCTCCATGGATTCCACATTTTCCACTAACAAATATGGGGTGAGGCATTAGAAACATTGACAAATAGTTCTTCATATTTTTAATGATCTTACTGGCTATAAACTTGACAATGCTCATGCTGACTTGTTATGTCTACAATACAAATTGTATACTTTGCTCATTTTTGATGAGCAATAGAGTGGTGTACCCGTTGCATGGGTAGTCTCCTCACGAAACAATTTTAAGTACAAATCTATTTGGCTAGATGTATTGCATGCCCATGGAGGAAGAGCTAGACCTGACTGGAGAATCAATGCATTTTTTACCATTGATGCCATTGCAAAAATTTAGGCCATACAATAAGTGCATGTTTTTATTTTTTTGTGTACCTTTCTCATTTTCTATTTAATTTCAATGCCACTTTTTCATGCAGATGAGTACTAAACAATATCATTTGGATTTTCTATTAGGGTTTTCTTTTGATGTCATGTTCTTCTATGCATTTGGCATGTTTGAAGGGCTTGGCTGAAGAACATACATAAGTAGATAGCCAAGGAAGGGAAATGGAAATCTTCCATAAACTTGGCATGATCTTGATGGAGATCAATGATAGCAAAGACAACATCACTTAGCTATTGAACTCTTTCTTTAAGGAGTTCAATGATTGGCCTCAATTTTTACAGTACTTCAAGAAGACCTGGTGTGAAGGAGATGATTGAATTCGTTAGTTGACAATTTTTGTCACCTCATTCAATTCACACCATTCACATTCTTTGATGTTACCTCTGATATGTTGTGGTCTACTTGACTATTGCCTTTTTTTGCAACCATGTGGGCAAAATTTTTTAGACTATTCCCACATGCCAACAAGGATACAAATATTTACATTGATTCATACCATTACACGCTAAAAACTTGATACTTATGTGATCATAAAAAAATGCATAAGGCGAATGGACTATTTGTATTACACACTTTTGTATAAAATGAAACCATTCTTTAGACAAAATAAAAAGTTGCAACATTATGGTTTTTTGACGAACTATAAGTTTTGAAATATTAAATCTATTTTAGAGTGAGCGAAGGCAATTCCAAATGATGATTGTGTTCCAGATGAAACACATCCTACATGGAATTGGGAAAAAATTCAAAGTAGGTGCAACCACTACCTCATTCAGAAATTTGGTGAGAACCTTTTTGTTTGTGAGTGCCCTTGGAGTTTGTAGGGGAACACTTGGAAAAATTCCCTTAAGGTTTCCAAATTGATTAAAGATCATCTACCACTGAAGGGGTGGTCCAAGGTAAATGAATTTCAATTCGAAGTGTGTTACTTTATGGGATACAATTCTGTTTTACTTTTTCCACTACCTAATACAAGTTTCTTGTGTGTTTTCATTTAGATGAGGGAGCTGAAGCAATTAATAGAGGGAAAGATTTGAATGAGACATTGTCACAGGGGGACGTCCAAGAAAATAGTCCTAATCTTCTCACCCCTACACAAGCTCATTCTATTAGTCACATACATGATGAAAATTTGTAGAAAATGTTTATTTGGAATGACAAATGAAATCTTGAAGAAAGAAATTTGTACACCACCTGAATGTCTAGAAAAAGTATAGTCATATGCACAATGTGTTGAGAAGTTTCTACATGATCTACAAAAATACAATGCATTGCTCTTTGAATTCATTTAGGATCTTGATGTGACTGAAACTAGCATCGTTCACATGCATCCATGGTTTAGTGCAAGCAAGGATCGTCCTTGACATCAAACCCATCATACAAAGCATGTTGCACAAGAGTCAGATCACCAAACTCTTCTATGTGACTCCTTTCCCTTGTCCATGAACAATAGCTTTAATATGAATGTCAATATGAAATGTGGGACATCAAGCACACCTAATATCCATGGGGAAAAGGATACAACATCTGATATAGGTGACTATGAGAAAACCTATGTCAATTTATATATTGCAATAGGAATAGTATTGCAAATTTCTATTTCCATTAACCAGCTTCTACCATGACTTAAAATTTCTAATTTTTTTGGTCTTTCTTGTTCGCTTCAACATTTTGGAAATCTAAAAAAAGGAGCCCTCATCGGCAATTGTCTTTTGCGAGTGTAAACCCAATGGAAGGTATGGCTCCAATTTAATAACTATACATAGGTAAGAAATTTTTTTGATATGACATTATGAAATAACATGATTCCCTATAAAATTTTGGCTACGGTGATTGGTTGATGTTGGAAAATGTGTGTTCACTTTGGTTCTTCTTGAAGAGTTACTAAGATGTGCAAATGCATACATCAGTGAACCTCTATCTGTAGGTAAGCATGTCATCTTTTCAAAAATTATTCATAGAAGCTATCTATGTTGAAAAATGGTCAGCACTCTCCTCGGGAGTCATGACATGGACTAACCACCTCCCATGGATTTGTTAACTATGGTGGTTGTATCAGGCATTAATAGGTCGATCTTTTAGTGCAATGACAATTGTGGGCTAGCAATTGGTATCAAAGCCAAAGGTGCCAGGTTCAAATCCTCTCGGCTTACATTGAGGGTGAGATTGTTGGAAAATGGTCAATGCTTCCCTTGGGATTTGTGACATGGACTAACCACCTCCTATGGATCCATTAACTCTAGTAGTTGTATCAGGTATTAATAGGTCGATCTTTTGGTGCAACGACAACTGTGGGACAACAATCTACAATTTTGACATTGGACTTTCATGTCTCCACCAAACTCATTCTATTTTTCTTGTTTTCTTCTTTTCAAGTTCTTGTACAATAGATTCCTTTTTCATTTCATGTATTCTAGTACCTATTTCTCTAATTATGCATTGTCATTTTCCCATTGCACATACCATATGCACTCCTTCCACAACCTGTGAAGAGCAAGAATAATTTGTTTAGTAAAAACATTATCTATCTCTTTCACTTTGGTCGCTTCTTTTTAGGTATTTTCATTATAGGAATTCTAGTACAGGCTACTCCACTTGTGTGTTGCCATTTGTCCATTGCACAAAAAAAATGCTCACATTATTTGCATTGTTGGAAAACTCATTGTCCCATGTCAGTTAGTTTGTTATGAATTTTTTTTGTTTCATTGTGACCAAGAATACAATGAAGTCCACTTTAAAATTATGGAAAAACTCTTTGGTGATGTAAATATGGCATTTCCCTTTTTTCATCTGATTGGAAGAAAAAAAATGCTCACATTATTTGCAGTGTTGGAAAACACGTTGTCCCATGTCAATTAGTTTGTTATGAAGAGTTTTGTTTCATTATGGCCAAGAATTTAATGAATTCCACTTTTAATTTTTTGAACTCTTTGGTACAATCAAAATGGCATTTCACTTTCTTCATTTGATTGGAACAAATAAAATACTCACATTGTTTGTAGTGTTGAAAAACACACTGTCCCATGTTAGTTAGTTTGTTATGAAATTTTTTTGTTTCGTTGCAACCAAGAATGTAATGAACTCCACATTCAAATTTTATATCAACTCTTTGGTGACATAAATATGGCATTTTCATTTTTTCATCCGATTTGAAGAAGAAAAATGCTCACATTATTTGTTGTGCCAGAAAACACATTGTCCCATGTCACTTAGTTCATTATGAAAATGTTTCATTACGAACAAAAATAGAATGAAGTCCACTTTCAATTTTTTGAACAACTCTTTGGTATAGTCAAAATGACATTTCACTTTCTTCATCTAATTGGAACAAATAAAATGCTCAAATTATTTGCAGTGTTGGAAAAAACATTGTCCCATGTCAGTTAGTTCATTATGAAAAGTTTTTGTTTTGTTGTGATCAAGAATGTAATGAAGTCCATTTTAAAAGTTTAGAATAGCTCTTTGGTGACGTAAATATGGCATTTCCTTTTTCTCATCTAATTGGAAGAAAAAAAATGCTCACATTATTTGCAGTGTTGGAAAACACACTGTCCCATGTCAGTTAGCTTGTTATGAATTTTTTTGTTTTGTTACGACCAAGAATGTAATGAAGTCCACTTTCAATTTTTTGAACAACTCTTTGGTACAATCAAAATGGCTTTTCACTTCATCTAATTGAAACAAATAAAATGCTCACATTGTTTGTAGTGTTGGAAAACACACTGTCCCATGTCAGTTAGTTTGTTATGATTTTTTTTTATTTTGTTGCAACCAAGAATGTAATGAAGTCCACTTTCAAATTTTAGAACAACTCTTTGGTGACTTAAATATGGCATTTATCTTTTTTCATTTGATTGGAAGAAAAAAAATGCTCACATTATTTGTTGTGTTGGAAAACACATTGTCCCATGTCAGTTAGTTTGTTATGAAAAGTTTTGTTTCATTGCAACCAAGAATGTAATGAAGTCCACTTTCAATTTTTTGAACAACTCTTTGGTACATTCAAAATGGAATTTCACTTTCTTCATTTGACTAAAACAAATAAAATGCTCACATTGTTTGTAGCATTGGAAAACACATTGTCTCCTCTCAGTTATTCCCTCATGATTTTTGTTTTGTTTTGTACAATCCAAAAATGTAATGAATTCCACAAGCTCAAATTTTAGAATAACTCTTTGGTGACGTAAATATGGCATTTCCCTTTGCACATATTTCACATGCACCTTCTTCAATACTCTTATGTAGCTTTGCAACTACTTTTTCCATGACACATACTACACATGCTCCTTCCTCAATTTCTGAAGAATAGGTAGAATCTCTAAAGTGAATACAAGTAGAATATCTTAAGTCAATATGTGTATTATGAACATGTAGCACATATATTTTTTTGATTAAAATTTTCATTTCCATTTCTTGGTATGATTAACAAAAAAAATGCACATGTTAGCAAGGTGGAAAACACAGTCGGTTATGTGTTATTTGATTCTGCTTGGTGAAAGGTCCACCTATAAAGAACATGTAGAATATCTTAAGTCAAAACACATACTATGAACATGTAGAAAATTTGTTTGTTTGATCAAAAATTTCATTTCCATTTCTTCATATGATTAACAAAATAAAAATACACAACATACTATCAAGGTTGAAAATATAATGGGTTCTATGTTATTTGATTCTCCTTGGTGAAAGGTCAACCTCTCAAGAACAAGTAGACTATCTTAATTCAATACACATACTATGAATATGTAGCATATCTATTTTTTTGAGATAAAATTTCATTTTCATTTCTTCGTATGATTAACAAAAGAAAAATGTAGATTCTATTGGCAGGGTGGAAAACATAGTGGGTTCTATGTTATTTTATTATGCTTGGTGAAAGGTCAACCTCCCAAGAATAGGTAGAATCTCTTAAGTTAATACACATACTATGAACATGTAGCATATCTATTTTTTTGAGCAAAAATTATATTTCCATTTCTTCCTATGATTAACAAAACAAAAATGCACAACATATTGGCAGGGTTAAAAACACAGTGGGTTTTGTGTTATTTGATTTTGCTTGGTGAAAGGTCAACCTCTCAAGAACAGGTAGAATATCTCAAGTCAATACACGTACTATGAACATGTAGCACATCTATTTGTTTGAGTGAAAATTTCATTCCCATTTCTTCGTATGATTATCAAAACAAAAATGCACAACAATATGAGTAGGGTGGAAAACACAGTGGGTTCTATGTTATTTAATTGTGCTTATTCTAATTCTTCTTTGTATGGTCAAGATTTGAAAGCTAATAATTTCTTTAATGCAATTATATAATATGTCAAGTAATGTAGAAGCATGGGTCTCTAGTTGGTTGACCAACTACTACCCGTATCTTCCATGTAATTTCCTCACTCACATAGAGGAATTGAGTCTCTAGTACAAGTTGTAGGAAAAGATGTTAAGGAGAATTGAAAAAAAGGGTCCAAATTTCAATGATGTCAATATCATAATTATGCTCATTTGTTTAATTATTTTTGGTGTATGGGTGAAAATGAGCATAGACATTGAATATTACAATCTACAAATATAGATTATGAATTTGTGTGATTGGCCAATTCATTTTTACCAAGAGATTCAAGACCTTTTCCTAGTTGGATACATTTGGAAGGTATCCATTGACCCAACAGTAATCATCCAAAAGAATAACCTTCCCAATGAGATGAGCATCAAATTTATGAGATTCCTTAAGGGGGGATCTCAAATTAGTAATCACATGGGTCTTGTGGAGGAATGGTTGCTTGCTTTGTTGAAATTCAACTACACTATTAGGTTCGAGGTGCACCATGTTAGACTATCATTCAGGTTGATACAAATAAATTATGGGATACCCACATTGTATGGCATCAAGTCTAACTTGATAATCATAGTGTGCACAATTCTTCCCGATAGTGAGAATGTAGAAGTGATACCTGTTCATAAATGGTTGACATAGTTGAGAATGTTTGCAAAGTTTTCAAACATTGTATATATGACTGTATCCAATTTCAATAGCATTTTGATGTCATTAGTGATTGCCTCACACTTATTTCCATGTTATATATTTACAGTGATGTTTGGAACTTTTATGGATAGTTAATACATAACACACTATGGTTACCATAAGGAATATGATTTTTAGTTTTTTGTAATGATTAGTTATCTATTACATAGGTTTTTTATTTTTTTGTAGATGGATAAATAACTACACTTACATGTTTCATATGATATTTGTGTTGTTTGCTTATTCCAAAGCCAGATTCATTTATTATTAATATATCTTGTTTCCTTTGGTTTGGTATTACTTTATAACCCCATGAAATAGGAACCACTCTTGGAATAAAATGATCCACCATGCACACCAGAAGAGAACATATTTAACCCACACATTACAAGTAAGAACTTCATTTGAATGTATGTCAAGAACTAATATTATATCCAAGTAGAATTTGTAGTAATAATTAAGACTTCTTATGGTACTGTCATGTTTATATACACACATTTTATACTTTTGCAAACACACAATAAACTTTACATTATATTGAAAAGTAAAGGCATTGCAATGTCACCAAATTACATACAACAAAGCACAAGTAATACACTTGATGACTATAACAAGAGCCTAGAACAAGAGCAATTTGATATAAAAAGCTTTAGCTATCTCTAGAAAGTACTTAAAATGTAGATTTATATTCCATTCATAATAACAAGGGAAAAATGTCATCGGTCAGATATCAATATCAATGCTCGAGAGGAAATGGAATAGGGACCTATTTGAGAACATTTTCCTCCTCATTTACTACCATTTGTGAGCATGAACAACTAGGGTACAAATTTGCGTAGGTATACAATTAGAATCAAAATTGTAATAAACAAACACTTTCATGTACATGTTCATTGTGAACATCAAAATGAGACAAATGGAGCATACCTGTTTGAGAACAACTTCGTCCTCATTCGTTGTCACTTGTGAGCATGAGTATCTAGGGTGCTTCTCTTGCATAGGTTTATTGGTATTATTTCTCTTTAATATGATTGACCATAAATGATCAGAAACAATTTATGGGGTTTATGTACATGTCAAAAACATCCATCTTTTGACATAGAATTAATTTTTACAAGGAAAGTTACTAATTACTATACAAGAGATAAAGTGGAGTAGTTTATGGTGTAAGACATTGTTGCCAATTGTCTTTTTTCTTTTGATATGTGAATTCAGGCTTTAATTGGCCCCAACTAGTGATGCCACAAATAGTGGGGTGTCATTCAAATATTTTGAAAGACATTATACTCAAGGACCAATTTTAAATACACTTAAGAAAAAAAGTATTCCAATATGGGACTTGAACTTGGTACTTATTGCTAATATTCAATAGGCATGCCATTGCACCATATGCCCATGTGCATTGCCAACTGTCTTTTTGAGTAATTGTATGATAGATACATAAGTCCACTCCTTTATTGGACCTCTCATCTTGATTGTAAAGAACTCAATACATGTGTTGGATATACTAGTCCACATTATGTATTTGATCTATCATCTCTTACTTTCAATACCCTAGTATATGTGTGAGAATGTATTATAGGTCCATCAGAGGTTGGACTTATAAATTGTATCATATAATGTTTCCCTGTAGTTGTTTTAGTAATAGTGTTTATCATAATTTTTGATGTAGAGATCTATTCATCATTGGAGAAGATCAAAACTAGTGGCATACATGATCTCTATTTTCTATAGATACTTTGTAATGTTCTATATAAAAGGCCAAACTCAAAAGGAATGTTAAAAGCTCAAAATTTGATTTTTTTTTTTGCATAAAAGCAAAGACAAACTACAAGATGGAAGTCAAAATTTTACTTTAAAGTGAGGATCTAATATTATGTTCAATTTTGTTTGTTTTTTTAATTTGGAAAAATACTTAAGCCAAATGCCAAGATGAATATTTTAGCAACACATGTGCTGAAAGCAAATGTAAAATTCTTCCATAAAATTTAGGTTTTGTAGATATGATTAAGCACTCGCCAATCAAAATTTAAGTGCATATAATGATACAAGTTAAAAGAAGTGCAAAAATAAGGACAAAATTTTTATTGTACCAAAGAGTTATTCTATAATTTGAAGATGAAATTCATTACATTTTTGGAGCATAGGAAACAAAAACTTTTCATGACGAAGTAACTGACATGGGACAGTGTGTTTTCCAACACTACACATAATGTGAGCATTTTATTTGGAAATGCCATTTTTACTCTACCAAAGAGTTGTTCTAAAATTTGAAAGTGGACTTCATTACATTTTTGGAGTGTACAAATAAATAAAAAATTCATGACGAAATAATTGACATGAGACAGTGTGTTTTTCAACACTATAAACAATGTGGGCATTTTATTTGGTCCAATTAGATGATGAAATTAGAATTCCATTTTGATTGTACCAAAGAGTTTTTCAAAAATTTGAAAGTGGACTTCATTACATTCTTGGTCATAATGAAATAAAAACATTTCATAACGAACTAACTAACATGAGACAATGTGTTTTCCAACACTGCAAATAATGTGAGCATTTTTTTCTTCCAATCAAATGAAAAAAGGGAAATATGTCATATTTACATCACTAAAGAGTTCTAAAATTTGAAAGTGGACTTCATTACATTCTTGGTTGTAACCAAATAAAACATTTTCATAACTAACTAATTGACATGGGACAATGTGTTTTCCAACACTACAAATAATGTGAGCACATTTTTCTTCCAATCAGATGAAAAAGGGAAATGCCATATTTACATCACCAAAGAGTTGTTATAAAATTTGAAGGTGGACTTCATTACATTTTTGGAGTGTGGGAAACAAAAAATTTTCATGATGAAGTAACTGATATGGGACAGTGTGTTTTCCAAAACTACAAATAATGTGAGCATTTTATTTGTTCCAATCACATGAAAAAAGGAAATTCCATTTTCACTCTACCAAAGAGTTCTAAAAATTGAAAGTGGACTTCATTACATTTTTGGAGTGTACAAATAAAAAAAAAATCATGATAAAATAACTGACACGAGATAGTGTGTTTTCCAACACTACAAATAATGTGAGCATTTTATTTGGTCCAATCAGATGAGGAAAGTGAAATGCCATTTTGACTGTACCAAAGAGTTGTTCAAAAATTTGAAAGTGGACTTCATTAAACATTCTTGGTCATAATGAAACAAAAACTTTTCATAACGAACTAACTGACATGGGATAGTTTGTTTTCCAACACTACAAATAATGTGAGCATTTTATTTGTTCCAATTAGGTGAAAAAAGGAAAATTCCATATTTATGTCACCGAAGAGTTGTTCTAAAATTTGAAGGTGGACAGTGTGTTTTCCAAAAATGCAAATAATGTGAGCATATTATTGGAGCGTAGGAAAACAAAAACTTTTCATGAAGAAGTAACAGACATGGGACAGTGTGTTTTCCAAAACTGCAAATAATGTGAGCATATTATTTCTTCCAATCACATGAATAAAGGAAATTCCATTTTCACTCTACCAACTCTTTGTTCTAAAAATTGAAAGTGGACTTCATTACATTTTTGGAGTGTACAAAACAAAAACTTTTCATGACAAAATAACTGACATGAGATAGTGTGTTTTCCAACACTGCAAATAATGTGAGCATTTTATTTGGTCCAATTAGATGAGGAAAGTGAAATGACATTTTGACTGTACCAAAGAGTTGTTCAAAAATTTGAAAGTGGACTTCATTACATTCCTGGTCATAATGAAACAAAAAAATTTCATAACAAACTAACTTGTATGGGATAGTGTGTTTTCCAACATTGCAAATAATGTGAGCATTTTATTTGTTCCAATCAAATGAAAAAAGGGAAATGTCATATTTACATCACCAAAGAGTTGTTCTAAAAATTGAAAGTGGAATTCATTACATTTTTGGAGCATACAAAAAAAAACTTTTCATGATGAAATAACTGACACAAGACAGTGTATTTTCCAACACTATAAACAATGTGAGCATTTTATTTGGTCCAATCAGATGAGGAAATTGAAATGTCATTTTGACTGTACCAAAGAGTTGTTCAAAATTTGAAAGTGGGCTTCATTACATTCTTCGTCGTAACAAAAACAAAATCTTTTCATAACAAACTAACTGACATGGGATAGTGTGTTTTCCAACATTGCAAATAATGTGAACATTTTATTTGTTCCAATTAGATGAAAAAAGGGAAATGCCATTTTACATCACCAAAGAGTTGTTATAAAATTTGAAGGTGGACTTCATTGCATATTTGGAGTGTACAAAACAAAAAAATTTCATAATGAAGTAACTGACATGGGACAGTGTGTTTTCCAACACTACAAATAATGTGAGCATTTTATTTGTTCCAATCACATGAAAAAAGAGAAATGTCATTTTTACTGTACCAAAGAGTTGTTCTAAAATTTAAAAGTGGATGTCATCACATTCTTGCTCGTAACAAAAAAAAAAAAAAATCATAATGAAATAACTAATAGGGGATAGTGTGTTTTCCAACACTACACATAATGTGAGCATTTTATTTGTTCCAATCAGATGAAAAAGGGAAATGCCATTTTTATCGTACCAAAGAATTTTTCTAAAATTTAAAAGAGGTCTTCATTACGTTCTTGCTCGTAACGAAAAAAAAAAATCATAATGAAATAACTGATAGGGCATAGTGTGTTTTCCAACACTGCAAATAATGTGAGAATTTTATTTGTTCCAATCAAATGAAAAAGGGAAATTCCATTTTTACTGTACCAAAGAGTTCTAAAATTTAAAAGTGGAATTCATTACATTCTTGGTTGTAACAAAAAAAAAAATCATAAGAAAATAACTGACAGGGGACAGTGTGTTTTCCAACACTGCAAACAATGTGAGCATTTTATCTCTTCTATTCACATGATAAAAAGGAGATGACATTTTTACTATATCAAAGATTTTTTTAAAAATTTAAAAGTGAACTTCATTACATTTGTGGTCGTAATGAAACAAAACTTTTTAAGGAAATAATTGACAAGGGACAATGTATTTTCCAACACTGCAAACAATGTGATCATTTTATCTGTTCCAATTAGATGGATAAAGGGAAATGTCATTTTTACTATACCAAAGATTTGTTCTAAAATTTGAGAGTGGAATTCATTACATTCATGGTCGTAATGAAACAAAAAATTTCATAAGGAAATAACTAACAAGGGACAACGTGTTTTCCAACATTACAAATAGTTGCCCACATAGATACATATATATACATACACATAACATTTATTGCTATACTCTATTGAATACCATGTATGCAATTAGTCTATTCAATACCAATGACTGCTATATTCAAATTTGTTGAGGTCAAATGATTTACATGCCAACTTTTTTCTCTCATTTATAAGCAAGCCACCATAAAAAAAAATACTAAGTGGCATTGCCTACCATTATTTCACATTATCTATAATGTAATTGTACAGGGAAATGAAAAGTTTGATATGAAATGTATAAAAACATAGTGTTCAAACATATGAAAATAATATATATCTACACCATTATTGTTCAATAATCAAATGATGAACCCACAATGCACAATGAGTATTATAAGCTTGTCTCATCATCTCCTACGCTACCTATTCTTTACAATCAAGGACATACCTTCGTAATATATGGCATGTTTCTTTGGGTTATTGTCTATTTCAGGAGGGGTGATTCCAATTCCATGAACCCTCGCAAATGATGAACATGAAACAATAGATTTCTGGAGAGGTTGTGCTTTTTCCTTTGCACTTTGAACACCTTCAACCTATAAGAAACACTTTGAAAAATTAACGTATGGATGGAAAAAAATATAAAGTAGTATGATATATACAACAAGATATCGTTTATATGTACCTATGGAAGAGAAGGCTTCAAGTTGGAGAGGTTCCATATCACGAAGCTTCCCACCCAATCTTTGACAGTTTCTACGCCAAAATGTTGATAAGGTAGTTTGTACTCACCAGTAATGGCCTTTACAATGCTTACTCACACAATATTTTGGGTGGGGAATGTTGTGGGTACATGCATTTCTACTAAAAGCACTTATAATGCCTTTGCTAACCAGTTTATGCCACCAACAAAGGTCAACGCGATCATTGATCTTAAAAGTGATTCCCTTGAACTCTATCCTCTCTTCATCAATAGGGTTTGACTGTAATGGAAATTTCATTGACGTGAATCATAATTCAAGACATAAAGGATTCATAAATAAATTGGAATAGAAGCATGGAAGTGTGTTTTTTCTATTACCGATATAGATGGCACATTGCTACTCTCCCTGTCCACATGTCCATCTTTATTGCCATCTCCCCCTTGCAGGGCAATGCTCTCCCCCTCCCCATGTTCATATTTATTACCCTATCCCACTTGCAATCTGGTGCTCTCCTTGTCCTCATGTCCATCTCTATTACTATCTCTCAATTCCATTGAAAATATATTGCCAATAAGGTCAAGGCCCATGTTTTTGGTAGACTGCAAATTTCCAATAACATTCTTATCCTACAAAACATGGTAGAGGTTGGAGAAGACAAAGAAGAAAAGAAGACTTTACAAATTCAGACAAAAATAGACTTATCACCATCATGGGAGGGAAAATTCCAACCAAATCCAAATAAGCGCACAATATACAAAGAAATCTCTTTTTTTGATATATAAATTGTTATCGTGCAATAGATGGCAGACATTTCACAATAAGAGATACATAGACAAACATATCAATTTGAAATTGTCATTTCCAATAATAAATGTACACAAGGAAAGGAGATACCACACCTCATGACAGATTGGTGAACTCATAGGAATGTAGTGCTCATCTCAATATTTGTTTTCCACCACTTTTTAGCTTCTTTTCCTTACATCAAAAAAGAAAAATATGATCATCTTAGTATGTAAATGTGAAAAACATTAAAAAAAGTAATAACATACAATCTATACCCCTAATCAATAAATCAAAACAAATACTCATTTTCTCCCATCCGTAGGCACCCTTTCTTATTTGCTCCCTTCCCAAGGCACATTTTCTAGTGTTGACTAGACACTACCATGCTTGGGTCCATCACTTCTTTGTTCATCCTTACCCTATAATAGCAGGAATTGAAACGCCAAATCAAATTCACATGCATGCAACCAATTCATTGAAATAATCAAAACAAACATTAAATTGAAGATTTTGAAATCACCATTTTTTCTCATTTCTTCATGTGAGGGTGCCTTGAAAATTTTGACCATGTATGTTCCTTCTTCTTCTCAATGTTACATGCTAGATTGGGAGGAACAACATCATCTTGTGCTTTCATGGCCACTGCTTTGTCTGCCAAATCAACAGTACCCTACTTGAGGCCATCACTTCATTGTTCATCCTTTCCTTTTAATAACAAGAATTGAAATGTCACATCAAATTCACATGCATGCAACCAATTAATCGAAATAATAAAAAAAACATTAAATAGAAGATTTCAAAATCACAGTTTGTTCTCATTTCTTCATGTGAGGGCACCTTGAAACTTTTAACTATGTACACTCCTTCTCAATGTTGCACGCTGGGTTGGGAGGAACAACATCATCTTGTGCTTTCATGGGCATTGGTTCATCTTCCAAATCAATAGTACCCTACTTGAGGCCAACACTTCATTGTTCATCCTCACCCTGCAATAGCAAGAATTGAAACATCACATCAAATTCAGATACATGCAACCAATTCATTGAAATAATCAAAACAAACATTAAATAGAAGATTTCAAAATCACCATTTCTTATTTCTTCATGTGAGGGCGTCTTGAAAATCTTGATTGTATACACTCCTTCTTTTCAATGCTACACGTTGGGTTGGGAGGAACAACATCCTGTGCTTTCATGGGAGTTGCTTTATCTTCCAAATCAACAGTACCCTGCTTAAGGCCAACACTTCATTGTTCATCCTTGCACTGTAATAGTAGGAATTGAAACGTTGCATCAAATTCACATGCATGCAACAAATTCATTGAAATAATCAAAACAAAAATTAGACAGAAGATTTTAAAATCAATGTTTCTTCTCATTTCTTCATGTGAGGGTACCTTGAAACTTTTGACCATGTACCCTCCTTCTTCTCAATGTTAGACATCTAATTGGGAGGAACAACATCATCTTTTTCTTTCGTGGGGCCGCACAACTTCCTCTACCAAATGATCAATAATCTTAAGTGGGCACAATGTCATATAAGTTAATGTTAAGTGAACCTTGTATGCATCAAAACAAAAAAAAATAAACCAACCAAAATTCAGATTTAACAGTTCGATTCCACATTACCATTTTGTCTTTTGTCTTTTTCTCTTGCAACAACTCAATATTTTTTTCCTTCTTTTCTCATTGTTCTCCTCACTATTGTATAACTCCATTTTCTCCTTCACCTCGTCCTTTCCTTCCTTAGGAAGTAGATGAAATATTTGTTTACCATACTCTCTATAGACCCTTTCAATAACATGCTTATGCTAGATATTCTCTTGTAGCTTTAGTTGGTACTCCATATTATCCACCTTCTTTTGAAGATACTTTTTTAATTTCTTAGGGGGAAGAAGGGGTTGTTTTGGTTCCTCCCCAACACACTTTGGCCACACTTTTGTGGCATGAGAATAGGATGGTGGTGATCCTAAATCCTATGCATGTTGAACAATTTCCAATCATGAAATTATCTCATACATTGTTCTAAAATACAGTAATATACGTATCTTGCATTCTCCACTTCTCTTATGTATTCAACAACAACCTACACAAAATATTGAAAAACTGAAATAGTTTAATATATTTGATATTAAAATAAATTGAATGCACAACATATACACACAACCAAATAATGCAATAATTGAGTTATTATATCTACCTTCCTATCATCCACATCACCCCATGCTTCATTCACACCCTCCCCATCCTTAGGGTCATGGCCCTTTGCTTGCTCTTCCTTTTTATCATGGACTATGGAAAGAGCATGATCGTATCCCTGATTATCAACCTGAATTGAGGGAATGATATACTATCAAAATCAACATATTTGTAACAGACATGAAATTTTCTAACTAAAATTGTAAAGCATTTTGATTGACGCATGTTGGAAGTAAAGGATAATTGAAAGTTCACAAACAATTACTGAACACATCATTGCCTCAATGTTCAACATTCTCCTAAAATTAGGGGAAATCCTTTGTACAACGGTTGCTACCTCTTGATTCAAACATTCCTACTTTCCAGTCAACATCGTAACTAGTTGTCAAAGATTAAAATTATACATTTGATTGCATCTTGTAATTAGCGGATCTTACCTGCACGTTCATTGAACATGACCATCCCAAAGGAGATGCACCAGTACACAAATTTTTAGGTGTACTGACCATCTCAAAAACATTCGTCACTGTACAAAGAAATTTCCCTTTTAAATTACGCATCCCTGGTTGGCTATAAAATGTAAATAGTTGCAAGTGTTACAAACAGTTAAATTTTCAAAATGATGTTGGGGCATCCATTGATGCACCCTTTTGTTGCACTTTGTTGTCATGTTGCTAAACTTTGAGTTTTGGTTTTTTTGGGTTCAATAAGTTTCATTTCGACCATTTACGATCACTTGGGGTCATATTGGATTAGTTTTGGGTGATTAGGTGCAAAGTTGTCAAAAAATGCAAAAGTTGTCAAATGTTGTCAATGTTGTAAAATGTAATTTTACAAAATTGGTTTGGAAGTTAGGAAGTAGTTTTGGGAAATGGAAATGAATGTAATGGCATAAATATGACATGTACACACAAGCACCAAGGTTGGAGAATGTTGGGGTAAGAACGAGAATGAAAGAAACTCATTTTGGCACGTTCTTTCCTTGCATTTTTTGTTGAAACAGTCAGTAATCTTCATGGTACAACCTTGTATGGTACAATACGAACATGAAATTAATTGGAAAGGTTGAAGATGTGTTTTAAGATTATAATTATTTTTGTTTGAATGAATTTTATTAAGTTTTTCAAGTGAGATATGGCAATTTCATTGAGGGAAAGTCTGTAAGTTTATTTTTCTAAAAAGTTGTAGTATGAGAAACATGTTGTACAACCTGGTATGATCTAGTATGACCCTACTAGTCATTGAGGAAGTTAGAGAAGGGTCTTAGCTTTCTGATGCTTTTTGTTTGATCAATTTTTTTTGTATTTTCCAAACGATATAGCCATTTGTGTGTGAATATGTATAAACTCTACCTAGGGTTTCCAGAAACACAAAAAAATTATATTTTTATTTGCCACTATAAAAAACTCATGAAAATTGGTAGAAAGTTTTGTATTGAGGATATCTAGAAACCCTTTCTTGCTCAAGCCTTTAAAAGTTGGAATGTGTGAGGAATCAATGATTGTGTGTCCAAATTTTCTTGCAAACTGTTATAAAACCTTATTTATGAAGGGGTTGAACACATCTATGCATTCCATGCTTGTGATTGGATGGAAATCATTGAAGAGTGTTGTAGAGGGTTTGTCGAATCAAAAATTCCCAAGTTTTCATGTTATCCCCTTTTTTGAGTGCCATTAGGCTTAGGAGAAAGTTAACAAAAATGAACAAGAATGCACATTTGCATCATTCGCATTGAAGCATTGTTTGAAAAGTGTCAAGGGTGTTTGTGATTGAGTCCTTCCTCTGCATCACAAAATTTATTGCACTGTCTATTGTAAGCAAGCATATATTTTTTCAATCATAAGAGGAATTTGAAATGCAATTTTTAGTCTACCTAAGACTTGTGATAAATTTTGAAGGTTCATTTCATTACACTCTTTCCATCTAAATAAAAAAATATTTTCAATACATTCATACTGTCAAAAAAATTAAAGGTTGGAAAAGAGATGGTGTTATGAAACTTGCAACCCATATAGTGTTGTAAAAATCTATACACATAACAACCCAGTTGATTAGTCATCCCTTAGTTTGATTTGGTTTCAATTATGTATCCCCCACCTTCATAATGAAATAACTCACAATCCACTATGTATTTCTTCCTTCAATTATTTTGTGCATTTATTTTTCAATCACATGAAGAAACTGAATTGTAATTTTAACTATAACTAATAGTTATGGTAAATTTTGAAGGTGCATTTCATTACATTCATACTATCTAAATAAAAAAAGCTTTTCAAAACATTCATATTATTTTGTGAAATTCCAAGTTGGAAAACACTGGGTGTTATAAATCCTGCAACCCACATATTCTTCTAGAACCCTCTACAAGTAACAACCCAATTGGTTAGTCACCTGTCACCTCAATTTGGTATGTTTTTTTTTTATTATCTTGAGAACCTTTTGCATTGTAGATAGCAAGAATGCAATGAAATTTGAAAACATTGGGTGTGAAAAAACCTACAACCCGCATAGTGTTGTAAAACCCTATACACATAACAACCCAATTGGTTAGTCAGCCCTCAGGTCAATTTGGTTAGTATTATGCATCCCACACTTGCAACTTCTCTCTATGCTCTCAACCATTTAGATTTAAACATGTAGAATGAAAGAACTGACAACCCACATTGTGTTTTCCAATTTTCCATTATTTTTTGCATTTCTTTGTTTCAATCATATGAAGAAATAAAAATATAATTTATATTGTAACTAAGAGTTATTATATATTTTGAAGGTGAACTTCATTATATTCTTACTGTTTATGAAACAAAATGCTTCCAAGACATTCATACTATCAATATAATTGTAGGAGGAGAATACATAAAAGTATCCAAATTCACTTGAGGTGTGACCAACCAATTAGGTTCTTATTGTGTAAGTAACCAAAACATTGTCATTACATTCATATTGTCTATGGGTTTGCCTTATCGTTGCATGAAAATGTCGACCTATCAATGCCTGATACAAGTGCCAAATAAGACCCATGGGAGGCGGTTAAACCATATCACAATTCACGCGATTAGTAGTGACTGAGGGGTGGAAGCATCAAGATTCCAACAATCCCCCTAGTGCAACCATGGGATTCAAACCTGCGACCTAGCTATGATACCAATTATAATAAAACTAATCATCAAACATGACAGTGTAGTTGAATTTGAACACTGCAAGCAACCATTCCTTGACAGGACCCATGTGATTACTAATTCAAGATTCACCCTTAAGGAATCTCATAAATTACATGCTAATCTTGTTGGGAAGATTGTGCTTCTGGATGACTATTGTTGGTTCAATGGATACCTTCCAAATGCATCTAGCTAGGAAAAGGTCTCGCATCTCTTGGTAAAAACAAATTGGCCAGTCATAAAAAATTACAATCTCTATTTCTAGATTGTGATATTCAATTTCCATGCTCATTTTCACCCATAGAATGAAGACACGGTTAAAGAAATGAGCATAATTATGATATTTTACGTCACTAAACTTTGGCTCTTTTCTGTCAAATTTCCTTAGCATCTTTTCTCGTAACCTGTACAAGAGACTCAATTCCTCTATCTGAGTGACACAATTACATGGAAGATACATGTGGTAGTTGGTAAACCAACTAGAGACCCATGCTTCTACATTGCACAACATCTTGTATACCTACATAAAATAAATTATTAGCTTTCACATCCTGACCATACGAAGTAGAATTAGAACAAGAAAAATTAAATAACACAAAACCCACTGTGTTTTCCACCCTACCAATATGTTGTGCATTTTTTTTTGTTTTGGCATTAAGATATACAAATGATACCACTAGAAATATCTCGAAAAACCCACATCAAATATGCAACATGTTTTCTCCTCTAACCTCTAAAAGTAACCTCTATAAAAACATGACAATATTTCATGCTAACTATGAAAGTTTGGAGTGTACCTTTCTCATTTGCAAAATATGTTCTTCTCTCCATCATACATCGATGACACCTTTTGATAGCATGGAGCTTAATAGATCAGATTTTGGAAGAGTTGGTGTTGTGTGCTAGAGAGAAGAGCTTGTTTTGCAAATATTACAAAGTTGTTCCAAATATGGCCAGTTTTCATGAAATCTTGTCATGTTTTTATAGAGGTCTTATCTGACGCTTGTATTGAGTATTTGCAGGTCGACCTTTTCATGCAATGGAAAGGCCAACAATGTTTAATTGCAGGTTGGAAAACATTGGGTGTTATGAAACCTATTGTGATCAGGTGAAAATCCTTATTCCTAAATGTGTATCAATAAAAAAATTGCAAGAAACAAAAATGAACACCTAACACCTCAAGATTGGGAAAAATGTTAAACTCAACAAATGTAATGATTATACCTTGCTAAGTTGCTCCTTGGTTGGTCCTTTGATCTTTGATGTTATGTATGCTCCTCTTGATGGAAAAAGATGTTAAAATGAGATGCAAGATGGATGAGTAATGGATTCAAATGTTGTGATGAAGGAAAAGTGTGCAAATTGGCAAGAGTTGGTATCAAATGGCTAATCCCCCTAAATGAGAGAAAAGAGGGGGTATTTATAGAGGAATTTGAATTCTCTAGAGAATTCAATGGTTGAGATTAAGCCAACAAGGCCAAGATGAAGGGCTATGGTGAGTTGAGGACTCACAAGCCCTCACATCTTAACATGTGGAGGGTGAAGTGATCTAGGATGTGATGATGTGGAAGAAGGACAAGTACTTAGCATGTACCTTGGGAGATGAGAAGATTATCTTAAAAGGCAAGTTCTTGTTCCCAAATGGTTGGAAAGTGACATGAGAGGAATTTTAGTATTCCTCAGAAATCTCCATGGGGAAGAGAAAAGTAGTTGGGAAAATAAATGTGAATTAAAGTTGGAAGAATCTCATGGACAAGACAAGGTTCCAAAAAGGGAAGCACTTGTCCACATGTGACTTGATGTGACAAGTCAAATATTCTAGAAGATACATGGGAAAAGGGGATTCTAGGAAGAATAAATGTGAATTTTAAATTCACATGGGAAAGAGAGTCAATGTTAAGAAAGACAAATGAAAAGGTTGACTAAAAGGGTATGCTTAATGTGTCTAATGACTTTGATTAAGGTTGTGCAAATACATGATTAAGAGGATTAATGAAAGATTAAGGAGAAATTGGAAGATGTGAGGATGTGACATTAATTTTTAATTAATATATGCACATCCTAATCCAGAATCAAATAAATTAATCCAGATTAGAAGAGGGTTATGGAGGATGTAACAATGAGAGAGAAAAAGAGGAATTGAAAATTGACTTAAATTCAAAGAGGTAACATGACTAAATTAAATAAATTGATGTATTTATTTAATTTAGAGAGGAAATATGTAAAAGGTAAAAGTATTTAATTATTGAATTAAGCACTTTAAGAACCTTATACAGATGATGAAATATTAATTAAATGAGTGATTTAATTAATATTGACGAAGAGAATGAAATAGGCGAGTAAAGGGATGAATAAGGAAACAAGTTTTACCATATGGAAGTGGTAAAATTTGGATGTATACATTTTTCCCCTCTTCGAAATGCTATTAGGATAATAGGGTTTCAAAGAAAATAAAATGCAGATAACTCTATAAAGGAAGCGACTAGAAAAGAGATGGCCCAGAATGGGAGAGGCTTTGTGAGCTGCCCAAATGGAGGGAAATGGAAGGGGATGCCCAGTATTCCAAGGGAAGTCCCATGATGGAGGAATGGGGAAGAATGGTAGGGTATTCCCCCTCGAGAAGGCAGATGGGGGAGGAAAAGGGGTCCCGGGTGACTTCTCGAAAGTACTAAGTGGTATACGTTGTTGGAAAGAGCATGAAAAATGGAGAAGATTGGATTGTGAATAGAGTAAAACGGATGCACAATTTGAAAATGGCGGCCCTGAGAAGAGAGAGGGGGAATGAATTAATTGGAGGAAAAAAAATTAAATAAGGGGTAAAAAATACCCTTTAATTAAAAAGGTAAAAAATGGGGGGAAAGTTATATAAGCTAATTTTATGAATTACCTCTCCTCATTTGAACAGCTATCAGTTGAGGAAGAAAGGGAGGATAAGAGAGGGAGAGGACCAGAGGGAATGATGCCAAATGACTACGACACTAATATTATCCATTGAGCAGAAGAGGTGCAGATATTCTATAGCCATTACATTGTTCCACACCAAGTTAGCCCCAAACCCAACTTCGTGATTTTTAGCATTTTTCAAAGTTTTAGTAAAATTTGAAAACATGTGTTTGGGTGGGGGAGTAGGTTAGAAGAGTGGGTAGTCAGTGAATGGTAGATGTCACCAAGGTTGGCCCGAGCGGGTTTGCCCATAGACAGGGCGGGTCCACCTACGGCCTGGGGTGGGTCTGCTCATGGCCAAGCCAGTCCGCCCCAAGCCAAGCAGGACTGACAAGGTGAGGGAGAAAGAAAAGATGGGAGAGGGGGGACAAATATGAGAAATGAAACCTGAGATTAGGGATAGAAAGGAAAAGAAGAAAGAGAAAAAGATAAAATGGGAGAGAAAGACTGACATAGTTGGCATGACATGGATGCGGGACTTTGAGAGATTGTGGACGTGTGAGAGCCGGTCTGAGGTACTATAGATTTGCATGGAGGCCATGAATGACATGGATCATGAGGCATTGGCGCATGCAGGAATATTAAATATGCTATCATACCTGACTATTAAGGCCCACAAGGCCATGTTGATAGCACTAGTAGAGCATTGGGATTCAACTACATCAATATTTCATCTGCCAACAAGGGAGATGGCAGTGACCTTAGAGGACGTATGGAGAATTTTGAGGCTCCCCATAGTGGACCTCCTAGTCAGCGAGTGTTAGGTAGAGGGGGAGGCACTAGATCAGTCTATCTGGGTCGTGTTCGACGGTGATGAGCTACCAATTCAGCAACAATAGATAGATGTGGATAGATGTCTCTCTTATAGGGTGCCAACATTGTCTCTATATCTAGCAGGATTGATCAACGAGATCTTGATTCTAGACAGGAGCGGTCAATTCTTGCATCTCAGGTTTGTGGAGGTGATTCGACACATTGTTGAGGGTCGAGAGGGGTAGTTTTCATGGGGGACCTGTCTGTTGGCACAACTGTACAGGGATATGCATGTTATATGCTATCGAGAGGTATTGAGCTTGACACACGTTACACTGCTACAGGTATGGGCCTAGGAGCATATTAGGATTTTCAGGCCAGTTTTGGTGAGAGGAGTGGAGGATGACAGAGCACTACTACCCTAGGTGTGGGGGACAAAGGCTGGAGTGATACTGCACTATGAGGGATTCAAAGACATGGATGCATGGAGGAGGCTATTTGATGTGCTACTGGCAGAGATGAAAGTGTGGCATCCATACATGCTGCGACAGTTCAAGGAGTGGGGGGAGGATGAAATTAGGCATAGGGATTATTTCTCCACACGATGCTATATTATCAGGAATGATCCCTTCAAAGTTGAGTTACACAAACTAGACTGGGTGACGAGGCAATTCAGGGTGAGGCAGGATATTCTATAGGCTCGAGAGATGTTCCGATAGATTATGCGTGAGCATCCATTGGGGGATGAGTGGGAGACACTACAGTTAGTGTCATATCTAGGTAGGAGATTTGGGGAGAGAGATGCAGGGATGATAGATCAATATGCCCAGTGGTTTCACCGACATCCGCCTCAATAGATTATGCTTGTGGTGCTTGTTAGCTCTCAAAAACACAGGTTTGAACCATAATAGGTTGCCAAGCTCTCACAATGTTTTAGGGTAACAGACAAGGCCAAATGATTTGAACCTTCTTCTCTTCAGGTGCTACTAGACCTAGGCGGGTATACCTATTTGAATAAAGTAGACTTGACCTTTGTTTATTTCCTAAAGAAATTTACCCACACTAGCAAATGGGAGTGGATAAATGAGTTTTATTTTGGTATAAATTGTATAAGCAATATCAAGGAAAAAATCTAATGTGTTCATATGTAAAAAATGAATGAAATTAAACAATGAAATAGCATAGACTAGTGCCTTATTGGGTGTATGGAGTCAAATGAAAATTTGAAATGAGTAACTTCTTTCTGGCAGAAACTCAAATTGTTTGGAATATAGGTTTAAGTTTATAACTAGTATAAACATGCAAGAATGTGATTACCAAGTTCTTCTTAATGATCCAAATGAGATACCCTAATTAATATGATTGACTAAAAGGATTTAATCTCTCCTTGAAAGAACCAATTAATCCAACCATACAGATACAACAAGTGTGCACTGATAAAATGAAAAATATCCTTGATATATCAGTTTAAATAATTAGAAAACATCAACCTTGGAGACAACTTCAACAATACTTTCAATTAACACAACAAATAATTGATACCAGAAAAATGTCACCACATCAAATGAATTCAATTGAAATCTCCATTGTTTCAAACATGCATCATAGTCTCAAAATTGTAAACATTTTGTATCCTATTATATTTTTATTTGATCTCTACTCTATATCCCTCTTTCCACAATCAAAAAATGAACATTTATACCTTAGTATTTGAAAGGATGCATCCTTTTGTATTCAAATCTCGGTGATCTATTGTATTCGGGATTTTACTAACGTTCATCAGACACCTGCAAAGACATCATGTAGTTCTGCCGACGACTTGAGTCTCTTCAACTGTCAATAGATTATATATCGCTATGGTGTCATGTAGTTTGAATGATGCTTTGAGTCTTCCCGACAGTTATCCTTTCGGTCTCAAGTGTATCACTATGAATCTCACTGATGAAGTCCTATTGTTGTGACTTTGGGGGTCGGTGAGACTTTCCTTCGACTACTTGCATCGTGCTGAGAATTTTCCTTTGGCAATTCTGATTGCTGACACATAACAATTCTCTTGCCGATGGAAAAACACCCGGTGTGACCTTCCTAGCTCTCACCAATGAAGTCTGTCTCGCTGATGACCAATTCCTCCAAATGTGTTGCCAAGTCTTTACCAATACAATACTTGTCACTATGACATAGGGGGTCGGTAAGACTCCCTAACTTCATCCCGATGACAATGACAAAACCCACCTTTGCTTTATTAGTAAGACCAAGTGAATACTCTAGGACATTACTCCAATAGCTTAAGTCTGGCCGATGAATTTCATTATCGGCGAGACCATGAATATCGCTAATTCCACCTACCATTTCTGTTATAGCGATAGGGTAAGTTGGCAAGACTTCCTCGAACTCACCCCCATAACATTATACTACCGACATGATCTACCTCTACTTTATAGGTGAGACTGAACAAATGCTGCAGGATACTACTCTGATGACTCTTGTCTTAGCAACATAGCTCTTTGTGTTTCATCGGTAAGACACATATATGCTCGCTATGACTTGCCCCAATAATTGGTGTCTTGTCGATAGGATCTTTCTTTCGTTGAGACTATGAATTGTGTTTGCCCGACATGTATTACCAAATAAAATTTTATCAGTAAGACAATCCTGATCTCTTGCTGATAGACTGCAAAAAGACATGCATTAGTATAGAATGCCTCAAGGATTGGGGAAACCTGAATCATGTTACACCGATATGGTTTATAAATTCAAATTCTCAAGGCGAGGTGAATTCTATGGGACCAAATGATGAAAACAAACTAAAACAAGGGAAAACATGTTATGCAAAGCGGATTTTTGTGCTTATGGCATGGGAATTTTTGGGAACTAATGGGTATGTGCAGCCATGAAATTTTCAAAATTTTACAGTTCTAACAGTGGCTCTGTCTAGGGATGAATGATTGTGAGATCATTGCAAGGATCCAAATTTTTAGGTGAGCAAACCAAACTTTCAAGGTTATGGACCAATGAGTAGGATGGAAATGGAGATGAACATGACCCTATACTACTGTACATGGAAAGTTATTTTTAATGAAGGAATTTCAGGATTGTCCATATACTGGCAATTCCTATTCCTTTTATTTCCTAGACTACTGTGCATGGAAGATAAATTTTTGAGAGGATTGCCAAGAGTTGTCCATGCACTGGAAACCCTTAATCCTCAGTATTTCTCAAGAGAAAAAATGCTTCAAGAATTTCCCATGTACAGGAAAGTCTTGTTCTTCACCAGTCATATTTTGCAAATAATATGAATCTTCACCTTTCTTTCCAACAACAAAGGGTCCCAGCCACAAAGCTTCAAATTTCTCGTGTTTTCCCTTCTCTTGACATCTTGCATTCCACATTAACACCAGATCATTTTCTTCAAATTTTCTATCTTTCGCCCTTTTATCAAATAAATACTTCATTTGTGCCTACAATTTCACATTCTGGTTTTGAGCTACTCTTCTTACTTCATCAAGCTCTGCTAGTTGTTCCATTCTTTCCTCCATTGGTTTTGGAATATCTATATCTTCCTAAAGGATAAATTGGTAAATTGGTAACAAATTTTGTAAAGGTGTCCTAGCTTGTGTTCCATATACCAATTCAAATGGGGATTTTCCAATTGCCTTTTTCACAGTTATCCTATCAGCCCACATAGCCAACCTCGATTTTGAATCCCAAGCCCTTTTGTTCCCACCTAGCATCCTCCTTATGATCTTCAAAAGACTTTTGTTGTTGGACTCTGCTTGACCATTAGCTTGCAGATGGTAAGGAGCTGCATAAGAAACAACAATACCATATCTACTACAAAAATCTCTAAACTCATCAGATCGGAAACACATCCCATTATCTATAATCAATCTTAATGGTGTACCAAATCTGGTAATAATGTTATCTATTAAAAAATTGATCACAACTTTACTTGTTGCTTGCTTGGTTGGGACTGCCTCCACCCATTTGGTGAAGTAATCAGTAGCTACCAGGATCCACTTATGTCCTCCACTTGATTTTTCTTGTATCTTCCCAATAAAATCAATTCCCCATTGATGAAAAGGGGCTTCAACCTACAAAGGTCTGAGTGGTAAAGCTCTCTAATACTTCATTTTCCTTGAGAACTTCTGACATGCTTCACATCTTCTTACATATGAAAAATAATCATTAAAGACTTTTGGCCAGTAATAACCTACCCTAAGAATTGTATGTGCAATTGTCTTTGCAGAATAATGGTCTCTACAGACCCCTTCATGCATTTCTCTTATAACGTGCTTGGCCTGTGACTCATCTAGACATAGCAACAACATCTCGTCCTTGTTTTTCCAAAACAAATCACCTTCCATGAACACATATTTGGATGCTTGCAGCTTCAATTTTCTTCTTTGATTATCACTTAATCCTTCAAGAAAATTCATGTATATGAGGTAATACATGATGTCTGTATACCAAGGAGTATGCTCAATACTTGCAACTGCATTTCCTTCATCTTTTGCATTACAAATTTGATTTGCTTCAACATTTGTTTCTACCATTAACTTGGCCAAACCTTGACCTCTTACTAATTTGGTGATTTGTATTTCCATATCAAATTCTTGAATTTTATTAATCCACCTGGATCTCTTTCCAGTTACCTCTGACTGTGTCAAAATATCTTTAATAGCTGCATGAGGGACATAAGCTATCACTTTGGCTCCAACAAGATATGGTCTAAAATATTTTATGGCTTTCACCAATGCAAACACTTATTTCTCCGTTATGTCATATTTCAATTCTGACCCCTGCAATGACTTGCTGAAAAAACACACAGGCTGCTCATGACCTTCCTCATTCTTCTATAACATGACAACAACTATAGTATGCAACAAAGCAAATGAAAATATTTGAAAGGGTTTTGCAAAATCTAGAGATTTAAGGACAAGAGCATCCTTGATGGCCCTTTTGATGGATATGAAAGCTTCCAATGCTTCTGCAGTCCAATCTAACTTTTGTCCCTTCCTTAGCATCTTTGATATGGGCTTAACAATTTTAGCAAAATTAGACACAAATCTCCTAACAAAATTGATCTGTCCAAAAAATGATTGGATAGCCTTGATGGTCTTAGGAATAGGGATTTTATCTATTGCCTCAACCCTCTCAGGATCTATTTTAATTCCCTCCTTTGACACAATATGTCCTAAGAGTTTTCCCTTTGTAACTGCAAAATGACATTTCTTAGGGTTCAGACTAGTACCATATTCTAAAGCTTTAATAAATACCTTTTCCAGATGTTCTACATGATCTTCAGCCCTTTTTGAATAAGCAGTAAGGTCATCTTGATATACCACCATGATAGCATTAATCAAGTCTGCAAATGCTACGTCCATAGCTCTTTGAAAGGTTGCACCTGCATTTTTGAGACCAAATGGCATTCTCACATAAACATATGTTCCCCATGGGGTTGTAAAAGTTGTCTTGTACTACTCAGATTCTTTGACTTTGACCTGGTTGTAACCAGAGAACCCATCCATCATAGATAACAACTCACACCCTGTTACTTTATGTATTACAACCTCCATATTAGGTAGAGGATAATTATCCTTGAGATATTCCACATTTAGATTTTTGAAGTCCACACATAATCTGATATCCCCGTTCTTCTTCCTCATGGGAACCAAGTTCGAAACCCATATTGAATGCTTGATTGGTTTAATAATACCCCCATCTCTAAGCTTTACCAATTCCTCTTGCATTTTTGGTTCCAATGTTGGTTGCCTAAATGGCTTTGCATCTGGCTTCAACAGGATTTCATGTTGAAACAAATCATCCCTATATGCTTTGAGATCTTCATAAGACCATGCAAACACAAGTTTATATTTTCTCAATAGTGCAATCAACATTCTTCGAATTGTCAGGCTTATTTTCTTTCTAATGTATACCTTTTTTGGTGCTAGTTCAGTCCCTAAGTTGACCTCTTCAATAGCCTCTCTCTTGACTGGTACCTATTTCATGAGGGACCGATCATTTTCATCATATACCCTTTCCAACGCTACTAGCCCTTTAGGAAGCTTATTAGTTTTAAGTTGTAAGACCTCTTTCCCAAATATTGTCTGCTTTCCATCTACTTCTTCAACAAAGGCATTGAAATCAACTTCTTGAGCTTCATATTGATCTATACAGTGAAGAAATTTCAAGAGGTCAGCATCATCATTAAAAACCCACCAACTGTATATATTTTCAGGCACAACAGGTCTTGTTTTGAACTCAATTTGAGACACTCCAGCTAGTGTGATATCATCTCTTCTCAATGCTAAATTGGCTAAAAATTCTACCATTATGTTTTTTGACCTCTCAATCCATTCAATGGAGAAATCATCAAACAACTCAATTGTGTCCCATACAACATTCCTGTATTGCTTCAGCCTCTTGTGTTTAGTTGCATATTTTGATTTAACTTGAGAAACAACTAGCTTAGAATCCCCTAGAACAACTAGCAGTTTGATCTTATGTTTTACAACCATATTCAATCCTATTAGTAAAGCTTCATACTCTGCTATATTGTTCGTGCATTCAAATGCCAAAAAAAATGAATACTTAAATGTGACTCCTTCAAGTGAAACAAACACTATTCCTACTCCATTACCTTCTTGGCTACATGCTCCATCAAAGTACATTTTCCACACACCATCACAGTTTTTTACATGTTTATCAATTGGATCACCATTGACTAACTCTGGTTGGGCTGGTTCTATCTTAAAACTTCCAAGATCCATATCACAAAATCAATTGACTTGATCTTGAGGTACACAATCTACAATTGGGTTCATCCTTGGTTCCTTGTACAGCTTAACTTCTTGGCCATTCACTGGAATTGTTGCATAAGACAAATCAAATTGGACATTTCCCCCAACCACTGCTATCCATTGTCTTGATAGAAGCATCCTGAACTAAGGAGGGGTATCAATTACATTTATATCTATATTATAGGCCACCTAAGGATAAGCGGCTAATTTAATTTCAACATATTTCATAACACCTACTACCGGAATAGGCCTGCTATCCATTTCATGACACTTCCCTCCATTAATATCCACCCACATACCAAGCCATTTCATAACTCCAATTGGCATGATATTGATAGCAGCGCCAGAGTCTATCATGCAATTCCTCAACAATTTGTTGTTTATAAGCAGCGTGGTGAAAAAAGGTTCAACTTGTGGGGAATTTACCAATACATCATTTAGACACACTTCTGGGACAATCATCTTCTCTTGCTTGTTAACTATTTTAGTGGCCATCTGATTTTCAGAACTCATACTTTTCTCATTTCCATTTGATATCAATTGAATTTCACTATCCCTATACTCCTTAATTCTCATCATCTCGAGCAGTGGGACATACATTTTTACCTATGATAACGCTTGAGAGAAGTCAAAAGAAGAACCTTCTACCTTAATCACTTTCTTTTGCTCCAATGTTCCTCCTTTGTTTTCCTCCTTTTCCCTTTTATTCAATTGATCAGTTTTCTGCTTCTCTTTGTGTAACTCTTTATCCTCCTCCTTTTGAACAAGCTTTTTTTCATTCTTATCATGTTGCTTATTTTTTGTTCTCTTCAAAACTCTTGGTGTTACTTCTCTATCTTTCATAAATATTCCCCTGGGAGAACCTTCCTTTTCATTCACTATCCTATTTCTTAACCAATACTTTCTCTTTGCTTGTTCAACTGCAGCAATGGTTAACCTCGTTATTTCCTCTTCAATGAGTTTCCTCATATTGCATTGAGCAGGCACCTCAACAAAGTATTGTTCTGCATAATTTTCTTCAGAATCAGAAAAAACTTGTTGTTTAGCCATGTGGACATTGCACCTTTGATTTGAAAGATCGTACTCACAACCTTCATCTTCTGAAGATGAATATTCCTCCTCACCAGGGTGAAAGGTATTTGAGGTCAAGTACACTATGTGATCCTCTCCACTGTTACCCGCTAGCATTCCTTCTTCCTGCATTTCTTGGGCTACAACACAGTGATCTGGGGAATATGCCCTATCAGAACCTTCACACCAGAGATTATTATTGACCATATATGCCCCCTTCTTCCTTAAAGGATCAAGTGTTTATTTGTTCCTGGGTCTATCCATTACAGGTTTTCCATCCTTCCAATTTGTATTGTAAGGCATGTCATGTAACCTAGGCCTCTCACTTCTATGTGTGTTCTCCTATTTGTATTGATAATTATTCACTTGTTGAGGAACCCTAGGATTATCTCTTTTACTAATCATCCCAACAACTTTCTTGTTGTTTTCAATGGTTAGTGCTATCTTTTGGGCTTCAGCTAAATCTCTTGGAAACCTGTTTCTTAGTTCATAACTTGTTTTTGGATCAAATGCATTCAAATAAATACTCAATGTTGTAGAGTCTGGAAAATTTGACCCAGGTGGTATCTTATTCTGCAATTTGTTGAATCTCCAGTTAAAATCATAAATTGACTCATTCTGATTTTTTTGAATCCGTACTAATTCATGTAAAACGGCATCTAGTGCACACAAATTTCCATACTGTTCAAGAAATCGATCATGAAATTCTTGGATAGAATCAACAGAGGCTATTGGCAAGCTATTGAACCAATCCCTAGCTTCTTCAGTGAGTGACATCATGAACAAACTCATATGTAAATCTTCATATGATATATCCAAGTCTTGGACAAAAGCATTAAAATTCCTCAAATGATCTTCAACAGTAATTGCACTGCTCCCTGTAAACTTAGGAACAAGACTTCTCCAACTGCTATCCATAGGGTAAGGGTATAATTGAAACCCTGTCAAATCAAATTGTCTGATCATTGTTGTATATTGCTGAGAGTGAGGATTATGCAAGTGTTGATACTGGTACAATAGATTATTGTATTGTGTATGAAGATATAGCACATATTGTTGACCATGAGGTGGTTGTACATTTGTATGTTGTGATGCAATATACGGTGGATGGTTTGGTTGCTTGTATTGATCTCTCATATGATTTTGAGGAGCCTTTGATGGGTCTGAAGGCCCTGTATTATTATTTCCCTGCCTATGAGGCGGTATATACTTTGAAAAACCAACTATCTGAGCATCAATTTGGGCTTTCTGCAATTTGAAGTCTTGGATTTCTTTTATCATTTGGATCTCTTCCTATTCAACTTTTTCTCTTTCTACTTCTTGTTTATGAAACTCGAACTGTGTTTCTATTTCTTCACGAGTTGAGAACTCATAATTTTCTTGAGGAGTTACATGATCAATAGGCTCATTTTGATTACCCTCCATTCTTTGATCATATTCCTGTTGATACGTGACTCTTTCAGCCTCTATTTTAGCCTCAAATTCCACTTGTTCATGAGGATTATAAAAAGGATTTCTTTGTTCTTTAGGGGTATAAGGTTCTCCACTTGAATTATCTCTCCATGTATCATAATGGTCATATGTCTCACAATGTGGTCTTGATGCTTTGTCTTTGTTCGTTATGCACATGTCCTCATTTATCTTCTGAACCTTATCAACCTTATCATCCTTATGTGTCCACTTACTGTTGCAAGCAAGACCTCCAGTAGGACCTCCTTTGTACTGGGATCTTCTACCATTCATGTTGAATTGATGCAATATTCTTGTCAGAGTCACCACTCACTTTGTTAAAAGCAAGAAAAATGAAATTATTCTTGATTGTATCCCCAGTGGAATCACTCTTTCTGAAACTTCTCAAACTATGAATCTTTCTTCAATGACTCTATATGATGATCTTCAACCAAATATTCTGTAAATGATTCCCCAGTAGAGTCGCCAATTTGTTAGCTCTCAAAAACACAGGTTTGAACCACGATAGGTTGTCAAGCTCTCACAATGTTTCAGGGTAACAAACAAGGCCAAATGATTTCAACCTTCTTCTCTTTAGGTGCTGCTAGACCTAGGCGGGTATACCTATTTGAATAAAGTGGACTTGACCTCTATTCATTTCCTAAAGCAATTTACCCACACTGGCAAATGGAAGTGGATAAATGAGTTTTATTTTGGTATAAATTGTACAAGCAATATCAAGGAAAAAATCTAATGTGTTCATATGTAAAAAATGAATGAAATTAAACAATGAAATAGCAGAGACTAGTGCCTTATTGGGTGTACGGAGTCAAATGAAAATGAAATGAGTAAATTCTTTTTGGCAGAAACTCAAATTGTTTGGCATATAGGTTAAGTTTATAATTGGTATAAACATGCAAGAATGTGATTATCAAGTTCTTCTTAATGATCCAAATGAGATTTCCTAATTACGATGATTGACTAAAAGGATTTAATCTCTCCTTGAAAGAACCAATTAATCCAACCATACAGATATAACAAGTGTGCACTGATAAACTGAAAAATATCCTTGATATATCAGTTTAAATAATTAGAAAACATCAACCTTAGAGAAAACTTCAGCAATACTTTCAATTAACACAACAAACAATTGATACCAGAAAAATGTCACCACATCAAATGAATTCAATTGAAATCTCCATTGTTTCAAACATGCATCATAGTCTCAAAATTGTAAACATTTTGTATCCTAATGTATTTTTATTTGATCAGTGCTGTATATTCCTCTTTCCACAATCGAAAATGAACATTTATACCTTAGTATTCGAAAGGATGCGTCCTTTCATATTCAAATCTTGGCGATCTGTTGTATTCGGGATTTTACTAATGTTCATTAGACACCCACAAAGACATCATGTAGTTCCACCGACACCTTGAGTCTCTTTGATTGTCAATAGATTATATATCGCTATAGTGTCATGTAGTTTAATGATGTTCTAAGTGTTCCCGACAGTTATCATTTTGGTCTCAAGTGTATCGCTATGACTCTCACTGATGAAGTCCTATCGTTGTGACTTTGGGGGTCGGTGGGACTTTCCTTCGACTACTTGTATCTTGCTAAGAATTTTCCTTCAAAAATTCTGATCGCTGAGACATAACAATTCTCTTGCCGATGGAAAAACACCTGGTGTGACCTTCCTAGCTCTCACCGATGAAGTCTGTCTTGCCAATGACCAATTCCTCCAAATGTGTCGCCAAGTCTTTACCAATACAATAATTATCGTTGTGACATAGGGGGTCGGTAAGACTCCTTGACTTCATCCCAATGACAATGACGAAAACCACCTTTGCTTTATCGGTAAGACTGAGTGAATACTCTAGGACATTACTCTGATGGCTTAAGTCTAGCCGATGAATTTCATTATTGGCGAGACCATGAATATCGCTAAGTCCATCTACTAATGTATTTCCATTATAGCAATATGGTAAGTCATCAAGACTTCCTCGAACTCACCCTGATGACATTATACTACCGATAGGATCTACCTTTGCTTTATCAGTGAAATTGAATGAATGATGCAGGATGCTACTCCGATGACTCTTGTCTCAGTGACATAGCTCTTTGTGTTTCATCGGTAAGACACATATATGCTCGCTATGACTCACCCTGATAATTGTTGTCTTGTCGATAGGATCTTTCTTTCGCTGAGACTATGAATTGTGTATGCCCAACGTGTATTACCAAATGAAATTTTATCGGTAAGACAATCCTAATCTCTTGCCGATAGACTGCAAAAAGACAAACATTAGTATAGAATGCATCAAGGATCAGGGAAACCTGCATCATGTTATGCTGATATGGTTTATAAATTCAAATGCTCAGGGCGAGGTGAATTCTATGGGACCAAATGATCAAAAAAACTAAAACAAGGGAAAACATGTTATGCAAAGCGTATTTTTGTGCTTATGGTATGGGCATTTTTGGGAACTAACGGGTATGTGCAGCCATGAAATTTTCAAAATTTTATAGTTCTAACAGTGTCGATTGAGAAGGCATTATGGTTTGGATCAGAGGATGAGAGATGACTAGCAGCCAAGAGGGGGAGATAGCGTCCACGAGGATAGCAGAGAAGAGGATAGTAGGGAGGAGGACAACAAAGAGGAGGACAACAAAGAGGAGGACAAGAAGGAGGATAGGGGGTGGCTAGAGTAGCAGAGGAGCTGGTGAGGGTGGCTAGGAGGAGGAGATGGTGGTGGAGAGCCTGAGGAGGGGATGGAGTAGAGGGGGGAGGAGAGGAGGCTAGGGCCACGGACCAGCATGATAGGGGACAGGAGGCATAGAGGGAGAGGAGACAGGAGGCTGAGGCCACTGGAGAGTGGGAGAGGATGACAGGGAGGAGGAGGAGAGCCTCAGTGGTGATTGATGTTGATGAGGTAGAGGTAGAGGGGGAGGATGAGTGGGAGGAGCCAAAGGCGATGGACGTTGACATGGAGGTACATGATATCCCTCCTCTATCCATGGCTCCACCTATAGGAGAGGATCCAAAAGTGGTACTAAGAGGGGCCTTAGAGAGATTGCAGCTCAGCGAGCAGAGGCTATGGTGGTCAGAGGCATAGCGTAGTAGATTAGAGGCAGAGGTGAGAAAGCTACAACATGGCTTGTCAGGGAGTGAGAGGGATTACACAAAGCTATCCACAGAAATGACGGAGATGGAGAGGATTCTATAGAGAGAGAGATGAGTCACGAGATGAGGTGATCGATCTACACACATAGATAGATAGGCTATGAGCAGGGGTTGCCAGGGAGCATGAGGATGGAGAGGCAGCGAGATGGGAGAGGGACCGTCTAGTGGAAGAAGAGGCGGTATGATAGGCTAGAGGACATAGAGATGTTAGAGTAGGGAGAGGGAAAGGGCCTACAGAGATTGGGATAGAGGTAGCAGGAGATGTGAAGGATTTGTGAAGATAGGTAGAGCGGCTATGAAGAGAGAGGGTGGATCTATGATGGGAGTGAGATGAGCTCCAGAACATAGTGTATTGTTTAGAGCAAATAGTTGGAAATATGGGGTTTATGTAGAAGAGGGAGGATGAGATGAGGGGTCAGGTACGCATGATGCAGGCAAAGAGAGACGTAGCACAGGCTCTAGAGGTGAAGAGGGATGTAGATTTGGTACGAGTTCAGGTGTTGCAGAGTGAGAGGGTGGTGACAAAGACACATGTACAATCTCTTCAGAGAGAGAGATGAGGCAGTGTCATAGGTGTTAGCTCTTTGGAGAGAGCGAGATGCAGCAGAGTTGAGATTACAAGCGTTGCAGAGGGATAGGGATGCAACAGTGGCTCGAGCATAGGTTGCACAAAGGGAGAGAGATGTTTCAGAGATGTGGATGTAGATGTTGCAGGGAGAGAGGGATGCAACATTGGCTCAGGTGTAGGAAGTACAGGTTGAGGGTGGTGAGGCAAGAGAAAACATACAAGGATTGTAGGCATAACTGTAGGTTGCACAGGCTGAGAGGGATAGGGTCACAAAGTAGGTACATTAGCTGAGGTCAGCATAGGAGGCATGGGGGCAAGAGCGGAGAGCCATTAGTGCGAACCGAGATAGATATAGGCATGAGTAGAATGCCGCTAGATATCAGGCTAGGTAGAGAAATGATTATATGTAGGAGGTGACCTACTGGAGGTGTGCTTATGAGTAGGTAGTTCCAGATCCGACGTAGCGCAAAGTGCGCTATGTTAGGCAGGTACCTCAAATGCCGACACCATCCTAGTCATTAGGGACACGTACTAGAGGGTATAGTGACTTTCAGCCGACTCCTCACTATGGTGGTTATCAGGGGACTCCCACACATAGAGGGCCAGTGCCCAATTCCCCTCAAAGATTAGACGTGGGTAGCTCATAGTAGAGTGGGAAGAGAGCAGGTGATAGGATACAGGTTTTTTAACAAGTGTAGGATGGAGATTTAGTACATATCAGTAGATATTAGATGTGATCTACTTCCTTGGATTTGTACCTTATTTGATGATATAGATGATGGATATATATTTGATTATGTTTTAGACATTATGATGAGATGGACATTATATTATTTTAATTATGATATTCGATAGTCCTTATTGACACTATGCATTATGTTTATGCGATGGATGGTTTATGTTATGCATATGATTATATGTTTATGCTATTATTATGGATCATGCAATGTATGCACATGTGTATGTTGCTTTATGCTTATGTGGATGATTACATTTTTATGCATGATGTTGGTGATGATTTATTTATGTTGATGTCATTGTGTATATGATGTATTAATGTTTATGATGTAGGATGGGATGAATGTTTCGTATGATACATAATTATTATGGACCTAATAATGTATTTTGTAGGTGGTGATGCATGTAATGTGTAAATTTTATTTTGGAAATGTATGTGTGAACCTTTGAGTTTTACCTATTCTAATGATGCAAAACAACTAAAATGTAGTGTAAAAACACAAATAACACCTCAATGATTAGCCTAAGGAATTGTTAATACAAAGAGATAAAATGAAAGAAGATTGCAAATAATTAAATACCTTCTCTTTGCAACTGAAATTCCTTAGTTGGCCCTTGATTTTGAGTACTTGTGTGCTCCTTGGATGACTATTGATATGACTAAATGTAAAATTGACTATATGATAGGATGCAAATGAAAATGGCTAAAATGACTGGGCTAAGTAAGAGGAAATGCTTGTGAGTTGAGTATTCAAAATGACAACATGTAGGTGCAAAATGACTAAGTGTTGTAAAATGCCTTAGAAGAGGGGTATTTATAGAGAAATTTGAATTTTCTAGAGAATTCAATGGTTGAGATTGAGCCACCAAGATCAAGATGTAGGGCTATGGTGAGTTGAGGACTCAGAAGCCCTCACATCTTGACATGTGGAATGTGAGATGGCCAAGTATAAGATGATGTGGAAGTGAGGTGGAAGGGAGGTACATGATGTGTAAGGACATGTACCTTGGAAGTACATTGAGGGATGAGAAGAATCTTGGGTGAATAAATGTGAATTAAAAATTCACATACTTGGAAGAATCCCATGGACAAGAAAAGGTTCCAAAAAGTGAAGAACTTGTCCACATGTGACTTGATGTGACAAGTCAAATGTTCTAGAAGTTGTATGGGGATAAGGTAAGCCTTGAAAGGATAAAATGTGAATTAAAAATTCACATGGGGAAGAGAGGAGCCTCAGATAAATAAATATGAATTAAAAATTCACATGGGAAAGAGGGTCAATGCTAAGAAAGGCAAATGAAAAGGTTGACTAAAAAGGTATGCTAAATGTGGCTAATGACTTTGATTAAGTTTGTGCAAATACTTGATTAGGATAACTAATGAGAGATTAGAAGCAAGTGGAAAATGTAGAAGGATGTGACATTAATCCTTGATTAAGAGGATGCACATCCTAATCATGAATTAATTAAATTAATCCAGATTAGAGAGGGATTATGGAGGATGTGACAAAAAAAGAAAAAAATTAAATTGATTTTATTCAAAAAGGTCAAATGACTAAATTAAATAAATTGATATATTTATTTGATTTAGAGAGGAAAAGGTGTAAGGTAAAGCATTTAATTGTTAAATTAAACACTTTAGGGACCTTAGATAGACCATGAAATATTAATTAAATGAGTGATTTAATTAATACTAACCAAGAGGATGAGGTATATGAGTTAAAGGGGTGAATAAGGAGATGAATTTGACCATATGGAAGTGGTCAAATTTGGATGTCTACAGTATGAATTAAAATGAACCTAAGATGCTTAATCTAGTCAGTCTATTATGCATATGGGATAGAGTATACTGGTCCTATGATGCCACATGCAATATGAATGGAAAATGGACTCATCTACGAAATGCAATGCAAACATAAGTGTCAATAAGGACTTGCATGGGAATGTGGGTAGATGATAGGTGTGGTATGGGTATGATACTGCACCTGTCAAGAACCATTAGTATCCTAAGAAGAAAACAAAGGGAAAGAATCTAAGCTTGCACAACCGAAATCCTAAGTCATAGGTTATGAATGAGGGATTAATGCAATGAAATGAAATGCAATCATGAATGCAATTTGCCATCTTTGGAGCATTGATTTTTGTTATAGCATAAGAAACCAACTACCAAGGTATATGAAACCAAGGCCAGTGAGCATCCAATGCATAAAACAAACATTGCAAAAAAGGTTATCGCAACACCCCAAGGTCACAAAGACCTTGGTTGGGCCATGTATTGCGATGACCACAAGCACAAAGGGATGTCCCCAACGTAACACAGGATCTTGGAGACCCTGGTGGGTACTACGTGGGAATGACCTAGCAGACAACAACAATAAACCACCAAAATATTTCCTCTATATTAACCCATCAAAATGCACCATAATATGATAGATTATGGTGACCTTGACTAGTTGTAATAGGAATCTCAAACAATAAACAAAAGCCAAAAGCATTAAAAGATTATAATCAAATTCAAACGTCCTTTTCATAGGATCACAAGGGTGGATGGGGTTGATGAGGTATGTTAGGAAGGATGCATCCTGTTAAGACCGATGATGGATACTAAACTAAGATGACCCAAGTGACACATAATTTTTGTCATTAACTAGATCTTTTGACACTAGAGGATCTTGTTTGTGAAGAACCAGCTAGATAAGGGAACTCTTGACAACACAACAAAAGAAACTAGACACAGACTGACACAAGATTGACACACCCTAAAGAACTAGGGGCTTGGGGGTTGATCAAAGATTAGCCTTGCCTACATGAAAACTCAGAGCCCTCATAGTTCAAGAAAATAGCATGGATAAAAGTGGAAAGATGACTAATGGAGACCAAAGAGATGATGAAAAAACAAAGTAGAGTAAAAAAACAAAGGAAAGGAAAAGCCCTGGGGGTGGATCAAAAGATTGACCTTGCCTACGTGAAAGTGTAGGGGAAACATATCTCAGAAAAGACAAATGACAACCGACCATGGATAAAAGTGAAAATGAGATGATGAATATAGATGATGGATGACCATCATGGGATGTTCAAAATGCCCCGGGTGTAGATCAAATGATCAGCCTTTCCTATGTGAAAGCATAGGGGAAACATAGTTCAACAGAGGATGAAAAGACCGACATGACGGGATGAGGCCTAGATGGAGACCAACAAGATGGATGATCCTAAATGATGACACAAATTGACTAAAAAACATACAAACAACATGAGCTCAGATTGGGATAAAAAGATCAGGATGATGGATAGCCAATGTGGATTGTCTAATGCTCAATCAAAATATATACCAAGTGGCCTAGGATGGGATGGGAGAGGATGTTAGGACAGGATGGATGAAGTCATAAAGTAACTAGGACACAAGGTAGCTAATGATTAAGCCCACTATGGATGACACCTGTTACCAAGTTTTCACCACCTATACTTATCCAAGGTGTTACCAAGGGTGGTTTTCACCATAGGAAAATTTTATTCTCTTTACTATTTTTGCATTTTTTTTTAAATTTAAATTTAAATTTTTTTAATTTTTTTACTTTTTTTCTTTTTTTGATTTTTGGATTTTGTGTAGATAGGGTCACCAAGTGGACTTAGGTATAAAACCGTTTTAGATGCATATGAGTTTGTATGCCCCAGATCCATACTTTGCAGTGATGATATAGGGACCCAACCAGTTTGCTTCAAATTTTCCTTTCTTATCTTGATCCTGTTGGGTGCGTTGGTTTTCTTTAAGGACAAGGTCACCAACATTGAATTGACGAGGGAGAACCTTCTTGTTGTAGCTGCGTTTGAGACGGTTTTGATAAGCTTGAAGGTGATCATAAGCTTTGATCTGTCTTTCAACAAGTAATTCCAGCTGGGCAAGCCTTGTAATACGGGTGTCTTCCTCACTGATAAGGTCCTTCAGAGAAACTCTCAATGATGGGATCTCGACTTCGATCAACAAGATGGCCTCAACACCATATACGAGGGAATATGGTGTGGCACCAGTGGGGGTACGAATGGAAGTGCGATACGCCCAGAGGGTGGGATGAATGTGGAGATGTCAATCTCGATCAAGTGTTATTGATGACCTTTTTGAGGATTCAGATTAGAGTCTTGTTAGTAGCTTCTACCTAACCATTACCTTGGGGGTAATAAGGCATTGACCAATGATGTTGAATATGAAAGGTGTCACAAAGGTGTTTCATGGCCTAGTTTTTGAAAGGCTTTCCATTATTTGAGAGGATGGTGGATGGGATACCATATCTACATATAATATGGTAGAGGATGAATTTTGAAATATGAGTACCAGTGATTTGTGTGAGCAACATTGCTTCCACTCACTTTGTGAAGTACTTAGTGGTGGTAATAATGAAGGTGTGGCCATCAGAGGATGGTGGGTATATCTTTCCGATCAAGTCAAAACCCCACTGAGAGAAGGGCCATGGTGCAAGAAGAGGCTGAAGGTCTTGTGCCAGAGAGTGAATCAGATCTGCATGTTGTTGACATGGAAGGAATTTCTTCACAAACTCACAGGCATCATCTTCCAGCATGGACCAATAATATCCAGCTCAAAGAATCCTTTTAGCTAAGGCCATACCATTTGAATGGGCCCCACAAACACCATGTGCTTCCATTAGTGCAGTATGGGCTTTGGTCTCATCCAGACACCTAAGGAGGGTTCCATCATATCCACGATGATAAAGCGTATCACCAACGATGACGTATCGGTATGAATGTTGGATAAAAGATTTTCCTTGGTTTTGTGTAAGGTCTGGGGGTAGAATGTTATCATGTAGGTAAGCATAGATGTCTTGGTACCAAGGGGAAGTGGGACCCACGATGTCACACACCATTTCAGTCTCAGGGATGTCATATGTTGGGATTAGGAGTTGTTCAATGAGGAACTCACATTCTATTCGATCCTTGGGCATGTCGATCAAGGAGCCAATAGTAGCCATGGCATCAACTGCTTTGTTTTGTACCCTAGGAATCATATCAAATTGTATGGAGGTGAAATACTTTTTGAGGTTTTGCACCATGCGTTTATAGGGTAGCAACTTATCATCCTTTGTCAGGAACTCATCATTAACCTACTTAATGACCAAGGAATTTCTGAAGACTTTTAGATGAGTTATGTGCCACTTTTTGGCAATTTTGAGGCCTAAGAGGAGGGCTTCATACTCAGCTATATTGTTGGTGCATGAGAATGCCAATCTGAATGACTTCGGGATGTAATCACCTTGGGGGGTAACAAATAGAATTCCTACCCCCAATCCATTATGAGTGTAGGATCCATCGAAGTACAATACCCAGGTGGGTGCTTTTTCAACTGCAAAGACTTCATCTGGAAATTCGGTGACAAAAGGGTAAGCATCTACTAAGGGTGCATCAGCCAACTAATCAACTATAACTTGTCCTTTTATGGATTTTCAATCCACATATTCTATGTCAAATTCACTCAGGAGCATGACCTACTTAGCCATGCAACCAGTTAAGGTGGTTCTGGAAAACAAATATTTTAATGGATCAAGTTTTACTATTAGTTTGACAAGATGGCTGAGCATATCATTTTTGAATTTCTGCGTACTAAAGACCACTGCAAGACAAGATTTCTCCATTGGTGAATAATCCAATTTATAACCAACCAGTGTATGGATAATGTAATAGATTGCTCATTCTTTTGTGGACTCGTCATGTTGTGCTAATAATTCCCCTAATGCAACTGAAGTGGCAGAGATATATACCAGGAGGGGTTTCCCTGGAATAGGTGGCATCAGGATTGGTGGGTGGGCCAAGTACTCTTTGATCTTATCATACCAACTAAAACTGTTGATTCCATTTGAAGGTGGTGTCTTTCTTCACAAGGTGGGTGAATGACTGACACTTATCTACAAGTTGGGCTATAAATCGATGGATAGATTGTATCTTTCCCTGAAGGCTTCTTAATTGTTTCAGGTTTCGAGGTGGAGGCATATCCATGATAGCTTTTAATTTAGTGGGATCAACCCCAATGCCTCTTTGGGAGACTAGAAGCCTAAAAATTTCCTAGACGTGACACCAAACACACACTTTTTTGGATTCATCCTTAGCTTGTACTATTCCAACCATTCAAAGATCTTTTTCAGAATGGTAGGATGCTCTGCTCTAATTCTGGACTTTCCCAACAAGTCATCATCATAATCTTCCATGATAATGTGGATGAGGTCATGGAAGATAACAATCATTTCTCATTGATATGTTTCCCCCTCATTGTTAAGACCAAAGGGCATAAAATTGTAGCAAAAGGTACCCCAAGGTGTTGCAAAAATAGTCTAAAGTTGGTCTTTAGGTGCAATTTGAATCTGATTGTAGCTAGAGAAGCCTTCCATGAGGGACAACATCTCGTGTCCTGTAGTGAGATCGACTAACATGTTGATATTGGGCAATGGGAAGTCATCTTTCAGACAGGCTTTGTTGAGATCCCAGAAGTATGTGCAAATCCTAATGTCTTCGTTAGGTTTAGCGATAGGAACTATGTTGGAGATCTAGTTAGAATAGTCAATGGGTCTAATAAAGCCAACCTCCAATAATTTCTCCATTTCTTTCTTCATAATAGTGCTACTTGCGGATGCATTTTTCTGAGTTTCTGCTTGATAGGCTTGGCGTCCGGGCAAATATCTAGATGGTGAACTACTAAAGTGGGGTCCAAACTTGGCATGTCTAAGTACGACCAAGCAAAGTTGATTTCGTCTTTGAGTAGCTAGACAATGATGGAATATTCTTGTTCTGATAATGATTTGGCTATGTAGGTGATCTTCAGGGCTTCTGTAGTACCCAGATTAACTTCTTAAGTTTCTTCAATCAAGATGGATGATCGTGTAGATAATTGAGTTCCCACAAGGGGAAGATGAACATCTCCATCCTCCAATGCCTCATTGAGGTTTTCACTATTGGATGCATCCTTTATTTTTATTTTTTCTAGGTCAAGAAGCATCTCGGGGAGGTTTTCACTAGATGTTGTTTATGATTTTTCTTTTTTTTACTTTTGCGACTAGAGCATTCATCTTCCCCCAATCCCATAAGATTGACATATGCATCTAGGGAGACATTTTCAGGTGCGCTATCATGTAGGTCCCAGTCAATAAGCTTGGGATGATGTAGGGAAAGGCTAATGGTAAAGATAGATAGGCAATCAAACATGGATGAAAGGTCTATGTGATCCACATCATCATAGGCATGTATGATGGACTCTTCCTCAGGTATGTCTTCTAAAGGACCATTGTCCACACTAACACTATTGGAAGAATTGGATGATGTTGCAAGGCCTGTCTGCTTTTTTTCATATCCTAGGCCTAATTTTTGTGGATGCTTTGGTACATCAACAGGTTGCAGTTGATCTTGTTCTTCTTTACCCAAACCCCCACCTTGATAGTTATGCTTTTCTGCAAACTTAGCAAACCAGGGGTATACTTCCTAAAAATATTCCTTAAGGGGAGGATCCGGTTGGGGCTCTTCACGATATATCCACTGGATGATATCATTTTCTGGTGTATCTCCCTTAAACCAGGGGACCAAAAAGTGCTAGTGGGGATGTTTTTGGCATTGAAGGTAATGGTCTTGTCTTCTTCCTTTGGTATAGACTACAACAGTTGAGCATATGTGTGTGGTGATGGTGGCATGGTTGCCACATTCAGAGTTGTATGTTCACCACAACCCTTGTCAATGATCTAGACTTTAGTGATGGTGGAATCAGTGGTGGAAGATGGAGTAGCTGATGTGGTAGAAGATGGATTGGAAGATGATGACTGAGGTGCCCCCATTTCGACTCTGGGACAATAATGCAAATGGGGAAATAAAGCTTCTAAGGTGCAACAGTACTCAAATGGTTGTGGGTCAGCGTAAATGGTAACCTTTTGTCCATTAACTGGGAATTTTAGGCATTGATGATATGTGGAGGGGATGGCTTGCATGGCATGGAGCCATGGATGACCTAGGGGGAGGTTGTACGGTAAGTCCAGATCAAGGATATGACATGTAGTGTACTGAATCACGGGTCCAACGTGAATGGGAAGACTGACAATTCCTTTAGAATATCTTTCTGCATTATCACAAGCCTTGATTGTAATGATTTGATTACTCAGGTCCACTTGAGTAATCCCTATCTTCTTTATGAACTTTAGAGTACATAGATTAAGGGCAGAGCCATTATCTACAAGGACCCTTTTTATTTTATGATGGCCAACTAGGACTTCGATGTGTAGGGGATGGTTATGGTTGGCATCGATGTTAGGCATGTCATTTTGGCTGAAGTGTAATTGGTAGGATAGGGCCAGATGTCCCACTAAAGCTTAAAATTGCATGGGATCAATTTTGTTGGGAACTTGAGTTTCTTGTAGAGCTCGGTTCAGGATCTCTTGATGCATGGGAGAAGATATAAGCAGATCCAAAATTGGGATGTGAGCAGGATTTTTTCCTAAGTGATCAAGAATGTTATACTAAGAATTCACAAGATTTTGTTGGGAAGATGTAGGGGTTGCAGGAACAGTAATGCAGGTTCTTCGAGTGGCAACAACTCATTGGGGATTTTTAGCTTTGACATGTATCGTGGATACACGTGGTTCCACCTACTCAATGCAATGGACAATGCCATCATAATTGAGGGGCACATTCTTATAACTTATGTTATTTGTACTATTGTTTTGGGGATTGTTATTGGATGTGCTTGCACCTTGATTATGGCCAGGGAAGGAATTTTGGTAAATCTGTAGTTGAGCATTAGACAATGAAGCCTAATTGGCCTCCACATCAATATCTCCTCGATCTATAAGATCTTGGATATATGTTTTTAGACTCTGACACTTGTTTAGAGTATGCCCTTTAATCTTGTGAAACTCATAGTATTCATTTTCTTTAAACTAAACTAGTTTAGGCTTAGATTCATCAGGTGGCTTGGTTACAGGACATGTGATTGGATAATTGGCTTGTAGCAGCTTGTTGAACATGACATTGAGGGGTTCTCCTAATTGAGTGAACTAACATTTATTGTTCCCTTGATTATTTTGGTTTAACTATTAAGGGGGGAGAGGTGCCCCCTGTGGTACTAATATGATGTTTTGGGCAGATGGTTGGTTAGAAGCAAGTTGTTTCCTCTGAGAGGTACTAGCTACTTGAACATGCTTAGTGTCAGTGACACCATCATTCACAACATTCTTGTTCGTGTTCTAGTAGTATGATTTATCTTTGGATGATCGTTCTCTATCATGATTGTGTATCTTGACAAGCCCTTTAGCAATAAGAGCCCATTCAAGAATGGGTCCTTTCTCCACTATCATGGTGAAGGTGGTGACACAATGCAACCTAAAGTTATGGGCCATGTCGGAATGTGAATTCTCAACAAAGAGTGTGACCATGTCTTTCTCTTTGAGAGGGGTTTTCATTCAGCTTGCCAATGCATGCCACCTTTGGAGGTAGCTGAAAAAGGTTTCACCTTCACGTTGCTTCTCCTTGAGGAGATCCAAGGTATTAGTATCCTTCTCTAGATTGAAGGAGAAGTAGGAAACAAATTTCTCTGAAAGATCCATGAAGGATTTGATTGATCCCTGCTCTAGATCCATGAACCAATCTAGGGCATACCCTGTCAAGTTCCGCAAGAAGAGATGCAAGAGGTAGTTGTCGTTATGCATAACCTCCTAACATTGGGAGTAAAACTCTTGTAGGTGGGCTCTAGGATCCTTGTTTCCCTTGTATCTATCAAATTTTGGTATCTCAAAGTGTTTTGGGAAGGGAATCAATGAGATGGAAGGGTCGAATGGATAGGGACATATATCTTCAAATTTGAAGGATTTCTTACCAGTCCCTGCTTGGAGATCTTTCAAAGTAGCTTTGATTTCTAACAGATCCACATTGACCGGTTGCATAGGAGTCGAGGCAGATGGGTTGGAAGGATATGGGTGGTAGTATGATGAAGGATCTTGTTGAGATATTGTTTGAAGGTTGATATATGGATTTTGATAGTGAGATGATGATGTCCCTTGCTAGTATGCCAAGGGTGTTTGTTGGTATGGGGGTTGTTGTTGTGAGGTATAATATGGGTTAGTTTGATAAGAATATGTGGCATAATGCTAAGGAGCATGAATGGAGTGTTGTGGATTGGTCTGCTAGTACTAAGGATATTGTTTTGACTATTGGGAGGCCACATAGGGTGGTTGTTGCTGGAACTATTGTTGGTTATGATAGAAATAGTGTTGGGGAGGTTGTTGATGTGATATCGGTGGTTGTGTGGGCTGAGATGGGATATTGTGTTGTGGTTGAACTTGCAGACGTAAAATAGATGTGAGCAACGGGGATATGGTCTGGATGAGAGGTCAAGATGGATTGCATTGTGATTGTTGTGATGAAATCAAAGGATTATGCGGGGGTTGTTGTTGATGAGGTGGCTAAGATGATGTAGAGGTGTTTTGCAAAGGAGGTTGTTGGGTGCCAACGGGAACATTTGGTTGGGATGTACCTTGTGGAGGTAATTGAGGTGGTATGTTAGATTATAGGGATTGTTGGGATGTGAATGGAGCTGGTGGTAGATTTGTGGCTCCAGGAGGTGGAGGCAAGGCATTGAAAGGGTTGCCCCCAACATTTACTGGAGGTTGATTTGAAAGGGGTGGTGCGGTCAGCATTAATGGTAGACACTGGGAAACATTTTGTGGCATGTTGTAGGTGAAAGGGTTATTGGGATCTGATGCTTGAGGATCCCCCATGACTAAGGTTGGGGCATGCAGGGGATTGTTAACATGGTAAAGGATGACATTGCCAAATTCAGGTTGATACTAACCCTCCACTGGAGGAACATTGGAGATGTATGAATCACTTGGTGTGTTTTGTAGACTTTGGGGTATGTTAGGTGTGGAATTTCCATATTTGGATAGGTCGACACTTGATGGAGGTTTGACACTTTTTTCAATTAGGTGAGCTAAGATTACTTGCCCATGTTGTTCGAGCAGGTGATTTGTCATTTGCGCATCGGTGGGGTTACTAAAATGTTCCTCAAGTGTGAGTTTGGGTTGGTTGACCATACTCTCTTCACCATGTGGTGAGTTGTTCTGATCTTCGGTGTTAGATTGTGATGATCCCCCATTGACGGGAGGATTTTCCTATGGTGCGTAAGGTTGGGATCCAGGATTTTGTTGCTCGGCCATCTTCTTTTCCTGCGACCAAGTTTGAATGGGCATGCAATACGACAGAGTGGACTAGGATGCGAGGATGATCAAGATGACAATTAGAGGACTGAATTGATTAGATGATGGATTAGCTGACAAGGATGTGACTTGATAGGTTTGGATTGGATGATTGATAATGGATTTGATTTGATTAGACCAGAGTGGATTGTTTGATAAACGATTGATGGGATTAAATTAGATCAATTGGAAAAATTGGATTGGATTGAATTGATTGATGAGATGATTGATGAGATAAGGTTAGATTGGATTAGATTGATAAGCGATTGATAGGGTTGGATGGTAAGATGAATTAGGATGAAAATAGGGGTTCAAAACCAAGTTTGGGAATTACCCTAGGCAACACAAGGTGTTGATTGATCGATTAAAGGATGGATGGATGGATGATGATGATGCCGAATCCAACTTGAGATGGAAGTGGATTGATAGGGCTGATGAGGATGACTGACTTAGGACAGATGATAATCCTAAGTCATTTTTGAAGGATGACGATCAAGCTCAAACACCTAAGTCAACTTGGATAACTTCTTCAAATGAAGTTTAGCAGAATGGGAGAATGATTTAGGTAAACAAAAATCTAGAATGGAAGAATGACACTTTTAGAATGAGGAAATGGGAGCTTGAAACGAAGGAACAACTATCGGGATAGGTGAACGATTATGGGTCAACATCAGTCTGAAAGAGGGAACGGATGCTTAGATTAGATAAACGAAAATTCAGAGTGGATGAATGATAACCCAAAATGGATGAACGACACCCAACACATGGAGAATGACTATCGCAACAAGTGAACGACAACCTGGAGCGGAAGAATGGTTGGATGAATGGAGTTTCAAAATGGATGAATGATGATTCAAAATGAGAAAATGGAGGTTTGATCGGGTAGATTAACCTTTTGAATGGGGAGACAAATGGTCAAAATGGGTGAATAGTCACTCAGAATGGGAAAATGATTAGTCAGAATGAATGAACTGTTGTGCAGTTTTCACACACACGCCCCGCTGAAGGCAGGGACCCTCTTTCGCTTCGGTTTTGGTTTCTTGGCCCTTTCTTTTTGAGGTTTTGTCTTATTTAGGCAGGTGCTTAAATGTTTATTTTGATTGCCAAAGTGTTTCCCCAGGTTATTCATTGAAAATCCTAAGTTTTGGGATGAATTTTAGGTTTTTTGCCTGGATTTGGGATTTTCCGCCCTGGTCGGATTTTCTCGGATCCTGCTTGGACTCCGGATGGACCTTGTTGTTCGGGGATTTTTGATATTCGAGGATCTCTGCATGGGCCGGATTTTCCCAGATTCCCTCCTGCCATCAGCTTCCTGAGTTTTCTGACTGTCCTATCGATTGCATTAATGGCTTCGCGTGTGCTTTGAAGGATGTATTTAACTTGATTTCTAGGATCTTTAATGCCATCTTGCTTATTATTTTCCATCGGTGAGTTGAGAAGTGCTTTCTTGCGAGTGATTGGTTGGGATTTTGGGGAATTTGGCTTTGAATTGATCGATTTGGTGGTGTTTACTTGCACGTTCGTGCCCTTGTTCTTTGTGGACACTTTTATGTTCGCTTTTGCTGATTCTGAGAGCCATTCCCACCTTATAATGGTATGTTTTGGTTGCTTTGCTCTGAATTTCTGATTGCAGATAGCACGTTGAGGTTATAAATCCTTATTTGGGTTTGATTTTATGCATTATTTGGATGTTCTCGTGACTAGGGTTGCATGGTAATTGTTTGATTTATGGTTTTCCAAGCAAGTCCTGAGTTCATCTGCTTATTCACATTTTGAGAAGTCATGCTTTGGAAGTCGTGAGTTGTCCCTAGTGGCATTTTCAGGGCGGTCAAAAATTTTTAAGTCTAAGCTCGCTTGTGCTTTAATGGCGGATGTATGGGGTTTTAACCTAGGACATCATCATTTGTCTTGAGTATGCTCCTGGGTTGGCTTAGAATGTTAAAAAAATCTATAGGAGGTCCATCCCTGACTTGCCCTGATTTTAAATGTTTGAAATTTGTGATTCATTCGGTGTTTGGGTTAAGTCGTGACTTTGAGTCGCAGTCTGGGAGAATCCGTCCCTTCTGGATTTCCTTCGTTGTGACCCTTCGAAGTCGAGGAGATGTCATAACGTTCATCTTACATTTCACTGAGAACCTTCTTAGGTTCATACTTGATCGCTGGGACAATGTAATTCTTATGCTGAAAAGTCTTTCTATCGGCAAGACATGCCCTAGTTGCCAGGACGTCATAGCGGGTTCCTTTCATCTTACCGATTTTCCTTTCTATCGCTCAGACCTCCCCTTCATTGCGGAGACCTTTCACCGAACATATTTTGTTCTCATCGAACGCCCTTCAAAGTCGTGAAGACTCTGTCTGTTCGGAGAGACCTTTCGGCGAGCTCACTACTCTTGCCGAGACCTTTGCTTTCAGCAAGACTCCCAATGATCGCAGGACTTCATGGCGAGGCCTTCTTTCCTTAGCAAGCTTGGATCCTCTTCAGCGAGACCACATGTTGTCGGCAAGATCTTATACTAAAATTCCTCCTAAGTTCATATTCCTTCACTGTGATAGTATCTTTCTCACACCAAAGGTCTCTCATGTTCTCTCGCTAGTCGGTGAGACCAAGAAAATTTGCTGAGACCTTCCCTCAACTACCCGTTGGTCACATCGAGATGTTTGTTACATTGACATTCGGCAAGACTATGTAAGTTCGCTGGGACATCATTTAGATAAAATTTAGCCTGGCCGAAGTACTTTCCTTTGCACTGATTGGTTCAGAGTTTTGCCTTATCCGCGGATTTACGCCAAGTCCAGATTTCTCTGAAATCCGGTGTCTCCCTGATTCTCCAAAGTTTCCTATTTGGTTCATTCTTCACGGACATTCTCCCTGGATGGATTTTCCCAAAAGTTGATGAAATGTAAGGGAATATGGAATAGCATGATATGTTAATGATTTTCAGTGCATTTAATGATTTATTCATGTTGTCTTGTGATCTCCCATGTGGTTTATTGATGAAAAATGACCAGGTTTAATGGTTAAGTAGGTGTTTATTGGTTATTCCATTGGAATCTGATCGGTCTGGAATTCCCTGAGATTCCTCTCTGGCTCAGATTTCGCTAATGGCCTAGAAACCCAAAATTTGTTGTGATCATCCCATATGAGATTTAATAACACTCTGGCTATATGAGATTCATTCTAACAATGTGTTGACGAATTAACCTTCCCTTTCTTGTGGTTTTTACTATGATTTCCATGTTGAGTGTAGGTTGAATCTAGCAAGGTATCAGTTGGGTCCTCAATGTCTGATGTGAAGAGGATCAAAATGGACATTAAGAGCAAGGTCCCTGAGAGTAAGATCACTTTTTTTTGGTTGGAGGTAAATGATACAAATATCGGATCATGGAATTATGAAGAGTTTAAAGGAAGAATGGCTACATAGGACCTTCCTTTTGTTGCTAGAAGGATGATGGAATCAGGCTTGTCCCATGTTGCCGGTTTCCCTTCTACGGTGCAGTGTTATGAGTTAATCCTTTAGTGCGCCAGGCACTATGATCAAGATACAAAGAGAATAATTGATCCTCAAGGGAGAGTTGTGGAAAATCTCAACCTGGTCTCCATTTCCCAAACCTTTGATATGCCAGACCAGTCTCATGTGGTGGGATTCACCATTGAGGCAGCTTAGGAGTTCTACGATGATACGACTGTGAAGTCACAACAGCTTATCAATTCTTGGCTGGAGAAGCCCAAGTCTCACTACTCCATGTTACCCAAGCAACTATTCAGGATAAAGTTCAAGAAGGAATATTATGATGCCATCACCCTTCTCAGCAGGGTGGTTGGATTGAAGAATGCGAGTACGTTTGATAATTGGATGTGCCATGTGATTGTAAGGATGGAACAGGAAAAGATTAATTACCATTGGGTAGGGGTCATCAGTGGAGTACTCCATGAACAGTTATCCAATGTGTTGCAGACCAAGACTTTCACAATGACTTCGTATTTGGTCTATGCACTTGCAAGATTCCATCCCTATAGAGGATTGGATACAAAGGGAATTTTCAGACAGGATATTATTTATGAAGTTTTCCCTCAGTTGCACTTGGGAGGTTCAAACTATAGGAGGGAAAATGATGCATTTATGATGTATATCACCAGAATGCTTCAGGAGGCAAAACATGTCAACATTTCAGATCAAGCCAAAGAGCTCATCAAGAAATATGGAGCATGGTTTAGTCAGTTCCCAACTTTCTCCTATATTTGGATTGATGGCTGCCAGAGAGCTCCATATAGACTTCCAAAATACCCTACTGATCACATTATCTTGTTGGAAGTAACTAGGCAGATTTGTGAATTTGAAGCTATCGTCAAGAAGGACAAACACAAGAAAGGATTTGGTGGAGATTTTCCCCTAAGGATTGGCACTGGAGAGGTTTCTCCTTCCATTGGTTCCGCCCTAGCTTCAGAGGAAGAATTGAGTGCCCTCGGTTTGTCTCTTCATTCAAGGAGATCAAGGTTTGATATTACAGGAGAGGCCCAAAAGAAGGCCAACAAATAGTATTGCCACAAGGTGAATCTGGAGGACTACTGGGCCAACTGCAGTGATGAATTTGAGGTCAGGAGGAAAAAAATCTCCCGGCTTCCAGTGGATGCTGTCCGTTTATATAATGTAAAGGTAGTTCTCGATCAATTGGAGGACGATGGGAACTTGATCCAGGATCATGCTTATGAGGCCATAAAGGATAGACCAATTGGTGATGTGGATTGGTTAGAGGAGGAAAAGACAGAATTGAAACAACTAGTGGATCCAGTTCTCAAATTTAATAGGATGTGGCTAAAGCATAAGCTATGGGAACTAGAAAGTAATGGTGTACAGTGCACCTATCCTATGATGGCAGATTTGGATCCCCACTCCACCTCTGAGGAATCTACTGAGTAGGATCCTAGAGGAAAGGGTAAGTTGGATTCTCTTTTTAAAATAAAAATCAAAGGTGTTCAAGAAAGAGAGGTCCAAGAGACATCAAAACAGAGAAAGCCAAAGGCCAAGAAGAGGACAAGGACTAAGAAGTTTGAGCAGAGTCCTAAGGTTGATGCTCCTGTGCCAAAGAAGAAGAGAATTGTTAAATTATCTGAGAAAGCAAGCTCCAGGGTTGTAGAGGTGATTTCCCCACTGGTGGTAAATGTTGAAAGTTCAGTGGAGAAGTCCAAAGTATATACAAGGAGGTCTAGGACTCCTTCTCCCAGGAATAGTGTGCCTAAGGCTAACCTTCCTCAGGTGGTTTCTCATGACATGCAACATGATGATGTGCCTCCCACTCATGAAGCTCAAGGCAGGCCTAGTGAGTCAGGGGATGCTGAGGATAATCCAAATACCGAGGGAGAAGAGTTTCATGAAGGTGATCTCCATAGCACAGAGGTAGAAATTGAAAAGATAATGCAGTCCCCTATGGTTTCATATGTAGATTCCCCTATTGGGACTAAAAGGGTTGCATCTCCTCTAAGAGAGGGAGAAGCAAAAATGGTCCTGTCACCTATGCATGAGGAAGAGCATGTCGAGGAGAAGGAAAGCAAGACAGATGGGACTTCTGATAAACATAATTTGGAAGAGGAGATAGCAAGAGATCAACAAGAAGAAATGGGGCAGGGCCAAGTGCAATTGGAGTACACTATCCCTAGTTGGCTAGACAAAGAGATAAAGAGAAAACAAGTTGTTATGGAAGATAGTCCACCAAATTGGGATGAGCTCCTAGCTAAAATTGGAAAAGTGAAAGGTAAAAAGAAGGCTAGGGTGATCTCAAGGATTGAAAGAGATGAAGCTCATGATCGATTTGTTCACATTGCCACCCCTGCTCTAGATAAAAATAGAGATGATGTGGTTTGAAAGGACTACAATATTCAGACTTTCAATCTTGGGCCTACATCCATTGAGCAGGACATTGATGATTACCAATATTCTAGTGTAGTTATTGTGACCAGATTTAGAAAGGAAATGAAGACCAAACAGTAACTAAAGAAAGAGAATGAAAATCTCAGGAAATGCTTGGAGGAATTAATGAAGCCCCTGCAATCCATTAACCCTTCTTCCTCTGCTACAAATCCTCTACCTCAAGAGACCATCACTAAGCTAGAAAAGATGAAAGCTTCCACCCTTTCCACTACGAGTTGGTTGAAAGGGGTGAAAATAAAGAGTGATGAAGCTATTAAGGAGATTTTGTCAACTACGAAGGATGCGGCAAGGGCAACTAAGTGGTTGAAGCAGGTGTTGGCACAAGATAAAGAAGACACATACCTCCTTCTACAGAAAACCAGAACCATCATGGAATGCACCAAAGATAAATTAGTGAGTGATGGAATTCTTCCTTCCTCCAGGGCTTCCGAACCCTGGGAGTGGTTTGAAGCATTGCAAATTAGGAAGAAAGTGTTGAGGAATATTTACAAACAAATGAAGTAGATTGATGACACCCTAACTGGGGTTTACAATGGTTCCATTTCCTTCTTTGAAATTATGACGGGAAGAAGGAAGATTGTGCCCAAGTACTTGAGTCTGGAATAGTTGGGAGAGTGGTGGCATGATGTCTATGCGCTACTTGATGATGGTTCTGTTTTTGAGCACTAACTGGATGATGCGGCCACCTACCTTATAGTTATTGATAAGCATACGACATATAAGGTAGATTGGGATAGGTCGGTCAAATGGTCAAGAGAAGAGATTGCGTCCATTGAGAATCGACTTAGGGTTTTTCCTTTTCCAATGGTAGCTGACTTCGATGGGACATTTCAGAGAGTTCATGAAGGGCCAAATTAGAATAGAGACAAAGGGGAGGGCATTTAATGCCCAACTACTCCTGGATTTGTCTTCCCCATTATCGCGCCCTGCATTGGTCTGAGTTGCATTGGGAATCTCGGGCCAACCTGGGTGTTGTTCACACATTTAATACATTCCTTCGTTCCATTTTTACTTTCTCTTGGCTAGTCGGTGGTGCCCAATTAATGCTGCTGGCTCTTGCTTGGCCGACGGGTTTTCTAGGTGATTCTATATATTTGGCATTTTGCCTCATCTGTAAAGGGTTGGATATAGCTAGAAATAGAGAAGATATAGAAGATAGAAGTAGGATAGAGTAGAATAGTTAATTATGTAGAGCTAGGGTTAACGAATAGTGGCTCTCAAGAAAATATTGTAACAGAAAGCTGAAATTGTTGCTACAGTGGACAATTTGGATACAAAAAATGACATTGTGATTTTGTGCCATACCTGTATTCTATTGTCTTGCATGGTTCTCATTTTTTCTGTCTTTAAAATTGCTTTGAGTTGGTTAATGTTTAGATTAGATTTGATTCAATAATGTTTGTGATTTGATGCTTGAATGTTGTAGCAATCCTTCAGTCCATACTTTTCGCAACCAACTGATTGTTAGTTGCTTTGCAAAGTTAGCCTGAACTTCATATTTTGTGTGCTTAGTTCAATTGTGAGGATTTTTTCATTCCAACTGCAATAGGGTTGTTGAATAAATGTTCATGATTTGAAAATCTTAACACCTCAGAAGATTGCACTATTTTCTATAAGATTGCAGATTTATCTGGGTCAAGTAGAGACCAGTTTTGAAGGATTGGTCCATTTCGAGTGTTGGTTATTTTCATTGTTAATCTTAGTAGTAGTATTAGATTTAGAAATATCTTTGAAACCCTTATCTTTTCTATTTATTTGGTTATTGGGTTAGATTTTCGGATTAAAGTATCATTAGATTGTTAGTTCTGATAAAATCGATTCAGTATTTTGCTTGTAGTAAGGTCCTAGTGTGATTACCAACATTTTCACATTTATCACTGAGTTGTTTATGCATTGTGAAGACCTGACATTAGAGACCTTGGGGTTATCTCTTGAGGCTTGCTGATAGAGATTTACCTTTCAAGAGAGATAGGATTCTATATTATGTCTGAGTTGTTGTGCAGAAAACACCATCAACAGGATTGGCGCTGGAGGGAGGGCCTGAACAAGCAAGTTGGATCAATTTTTGAACGCCATATCTCCTGAGAGATTCAGAAGAAGGACAAGATCTACTCCATGAGAGGACGAATTTTAGGAATTACTAGACCCCACTAGGTCTAGAAGGACCAACAGAAGGAGAGAATCATCATCATCCCATCCACCCCCCTCATCTCCATCATCCCCATCTTCTTCAGATTCATCTGAGTCTGAGGGCATTTCCATTCCACAACCTCAGCCAGTCATAAATTAGCCATTACCACCCCCACCTCCACCAATGGCTTTCCTAGCAACCAACCCATTTCCATTAATTTTTTCCATTTACAATGTCATGCCCAAAAACCCTGAACACTTATGTTCAAAATTCAATGTGAATGACCCAAATAGGACCGTTGAGGAACACATCGTTATCTTTCAGACTAGCCTCAAGGATAGAGCGATAAACCATGAGGATGTAGCTTGTAGATTATTTCCTTATTCACTAGGGGAAGATGCATTCTATTGGTACAACCATTTTCTTGTTGGGTCTATCGAGCATTGGATTGAGCTAGAGACTGCATTTTTGCATAAGTTTCATATCCCCATCAGTCCCAATGAGCTCTATCTTCAGTTCACAAATGTCAAAAGGGAGGTCAATGAACCTATATCATCCTTCAACAATAGGTTTCATCGTGCTTACACCAGACTGCAGGCTCCTTATGTTGTCGATGAACCTACTGCCCTAGAATTCTATTATGAGGGACTTGATAGTTTGACAACTACCTTTATGTAGTGGAGTAATAATCCTCCTGAGAGTCTACTTAATGCATATGTAGAGGCTGTGAAAGTTAGTACTAATCTAAGGCAACATCTGTCTGGGCCTCTACCCTCATTAGGACCCGTTGCTCACCCTGGACAAGTTCCAGCTCTCAGCTAGGCTCTAGAAAACCATACTCCAATCACAAATCCAGTACCTCAGTTGCCTCTAGTTTCTCACCCAGGACCACCTGTGAGACAAGTGTTACCCACGATTAGTTACCCCCAGCAAAATGTGAATCAACCCCTGCATACCCAACATCAGGCTAGTTATCCTTCATAACTACAAAATTCTAAAGTCTTGAATCAATCATTGAATGCCAATGCTACAGTAGGATACCCTCAGAACCATGCAAATCAACCACCATATATTAATCCTGACAAGGAGAGATTGGATGAAATGTCCGAACAAATAAAGAAGTTGAATATGGAGGTTACTTACTTGAGGAATTAGAATAGTCAGTTGCAAGCTGCTCAGAGAAATATGTTGTCCAATCAGAATAGAGAGAATCCACTAGGACAAAAATTTGATAGAGGGCAATGTCAGGACTGAGGATACAATAATGATAGAGGATACAACAATGAAAGAGGATACAACCAGGACAAAAGTTATAACAACGATCGAGGATTTAATAATGACAGAATTTATAATAATGAAAGAAGACTGAACTATGATAAAGGACAACCCTCGGGCCAGAACTTTGATAGAGGTGGTGGACAAGGGTTCGATAGGAGGCAACCATCAGGAGAAAATAGGACCTGGAACATAGGGTCTAACAACAGAGGAGTTCCCACCCCACTGGACCTACCAGCTAATCAGCCTGTCAATCAGCTAGTAAATCAAGAGAAACCTCCTGGCGGTGTATATTTGGCCGAGGCTACTTTATCAAGGTGGTGTAGGCTCCACAAGACTAGTCAGCATTCTAAGTTAGACTGTCAAGAATTCCAAACAGCAACCTCAATCTTCCAGTATGAAGTAGAGAACAATGCAAGCGGTCAGGAAATAGTACCATCTAATCCTTATGTTTCGCCAGTGCTGGTACTGAACCATGCTCCTTTTCCTCAAAGCAAGGAGAATGTACCTGAAGAAGAATCTGATCAGTTGATAGAAGAAACAAACCAGGTATGTAATGGAGATGAAATGACACAGCTATTTGATGAAAATCCAGTGAATGATAATGGTTCTAGAGACGAGGAGGCTTATGCTGAAGAAGTGCAAACCTTCCAGAGACCAGTCAAGAAGTATGACTTAAGGGAATTACCACATAGATGCCCATAGGCTGGAGGTCCCTTCACTACTTCCATTCCACCAAATAATTTTAACATGCCTCCAGAACCTAATGCTAGCAATATTCCATCACTACCTCAGATGCCCAATCAATATTTATCTCAAGATCCAAGACATGTCGATGTACCAAAAGGGAGAAATGTTGATGCAAATAAGGAAAAGGTAATGGAATACCCGAGGGAGACTCCTACTGATTTAAATGAAGAATAATTGGCCATGTATGTTGCTGAAGAACTCCAAAAATTGAAGGTAAATCTATTTTCATTTGAGTTATTAAGAGTTCCATCCATTAGGAATGCAGTCTTAGGATCTTATAATGCAAATTTCATGTCACAAGATAAATTAGTAAGCGAGAATGTCAATAGGATATCTAGTTCTCAGTCAGTAGGAAGAAAAAATCAAACAAAAAAGCAAGCCCATATGCCCCCTGGAGATGTTGGGAAAGAAAAAGACAAGACCCAAGTTGCTCAAGTAGATACTCCCTTAACTCTGTTTCAAGGGAAGACAGACACGCCTCCATTCTTGATTTTTGTTTGAATATTCAGTAAGAATCTACACAATTATTTCCTGGATTCTGGTGCTTCAACCAATGTTATGCCTTTCGGCGTATGTCGAGCTATGGGAATTACTCCTACTGAATCACAGAAGAAAGTCACACAATTAGATAGGACTGAAGTCAATGTTATAGGAGAGTTAAATATGATTCATATGCAGATTGCTTCTGATCCTAGGATCCAACAGGTTATCAATATACAGGTGGCTGACATCCCTGATGCTTATGGCCTAATCCTGGGAAGGGAATTTACCAGGGCTTTGAATGGATATGTGTCAACTGATCATTCCCATATGTGGCTTCCCTGGAAGGGAGTGCCAAACCAGATTAGGATTGAAAGAGAACCCAGAATGAAGTATATGATTACGGAATATTAGAAAACCTCTACTAAAATTCTGGTATCGGAAGTAAGCATGGGTAACTATATGCTTGTTATTCCTCTTGAAGAGCCAGACATGGAGAAAGTTCTTATGTTCCACACATCACATGTTGACCTTACAGTAGGATCTAGTGGTACTAAAGTCCTAATCGAACCAGCTGAAGACAATAGTGGTCTGGAAGATAGCCAACTTGGTTTGCTAGATAACTTTCAGGAGTTCATTCAGAAGTGCATTCAAGATCAAGTTCAGTTGGGAAGAGGAATGAACTTTGGAGAACTACTTATGCCCAATTGGTGTAGGGTGCATAATTCTTCACATTCAGAATTGGACTGCTACTTATGCCAAACTACAGTAGAACAAATACAGAAATGTATCAACCCCACTCCTGCAGTCAAAAGCGGTATCCTGAATGTTCAAGGAGATCCCACAAGGAAAAGAGTAGTGCCTTCTAAAGAAACATCCAGTAGTAATAGTGCAAGTGAATAGGCAGGGAACTCCATAGCTACTAGTTGTTGGACTTTAAGATTTGATGGGTCCAAATCAAAGCAAGGGGTTGGAGTTGGTTTCGAGCTAATTATTCCAAGAGGTAAGACATTTTTTACTGCTCATAGACTCCAATTTCACTGCACGAATAATGTAGCCAAATATGAAGCTTTGGTACATGGACTATTAATGGCATTGAAGAAAAAGGTTGGGATTTTGCAAGTTTTTGGAGATTCTGAGTTAGTAGTCAAGCAAGTCAGGAGACAATAATCTTGTCATGATAGGAGAATGACTAACTATAGACACCGAGTGTGGGACCTTATCAAAGGATTTGATGCCTTCAACATTTAGTTGATTCCACGAAATAAGAACCAAACAGCTGATTCTCTTGCCCAAGCAGCAAGTACCTTGCAGCCTCTATCTCTTTTAGGACTAAAGAAGTTTACTGTGGAGCTGACCCCAATACCTTCAGTACCAGATAACATCACCAACTTCTAGGTATTTGAAGATGACAAGCATATCTTAGATTTTATTACTAGTACTGATGTCTTTGCTTCTCAAATCATTAACGAAACTAAACTTCAAGAAGCTGAAATGGATTTGGAAGGAGTGATTAATTTGAAGACCAATACAATTCCTAGGGGAATGGTGCAACTAGAGAGGATCTTTGATTTGGATAAGATTAGAGATCAGGAATAGGATACCAGGAAAGAATCTATTAGTGGATAGTGTGACAAATATAATGTAGGATCTCAGGAGGATGTCAAAAATGTTCCCATTGGAAAAGTGTGCACTCTAGAAGAAAGACAAGGAATTATTGATGCATTACATAGATATCTAGATGTGATAGCTTAGAGTTATGAATACTTAAAGACTTATGATACATCAATCATAACCCATACTATTCCTCTCAATCTAGGAGTAAAGCCTTCCAGACAGAGGCAGAGGCCTATCAATGCTCTACTGAAACCTATAATACAAAAGGAAGTGTAGAAACTGTTGTCTGTAAGGATAATATTCCCAGTCAGACACTCTACTTGGGTTGCAAACTTGGTTCCAGTACGAAAGAAAAATGGTGAAATTAGACTGTGTGTAAATTTCAAAAACCTAAAAAGAGCCTCAGAAAAAGATAATTATCCAGTACCCTCACTGGATGAAGTACTCCAGATTGTCAACGGATCTCAGATGATGTCCTTCTTGGATGGTTCTTCATAGTATAACCAAGTTATGGTGCAGTATGAAGATAGGCACAATACTTCCTTCACCACCAAGTGGGGCACTTTCACCTACAAAAGGATGCTTTTTGGCTTGATTAATGTTGGAGCTACATTCCAGAGAGCAATGGAGATAGCCTTCAAAGACATCATTGGTAAGTGCATAATCATTTATATGGATGATCTAACTATCTTTTCCAAGAAGAGAGGTGATCACATCTCAAATTTATGCAAGGTTTTTTAGAAATTTAGAGAGTTTGGAATATCACTCAATCCAAAGAAATGCATCTTTGGAGTAGCAGAAGGTAAACTATTAGGGCACATTATCTCTGAGAAGGGGATTGAAATTGATCCAGAACGTATAGAGGCTATTCTAAAGATTCCACTACTTGCCAGTAAAAAAGAAATGAAATCATTCTTTGGCAAGATCAACTTTGTGAGGAAGTTCATCACTGGGTTCACAGAAATAGTTAAGCCACTGAATGCAATGTTAAAACAGGAGGCCAAAGTTGTATGGAATGCAGAAGCAAAAGAAGCATTTGCAGAGATAAAGAGGGCTATTGTTGAAGCTCTTGTTTTGGCAAGTCCGGACTATGCTAAGCCATTCTATATATATTCATTTTCCTATGATCATTCCTATGCTGCTATGTTAACTCAAAAGTCGAATCAAGGAAACAAGCATCCCATAGCATTCATGAGTGCACCATTGAAGGATGCGGAGTTGAGATACCCAAGTGTGGAAAATCAGGCTTACGCCTTAGTCAGGGCTATGAAGAAATTCAGGCATTATATCCTCAGAAAAAAATCTTTGCAATAGTTCCTGATCCTGCAGTTAAGCTGTTATTGATGCAGAATGAGTTGGGGGAACGCAGAGCCAAGTAGGTAGCTAAGTTGCAAGAGTATGATATGGAAATTCAACCCATGAAGTTGGTAAGAGGGCAAGGGCTTACACAGAAAATGGCAAAGATAGGCCCTGACCTCACAGCTCAGAGTTATAATTTAGAGGATGTCTCTCTTGGAGAGTGGTATGATGATATTGTTCATTACCTCCTAACCCAGAGATGCCCTGATCATTTCAATTCAGTACAAAGAAGGACATTGTGCTTAAAGAGTGACAATTTCATGTTGAAAGGAGTTGTCCTCAGGTATAAGAAAAATCATGAGGGTGTTTATTTGAGGTGCCTAGGAAAGGTAGAATTTGCAAGAGTGATGTTGGAGTTTCATTACAGATATGGTACGGGCCATGGATCAGCACCTTCTACAGGGAACTAGATCCTGAGGGCTGGTTACTATTGGCCTACACTGTTTAGATACACACAACCACGTCAGAACTTGTCATGTGTGTCAGACTGCTGCAACCAAAGAGAAGTATGCCAAACTCCCACTCCAACTAGTATTCGAGGTAAAACCCTTTGCATAGTGGGGAATGGACTTCATAGGTCCAATCAATCCACCTTCATCTGTAGGACACAGGTATATCCTTACCATTACTGATTATATTACACGATGGACTAAAGCTCTTGCATGCAAGCAGTGTACTTCTAAGGTAGTAATTGAGTTCCTCAAATCAGGTATTCTTAACCGTTTTGGATGCCCCATGTCTTTAGTTTGTGATAATGGTCCTGCGTTTTCATCTTTGAATTTTTCCAACTGATCTTTTGACCATGGGATTATAATTAGATTCACATCCAACTATTACCCTTAGGGTAATGGGTTAGCCGAGTCATCCAACAAAAATCTCCTAACTATTATTCACAAATTGTTAGAAAGAAACCCGAAGGATTGGCATACCCAGCTTAGATTTGCCTTGTGGGAAGATCTCACCAGACATAAGACTTCCATAGGGATATCACCTTACCATCTGGTTTATGGTCTAGAACCTGTGTTTCCTATATAATTGATAATTCCTACCCTTCAGTTCATTAATGAGTATTATGAGGAGGGAGATAAACGTGAGTCTAGACTTGCTGAATTATTACACCTTGAAGAAAAGAGGGACGAAGCCTTGGAGAACTTTGCTAAACATCAAGGAGTTGTCAAGAGATGGTTCGATAGATGGGCCAAGGTTAAATCTTTTAGGATTTTTGACTTGGTTCTTTACTGGGATAAAGCCCACGACTGTAAGGGAGAGCATGGAAAATTTGATAAACTTTGGCTTGGACCTTACCAGATCTCAGAAATTCTGGGAGATAATGATTTTCATTTGAAAACTCTCGCTGGAGAGGATATCCCACTACATGTTAATGGGCAATATTTGAAGCATTATTTCCAGTCTTGAGTTGTTTTAAGCTCTTGTCTTGTATATAGTTAGAGTAGGTTTTCCCTTTTTGCTTGGCTTTTGTTTGTTTTGGTTAGTGTAGGGTTTGCTTTTGGTTTTGCTTTTGTTTTGCTTTGCTCTTGCTTTGAGGGTTTCTTTGTTTTCACCTAGATGTGTTGCACCTGCATGGCAAAAATATTATTATCCAGAATTGTTCCAAGTGTTTCGTTGGTGAACTTTAGTCTTGCATCTTGAAAGGATGGTTGAAGTCTTTACTATTGCCAGCAGTCTTAATGTCAGATTTATAGAAGATTGATCACCGGCTTTGATTTGAATTTGAAATACTCTGAAATCTTATATCTCTCATACATCTTAAGAATCCTGATGTTACTATAGGAATCCTTGTGAAGTTTTGTCAAGTGAAAAATCTTATTTTTGCTTCAGCACCACTGTGGTTCTCAGCCCTCAGTGTGAACTTAATTGTTCACAGGTTGAAATGAAAGTGACATATAAAGAATATCAAAAGAAAGAAAAATGAAATATTGAATATCAAAAGAATAAATTCAACTTATTAGGGATACCTGAATATCTCTACTGGGGCTATGGATGCCTGGCTGGCAGTAGAGCTATGTTCAAGAGAGTCACAACGATAACCTCGCCGGGGCTATGGACACCTGATTGGCAGGGAGGCCCTATCCAGGTTGCTTTTGAAGTTAGAATCCTTACGTAGCCTGACTTGACTGAACTTGGTTTCTGTAATAACATAAGGAGGGAAATGAACTCATGTGCACACACTTGGATTTTCAGTCTATGGAAGGTTTGGTCTATCCTTTGGTTCTGATTCTTTAAATATTTGCATTCTAACTCGTTTGTTTGATGGTGAGATTGAAACCAGAGATTCTGGGTTCTTGATTCATGTTCGTCATCAAATGTTCTGGAGCATTTTCCCAACAGAAGTTGCCATTTGTTGTGCAGTTTTTGCACACATGCCCCGCTGAAGGGAGGGACCCTCTTTCACTTCGATTTTGGTTTCTTGGCCCTTTCTTTTTGAGGTTTTGTCTTATTTAGGCAGGTGCTTAAATGTTTATTTTGATTGCCTAAGTGTTTCCCCAGCTTATTCATTGAAAATTCTAAGTTTTGGGACAAATTTCGGGTTTTTTACCCAGATTCAGGATTTTCTGCCTTGGTCGGATTTTCTTGGATCCTACTTGGACTCCGGATGGACCTTGTTGTTTAGGGATTTTAGGTATTCACGGATTTCCGCGTTGGCCAGATTTTCCTGGATTCCCTCATGTCGTTGGCTTCCCAGGTTTTCTGACTGTCCTATTGATTGCATTAATGGCTTTGCGCGTGCTTTGAAGGATGTATTTAACTTGATTTTCAGGATCTTTTATGCCATCTTGCTTATTATTTGCCATTGGTGAGCTGAGAAGTGCTTTCTTGTGAGTGATTGGTTATGATTTTGGGGCATTTGGCTTTGAATTGATCGATTTGGTGGCGTTTACTTGCACGTTCGTGCCTTTGTTCTTTGTGGACACTTTTCTGTTTGCTTTTGCTGATTCTGAGAGCCATTCTCACCTTATAATGGTATGTTTTGGTTGCTTTGCTCTGAATTGATGATTGCAGATAGAGCGTTGAAGTTATAAATCCTTATTTGGGTTTGATTTTCTACATTATTTGGATGTTCTCGTGACTAGGGTTGCGTGGTAATTATTTGATTTGTGGCTTTCCAAGCAAGTCTTGAGTTCGTCTGTTTATTCACATTATGAGAAGTCATGCTTTGGAAGTCGTGAGTTGTCCCTAGTGGCATTTTCGGGGCAGTCAAAAAGTTTTAAGTCTAAGCTCGCCTGTGCTTTAATGGTGGATGTGTGGGGTTTTAACCTAGGATATCGTCATTTGTCTTGAGTATGCTCCTGGGTTGGCTTAGAATGTTGAAAAAATCTATAGGAGGTCCATCCCTGACTTACCCTGATTTTAAATGTTTGAAATTCGTGATTGATTCGGTGTTTGGGTTAAGTTGTGACTTTGAGTCACAGTTCAGGATAATCCGTCCCTTCCGGATTTCCTTCATTGTGACCCTTCGAAGTCAGGGAGATGTCATAACATTCATCTTATGTTTCGCCAAGAACCTTCTTAGGTTCATACTTGATCGCTGGGACAATGTAATTCTTACGCCAAAAAGTCTTTCTATCGGCAAGACATGCCCTAGCCGCCAGGAGGTCATAGTGGGCTCCTTTCGTCTTACCGATTTTCCTTTCTATTGCTCAGACCTCCCCTTTGTCAGCGAGACCTTTCACCGAATATATTTTTTTCTCATCGAATGTCCTTTGAAATCGGGAAGACTCTGTCTGTTCAGAGAGACATTTCAGCAAGCTCACTACTCTTGCCGAGACCTTTGCTTTCGGCGAGACTCCATACAGTCGCCGAAACTTCATGGTGAGGCCTTCTTTTCTTAGCGAGTGCAGATCCTCTTCGAGGAGACCACATGTTGTCAGCAAGACATTATACCGAAAGCCCTCCTAAGTTCATATTCGTTCACTATGATGGTATCTTTCTCACAACGAAGGTCTCTCGTGTTCTATCACTAGTTGGTGAGACCAAGAAAATTTGTTGAGACCTTACCCTGACTACCCATTGGTCACATTGAAATGTTTGTTACATCGACATTCAGCAGGACTCTGTAAGTTTGTTGGGACATCATTTAGATAAACTTTAGTCTGGCTGAAGTACTTGCCTTTGCACTAATTGCTTCAGAGTTTTCCCTTATCTGTGGATTTTTGCCTAGTCCGGATTTCTCTGATATTCGGTGTCTCCCTGATTCTCTGAAGTTTCCTATTTGGCTCATTCTTCGCGAACATTCTCCGTGGATGGATTTTCCTAAAAGTTAATGAAATGTAAAGAAATATGGAATAGCATGATATGTTAATGATTTTCAGTGCATTTAATGATTTATTCATGTTGTCTTGTGATCTCCCATGTGGTTTATTGATGAAAAATGATCAGTTTTAATGGTTAAGTAGGTGTTTCCTGGTTATTCTGTTGGAATCCGATCGGTCTGGAATTCCCTGAGATTCCTCTCTAGCTCAGATTCCGCGGATGGCCTAGAAACCCAAAATTTGTTGTGATCATCCCATATGAGATTTAATAACACTTTGGCTATATGAGATTCATTCTAACGATGTGTTGATGAACTAACCTTCCCTTTCTTGTGGTTTTTACTATGATTTCCATGTTGAGTGCAGGCTAAATCTAGCAAGGTAGCAGCCGGGTCCTCAATGTCTGATGCGGAGAGGATCAAAATGGACATTAAGAGCAAGGTCCCTGAGAGTAAGATCACTTTTGTTTGGTCGGAGGAAACTGATACAAATATCGTATCATGGAATTATGAAGAGTCTAAATGAAGAATGGTTGCAAAGGACCTTCCTTTTGTTGCTAGAAGGATGATGGAATCAGGCTTGTCCCATGTTGCTAGTTTCCCTTCTACGGTGCATTGTTATGAGTTGGTCCTTGAGTGCACTAGGCACTATGATCAAGATACACAGAGAATAATTGGTGCTGAGGGGAGAGTTGTGGCAAATCTCAACCTGGTCTCCATTGCCCAAACCTTTGATATGCCAGACTGGTCTCATGTGGTGGGATTCACCATTGAGGCAGCTCAGGAGTTCTATGATGAACAGATTGTGAAGTCACAAAAGCTTATCAATTCTTGGCTGGAGAAGCCCAAGTCTCACTACTCCATGCTACCCAAGCAGCTATTCAAGATAAAGTTCAAGAAGGAATATTATGATGCCATCATCCTTCTCAGCAGGGTGGTTGGATTGAAGAATGTGGGTACATTTGATAATTGGATGTGCCATGTGATTGTAAGGATGGAACATGAAAAGATTAATTACCATTGGGCAGGGGTCATCAGTGGAGTACTCCATGACCAGTTATTCAATGTGTTGCAGACCAAGACTTTCACAATGACTTCATATCTGGTCTATGCACTTGCAAGATTCCATCCCTATAGAGGATTGGATACAAAGGAAATTTTCAGACAGGATATTATTTATGAAGTTTTCCCTCAGTTGCACTTGGGAGGTTCAAACTATAGGAGGGAAAATGATGCATTTATGATGTATATCACCAAAATGCTTCAGGAGGCAGAACATGTTAGGATTTCAGATCAAGCCAAACAACTCATGAAGAAATATGGAGCATGGTTTATTCAGTTCCCAACTTTCTCCTATATTCAAATTGATGGCTGCCAAAGAGCTCCATATAGACTTCCAAGATACCCTACTGATCACATTATCTTGTTGGAAGTAACTAGGCAGATTTGTGACTTTGATGCTATTGTCAAGAAGGACAAACACAAGGCAATATTTGGTGGAGATTTTCCCTTAAGGATTGGCACTGGACAAATTTCTCCTTCCATTGGTTCCACCCTGGCTTCAGAGGAAGAATTGAGTGCCCTCGGTTTGTCTCTTCATTCTAGGAGATCAAGGTTTGATATTATAGGAGAGGCCCAAAAGAAGGCCAGCAAAGAGTATTTCCACAAGGTGAATCTGGAGGACTACTTGGCCAACTGCAGTGATGAATTTGAGGTTAGGAGGAAGAAATTCTCTTGGCTTCCAGTGGATGTTGTCCATTTATATAATGTTTTGGCAGTTCCTGATCAATTCGAGGACGATGGGAACTTGATCCAGGATCATGCTTATGAGGCCATAAAGGATAGACCGATTGGTGATGTGGATCAGTTAGAGGAGGAAAGGACATAATTGAAATAACTAGTGGATCCAGTTCTCAAATTTACTAGGATGTGGCTAAAGCATAAGCTAAGGAAACTGGAAAGTAATGGTGTATAGTGCACCTATGCTCTAATGGGAGATTTGGATGCCCACTCCACCTTCGAGGAATCTACCAAGCAGGATCCTAAAGGAAAGGGTAAGTTGGATTCTCTTTTTAAAATCAAAATCAAAGGTGTTCAAGAAAGAGAGGTCCAAGAGACATCAAAACAGAGAAAGCCAAAGGCCAAGAAGAGGACAAGGACTAAGAATTCTGAGCAGAATCCTGAGGCTGATGCTCCTGTGCTAAAGAAGAAGAGAATTGTCAAATTATCAGAGTAAGCAAGCTCTAGGGTTGCAGAGGTGATTTCCCCACTGGTGGTAAATGTTGAAAGTTCAAGGGAGAAGTCCAAAGTATATACAAGGAGGTCTAGGACTCCTCCCAGGAATAGTGTGCCTAAGGCTGACCTTCCTCAGGCGGTTTCTCATGACATGCAGCATGATGATGTGCCTCCCACTCATGAAGCTCAAGGCAGGCCTAGTGAGTCAGGGGATGCTGAGGATCATTCGGATACCGAGGGAGAGGAGTTTCATAAAGGTGATCTCCATAGCGCAGAGGTAGAAATTGAAAAGATAATGCAGTCCCCTATGGTTGCATATGTGGATTCCCATGTTGGGACTGAAAGGGTTTCATCTCCTCCAAAAGAGGGAGAAGCAAATAAGGTCCTGTCACCTATGCATGAGGAAGAGCATGCCGAGGAGAAGGAAAGCAAGATAGATGGGACTTCTGATAAAACAGAATTTGGAAGAGGAGATAGGAGGAGATCAACAAGAAGAAATGGGGCAGGGCCAAGTACAATTGGAGTCCACTATCCCTAGTTGGATGGACAAAGAGATAAAGAGAAAAAAAGTTGTTATGGAAGATAGTCCACCAAATTGGGATGAGCTCCTAGCTAAAATTGGAAAAGCGAAAGGTAAAAAGAAGGCTAGGGTGATCTCAAGGATTGAAAGAGATGAAGCTCATGAACGAGCTGTTCACATTGCCACCCCTGCTCTGGATAAAAATAGAGATGATGTGGTTGGAAAGGACTACAATATTTAGACTTTCTATCTTTGGCCTACATCCGTTGAGCAGGACATTGAGGATTACCAGGATTCTAGTGCAATTATTGTGACTAGATTGAGAAAGGAAATGAAGACCAAGCAGGAACTAAAGAAAGAGAATGAAAATATCAGGAAATGCTTGGAGGAATTAATGAAGCCCCTACAATCCATTAACCCTTCTTCCTCTACTACAAATCCTCTACCTCAAGAGACCATCACCAAGCTAGAAATGATGAAAGCTTCCACCCTTGCCACTACGAGTTGGTTGAAAGGGGTGCAAATAAAGGGTGATGAAACTATTAAGGAGATTCTGTCAATTGGGAAGGATGCTGCAAGGGAAACTAAGTGGTTGAAGTAGGTGTTGGCACAAGATAAAGAAGACACATACCTCCTTCTACAGAAAACTAGAACCATCATGGAATGCACCAAAGATAAATTAGTGAGTTATGGAATTCTTCCTTTGTCCAGAGCTGTCGAACCCTAGGAGTGGTTTGAAGCATTGCAAATTAGGCAGAAAGTGTTGAGGAAGATTTACAAACAAAGGAAGCAGATTGACGACACCCTAACTGGGGTTTACAATGGTTCCATTTCCTTCTTTGAAATTATGACGGGAAGAAGGAAGATCGCACCCCAAGTACTTGAGTCTGGAATAGTTGGGGGAAGTGGTGTCATGATGTGTACGTGCCACTTGATGATGGTTCTATTTTTGAGCACTAACTGGATGATGCGGCCACCTACCTCGTAGTTATTGATAAGCATACGACATATAAGGTAGATTGGGATAGGTTTGTCAAACGGTCAAGAGAAGAGATTGTGTCCATTGAGAATCGACTTAGGGTTTTTCCTTTGTCACCAGTAGCTGACTTGGATGGGACGTTTTAGAGAGTTCATGAAGGGCCGAATCGGAATAGAGACAAAGGGGAGGGCAGTTAATGCCCAACTACTCCAGGATTTGTGCTTCCCCATTATCGCGCCCTGCATTGGTCTGAGCTGCATTGGGAATCCCGGGCTGACCTGGGTGTTGTTCGCGCATTTAATACATTCCTTCGTTCCATTTTGACTTCCTCTTGGCTAGTTGGTGGTGCCCAGTTAATGTTGCTAGCTCTTGCTTGGCCGACGGGTTTTCTGGGGGATTCTATATATTTGTCATTTTGCCTCATCTGTAAAGGGTTGGATATAGCTAGAAATAGAGAAGATATAGAAGATAGAAGTAGGATAGAGCAGAATAGTTAATTAAATAGAGCTAGGGTTAGTGAATAGTGGCTCTCAAGCAAATATTGTAAGAGAAAGTTGGAATTGTTGCTACAGTGGACAATTTGGATACAAAAAATGACATTGTGATTTGGTGCCATACCTGTATTCTATTGTCTTGCATGGTTCTCATTTTTTCCGTCTTTAAAATTTCTTTGAGTGGGTTAATGTTTAGATTAGATTTGATTCAATAATGTTTGTGATTTGATACTTGAATGTTGCAGCAATCCTTTAGTCCATACTTTTTGCAACCAACTGATTGTTAGTTGCTTTGCAAAGTTAGCCTGGACTTCATATTTTGTGTGCTTAGTTCAATTATGAGGATTTTTTCATTTCAACTGCAATAGGGTTGTTGAATAAATGTTCATGATTTGAAAATCTTAACACCTCAGAAGATTGCACTATTTTCTGTAAGATTGTAGATTTATCTGGGTCAAGTAGAGATCAGTTTTGAAGGATTGGTCCATTTCGAGTGTTGGTTATTTTCATTGTTAATCTTAGTAGTAGTATTAGATTTAGAAATCTCTTTGAAACTCTTATCTTTTCTATTTCTTTTGTTATTGGGTCAGATTTTTGGATTAAAGTATCATTAGATTGTTAGATCTAATAAAATTGATTTAGTATTTTGCTTGTAGTAAGGTCCTAGTGTGATTACCAACATTTTCACATTTATCACTGAGTTGTTTATGCATTGTCAAAACCTTACATTAGAGACCTTGAGGTTATCTCTTGAGGCTTGTTGGTAGAGATTTACCTTTCAAGAGAGATAGGATTCTATATTCTGTCTAAGTTGTTGTTGTGCAGAAAACACCATCAACGGGAATGACACCCGGAATGGCCGAATGGAGCACGAAATAGTTGTTAAAAGGGAAGGCCCACCTCTCCAAGGGTAGGTCCGCCCCAACTAGGGCAAGTCCGCCCCTACTAGGGAAGGTACACCCCTACTAGTGAAAATGAGTAAAAATAGCTATTTGGAATAGGTGAATGAGTGCACGAAATGAGGAAACAGATGCTCAAATGAAAAGGATGAATGTTTGGGATAGGGAATGGATGCTTGGGACAGATGTATGAATGTTCAAAATGGGGAAATGAGTGATCGAATGATGAAACAGATGCTCAAAATGATGAAACAGGTGTTCGAGATGATGAAATGGGCGATACAACTAACTGTTTGAAGGGAAGGTCTACCCCTGGGTAGGCAAGTCCACCCTTGGGTGGGAAGGTACACCTGTTTGACAAAAAGTTGGTTAAATTTGACAAAAACAGGTTGAAATGAGACTAAGATAGAGGGCAGGTTTTCCCTTAGTAGGGTAGGTCTGCCCCTGGATAAGGGTAGGTCTACCCCTCTGCACAAGTCTAGACTTCACTTTGTAAAAGCGACTATGGAAAAGGACCCAAAAAAAAGCAAACAACAATCAGAGGATAAAGAAAATAGTTCAAGCAACATGATCCTAAGATTAGTAGAATGGGTATGGCCAACAAAATCTTCTATTCTAGGATAAACAAGGCTACTAGGGAGTACTTGATATACACCCGGTACGTGAGGCCCAAACCGTGAACACCAACCTGTCACAAGCATGAGCCGAGAACCTTAGCCAGATACTAAAGGCTCAGACCAACTCTTTATTTCATCTCGATGCTTCACCAATAATGATGTGGCTGGATTGGGGTACAACTTTGGCTCTCCTCCCTTTGTATACCCTGTCAATACGCATGGTTGGGATCATCCCTTGGGGTGATGAAATCCCCAAGTAGGTCCCCTAAGAAAAGTAAAAATGGGTGACTCAAAGGACTAGGTAAGCTACAATTTCTCATCACCCAAGATTGCCAAATGGCATAAGGGGATTGGATACATCAATAGCTTACCACAAGCATGACACACAAGGTAAATTTGACCCCTCTAGTTAAGCTATGTGCCTAAATTAACAAAAAATGATAAGCAAACAACTAATAAAACTTTCAAAATGGATGGCCCTGCAAAAATACTTGTTAGTAATTTCTTTTTTGTTTTTCACCAAACATTGATCAAATGCTTGAATAGACACAAACAACACATGTTAGGGGGTTAGAAATACTCAAAACAATGAAAAACGATGCCTAAAACACAATTTTTACCTTTTGGAAAGTACTGTTTTGGGTGGGTTTTCCCCTTTGTTTGGGCAGGTCAACCCTTGGATGGGCAAGTCCACCCCTGGTGGGGAAAGTCTGCCCCTGGATGAGGGCTAGTCTGCCCCTCTACTAAAAGTATGAAAAAGTTGTTTCTGGTCTTTAGGAAGGGCAGGTCCGCCTCTGGAAGGGCAGGTATGCCCTTGGGTGGGCAGGACCGCCCCTGGATGGGTAGGTCCACCCCCGGATGGGCAAGTCCACCTCTCTACTAGGGCGGGTCCGCCTCTCTGCAACCTAAACCTGCAAACAGTAAAAAAATAGAAAATTAATGAGACCCGTTTGTGGGTCCCACCGGATGTGCTAGAAATGTGATTAGGTGAAAATCCCTGTTCCTAAACATGCAACAATAACAAAAATGCAAGAAACAAAAAAAACACCAAACACCTCAAGATTGGGAAAAATGTTAAACTCAACAAATGTAATGATTATACCTTGCTAAGTTGCTCTTTGGTTGGCCCTTTGATCTTTGATGTTGTGTATGCTCCTTTTGATGGAAAAAGATGTTAAAATGAGATGCAAGATAGATGAGTAATGGATTTAAATGCTGTGATGAAGGGAAAGTGTGCAAATAGGCTACGTATGCTTCAAATGACAAATTGACAAGAGTTTGGTATCAAATGGCTAATCCCCCTAAATGAGAGAAAAGAGGGGGTATTTATAGAGGAATTTAAATTTTCTAGAGAATTCAATGGTTGAGATTAAGCCAACAAGGCCAAGATGAAGGGCTATGGTGAGTTGAGGACTCACGAGCCCTCACATCTTACATGTGGAGGGTGAAGTGGCCTAGGATGTGATGATGTGGAATAAGGACAAGTACTTGGAAAGTACCTTGGGGGATGAGAAAATTACCTTAAAAGGCAAGTTCTTCTTCACAAATGGTTGGAAAGTGACATGAGAGGAATTTTAGTATTCCTCAAAAATCTCCATGGGGAAGAGGAAAGTAGTTGGGAAAATAAATGTGAATTAAAGTTGGAAGAATCTCATGGACAAGACAAGGTTCCAAAAAGGGAAGTGCTTATCCACATGTGATTTGATGTGACAAATCAAAGATTCTAGAAGATGCATGGGAAAAGGGGATTCTAGGAGGAATAAATGTGGATTTTAAATTCACATGGGAAAGAGGGTCAATGCTAAGAAAGGAAAATGAAACGGTTGACTAAAAAGGTATGCTAAATGTGTCTAATGACTTTGATTAAGGTTGTGCAAACACATGATTAAGAGGATTAATGAAAGATTAAGGAGACATTGGAAGATGTGAGGATGTGACAATAATTTTTAATTAATGTGTGCACATCCTAATCTAGAATTATTTAAATTAATCTAGATTAGAAGAGGGTTATGGAGGATGTGACAATGAGAGAGAAAAAGAGGAATTAAAAATTGACTTAAATTCAAAGAGGTCACATGACTAAATTAAATAAATTGATGTATTTATTTAATTTAGAGAGGAAAGAAGTAAAAGGTAAAAGTATTTAATTATTTAGAATGTAGGTCTTACTCATGTCAGTCTTCCTCCAATGCTTGCGGGTGCACATAATTCAATGAAAAGGATAGCTTCTCACGGAAGCTAGTAGGTTGACGAGTTTTATGGTCAAACTCTTTCCACAACATCATAGCTGACAAAAAGCAGGAAAAAAATCTGACACCACCATTATCTCCTTGATTCCATTGCCATAATGTTTCTTCCCATCTTCCAATTTCATCACTTGTATCCCCCATCTTGGGAGGCCCTGCAGTACACTATCCCATCATGTGGTGTATGTTTTTTTGTAATTTTAATGTAATTTTGTATGTTATGATGCCTTTGACATGCATTCTTCTAGGGACAATAGCCATGTCTGATTGCAGAAAGGTGATCTCCATACAAAACCACATGGCTTACACATGATAATGTATTTCCCTTTTTTAGAGATAATACATGTCATTATGTTATCATGTGCAAGACATACATTTTTTTCAAGGATAATAGCTTGATTTAACTATATTTTGTAGGGAGATTATATTTTATGCATTGAACGAGGCTATTCTCCCTGTAAAAACATATGTTGGATGCATCATAACTGTCATCATGTTTTAAAAATCATAATTTGGAATGGACAAAAAATCTCAAAATGTCACCATTTTGCAGGTTGCTTAAGAGCGCAAAAGGGATTTGTAGGTATTCAGAGGCCGAAGCAGACCAAAACACATTTGACATGTGGGTACCTAGCTAGTAGGTATGTATTGCTAGAAATATAAGCTATTTTTCCATTCTACCTAGGGAATTTCATGAATTGAATGGATATTCATTGCAAAAAGCAGTATTCATTGATGGGTTTCCAAGGGTTTTCCTTGCAAAAAGGGGTTTTAATTTGATCTGCAGAGTTCATTTTGTGCTTTTCTATGGAGGGTTTTATAATTTTACAATTTTAATATTTAGTCTAGAAGTGTCACAAATGAGGAAAAATGTCCAAATTGAGCTCATGTGTGACTAACCAATTTGGTTGTTATGTGTTCAGCTTTGAATGTTATCACATAGATACGAGGTTTGAAAACATGTAGTCGTTTGTCAATAGCACTTAATGGCATGGACCAAGCTTCAAGGTAGACAATTAAACTTGCACATTGTGTGTGATATAACAAATTGCATGCTTCATAACACACTACATTTGTCAATGTCCACATCACAACATGCCCAATCCCTTGTGGTTTTTAAGCCTGTATATGTACCTATGTGCATTACAAGTAGCACGAAAACCAATATCTTTCCATTATCCGAAATAATGAATAAACTTATTGATAGTGGTGAACGTTGTGTAGTGCAAGTTGGGAAACACAATGTGTTTTGAATCTTGCCTTTACTTATACCAAAGTTTTGTCTTGAAATGCCTATATATACAAACATATAGATGGGGTTCTATTAACCATCAATACATAGTGTACTTCATAGTAAACACTTCATTCTATTTTGTAAAAATTCATGTTGGAAAACCCTAGGTGTTAAGAAACAAGCAACCCAAATAGTGTTGTAAAACCCTCTACAACTCAATTGGTTAGTACCCCTCACCTTGAATTGGTTAGTTTTCTCCTCCAACTCTTCCATGTGCACTCCAACCTTCATCTTTCAACATGAAAACTAAAAATGCAGAGTGTTTTTTTCCTTCTTTCTCCAAACTGAAAACACACACATCAATCTGCCTCCAATTCCCACCCAAAAAAAAACTCTAAAAATTATCTTCTCACGCAAGCCATGGGGCACAATTTTATCGGCTGACAGGAGGCAAGAAAACTAACTTGATGGTTTTTTTATCTCCTCGCTACCGATTCCATAATGTTTTCTCTCGTTTATCAGTTTCGTCACTTTTATCCCTCGTCTGGCAGGCCTCACACTACATCATCTCATCATGTTATGTATGTTTCTATGTAAGTTTTTATGTATGGCTTTATGCATTTTTGTATGCACATAGGTGTGTTTTTTCAAGAGATTAGATGCATTCACATAAGCATCTACATAATTGACAACACATTATGTTTCTAAAGCTCCAAAATGGGAAACAAGGAATACTCATATTTTTGAAGAGCCTTCAACATTGCAAAACACATTTTGTTTACATAAGTTTTGCATTGTGTTTACAAAACAACAATTCCATTACAAAATTTTTGGGAAGCCTAATGGCCATTTGTGTTTTATTCTGGCCTTGCCTTTATAGTTTGTATGGTATATTATACTGAGTAAAAGCAATTACAATAACAATGTTCCTTAATCACAACCTTATGAAACCTAACTATACAACAATGCTTCACAACTGAACAAAGGTACATGATTTTAATGGATAAATACTCTAATGTAAAATGATAAATATTATGTTTTTTTGCAAATATATATTTGATCTAGTTACCAAGGATCCAAAGGTTCCTGTTCTATTTTGGGAGATAAATCATACCAATGTAGTGTTGGAGAAATCATCCTAAAATTAACACATGTCGATTACAAGAAGATAATTAAATGGATGCAATATCACCCTTCACTAATGTTTTAAGAGTTTCCTATGTAAGACTCACACTTCAAGGAGGAAACATGATTCACGTAATTTTTCTGGATATAATACACACACAATAATGTGACATTTATGTTATTTAAATTAAACTATAAATTGTGTGCATTCCCCACACTAAGCATCTCATCTATAAATAAATCAAAACTTCTAAATACAAAATAAATTTTGGAAATTTAATTGTCTAGTACACTTGCAATTCAAGCTATGATAGCTAGAATCATCTGTATTTGGTGCAAAAGCCTCACATCTCCTGAAGTGTCCTTCTCAATCCACTTTCCCTTGTTTTATTCAAGTTTGTTTCCTCACCTATATCAACGACCTAGAAGAAAGACAAGTGTTAGCGATAGATTAAATTGGAAAATTAAAGGCATTTGGTGCTACAAAGAATTCATTTTATTCCAAATTAATTATTGTTGTGTTGACTACAACATGCCAGCTTGTACAGACAATAATCAAACATATTAAACAGTACAATGGGAACTTAATTTCCAATTTAACCTATCTCTAACACTAGTAATATATATCAACAATTATATCCACTATTTTGTCATTCTTCTCGAATTGTGAAGCACTAAACATTAATTCAAATAAATGAAAAACTCATCTCTCCTCACATATGAAAGAGGCCATTACTTGCATAATCAATAAGGGGAAAGAAGACAAACAAGAAAGATACCACGTACCATTGTCAAACTTCTGTTTATATCATTACTTGTACAAATAACTAAAAAAATACAAATTATTGCAAGGTACATTGGTTGCAAATCACAATGTGCATCAGTTATTCAAGAATAAAGGCTAAGAAGTCAATGAAAACCTTGGTGATCACCTTGATTGACCAAAAAAAGAACGTAATCTCTGATTGACCAAAAAATAGTAGGTGATCACATTGGTTAAATATGATAATGCAAAAAATAATTACAGGTTGGAAAACATTTTGTGTTTCATTCTCCATGCTCAAACCTAAAGGGTGAAGAGCATAGGGAGGAGTTGCAGGTGGGGAATACACAAAACATACCAAATTGAGGTGAGGGGTGACTTTAAGCAATTGGGTTGCTACTTGTAAATGGTTTTAGAATAGTATTTGGTTTCTAGATTTTATAGCACCCAGTGTTTTCCAACCTAGAATTTTAGAAAACAATATGAATGTAATCAAAACCTTTTCTGATCAACACAATAACAACCCAATTGGTTTGTCACCCCTTGGCTTGATTTGATTATAAACCTAGTTTTTTCCAACATGAAGTTATATATAGTTAGTATGAACGTAATGAAAAAGTTTTGTTTAGTACACAGTAAAAATGTAATGGGATGCAACTAATCTCTTGAAAAAACACACCTATGTACATACAAAAGCACATAAAACCATACATAAAAACATACATATAAATATACATAACATGATGAGACAACATAGTGCAGGGCCCACTAGACAAGGAATAAAAGTGATGAAACTGGTAGATGGGAGCAAACATTAGGGAAATGGTAGCAAGGAGATAATAACATCATCAGGTCAGTTTTCCCACCTCCTATTGGTCAATAAAATAGGGCAATGTGGCTTGCATGAGAACAGGGAGGAGTTGCAGGTGGGGAATACAAAAATATACCAATTTGAGGTAAGGGGTGACTAAGCAATTGGGTTGCTATTTGTAAAGGGTTTTAGAATGGTATGTGGGTTGCAAGTTTTATAACATCTAGTGTTTTCCAACCTAGAATTTTAGAAAATAGTATGAATTTAATCAAAACCTTTTTTGATTAACACAGTAACAACCCAATTGGTTTGTCACCCCTCTGCTCAATTTGATTAGAAACCCAGTATTTTCCAACATGCAATTATATATAGAAAACTAGTGTGAACAAAATGAAAAATATTTGTTTAGTACACACTAAGAATGTAATGAAGATCACCTTCAAAATTTATGCATACCAAATTGAATGAGATAGATAAAAGATAATGTATTGAGTAAAGAGATTCTCCCTTCTGTTGAGAAGTTGAGGAAGGTGCATGTGCAGTATGTGCAATGGGAAAATGGCAATGCAGAACTTGAGCAACAAGTAGTAGAAAGTATGTAATAGAAAAGGAATCTTCTCTAAAAAAACTTGAAAAGAAGCAAGCCAAAGTGAATGAGATAGATAATGTATTAACTGAAGAGACTGTTCCTCCTCTTGAGAAGTTGACGAAGGAGCATGTGCACTATGTGAAATGGGAAAATGGAAATATAGAACTAAAGGCAGCATGTACTAGAATGCATGGAATGAAAAAGGAATCTTCTCTAAAAATACTTGAAAAGAAGCAAAGCAGAGTGAGTGAGATAGATAATGTATTGACTAAAGAGATCCTCCATCTTCTTGAGAAGTCGAGGAAGGTGCATGTGAAGTATAAGCAAAGGGAAAATGGCAATGCACAAGTGGACAAACTAAAGAGGTTTTGTATTGCACAACAATTTGTGTAGGAAAAGAAAGTGAGAGATGGTGCTTTGGGTGGAGTTGAACAAGTAAATTCTATCATGAGTAACTTCTAAAACACAGTATATTTTCCAATATGAACTATAATAATATTTTATCTATTAGTTTTGAAGCTTCATAAGTGTCACTTGCTAGACTAATAACTTGTAATTTTCCTGCGACACATTGCATGAAATTTTCCTATCCATCAAATTTTTTTCTCAAACTTCCCTAACTTATTATCCTTTTAAAAAAGAGTACACAGGAATTTGAATATTCTTTCTCTTGAAGCAACTTTTAATGCATTCCACTCAATTATCACCACACCTTGGCTAACTCTGCTTTCTCATTTCGATTGAATGAGATAAAAGAGGAGTTAGCCAAACTATCAAAAATAATGATTGGAAGTGCATTAAAAGTTGTGCTTCAAGAGGAAGATTATTCAAATTACTTTTGTACTCTCTCTAAAAAGGATAATAATGTTAGGAAAGTTATTGAAAAAGGTTTGATGGACAAGACAACTGAGGTGCTTTGTGTCCCAAGAAAATTACAAGTTATTAGTTTGGTAGAATTAAATGTAGACAACATGAGTCTAATGAAAACCTTTAGTTTTGTAGATAGTAAGAATGTAGTGAAGTTCATTCACCTTCATAATTTAAAGAAAATCTTACTTACACTAAAATTTTCATTTAAATTCCCTCATATGATTTAAAAATAAATGTAGAATATAATTTAGAACAAATAAAATGCTCACACTAAACTAACTGACATGGGACAGTGTGTTTTCCAACATTGCAAACAATATATATGTTGCCAAAAAATATGCTCAGAAAAAACTAACTGACATGGGACAGTGTATTTTCTAAATTAATTTTTTTTAGCTCCAAAATGCTTGAACAAATCTTTTCATAACAAACTAACTAGCATGCGATAGTGTGTTTTCCAACACTGCAAATAATGCGAGCATTTTATTTATTCCAATCAGATGAAAAAAGAGAAATGCCATATTTATGTCACCAAAGAGTTGTTCTAAAATATGAAGGTGGACTTCATTACATTTTTGGAGTGTATGAAACAAAAAAATTTCATGAGGGAATAACTAAGAGGAGACAGTGTGTTTTCCAACACTGCAAATAATGCGAGCATTTTATTTGTTCCAATCAACTGAACAAAGTGAAATGTCATTTTGACTGTAGCAAAGAGTTGTTAAAAAATTTGAAAGTGGACTTCATTACATTCTTGGTCATAATGAAATAAACTTTTCATAATGAACTTTTTGAACATCCAAAATATTGAGAGGGGAGGTGAATCAGTATTCTATTAAACTTTTCAACACAACTTATCCAATCATCAAAACATACTAAGAAAAAAATAATTGAAGGAATGAATCATCCACAAGGTCACATAACACATGAACACCAAAATTTTTACATGGAAAACCCAAAATGGGAAAAACCACAGTGAGGATTAGCTCACAATATATTATATCGGGATATAGTATATTATAGGGGTTCACTGCTAGGATGCACTATCCTTATAAGGGTCATAGAAAAAATTAGATACAAATCAAAGTTGGCTACTTAGCTAAAATGTGAACTAATAAAAGTACACCTTCCTTGTGTTGAGTTTCAATTCCCTTGAAGCTTTGAATACAAAGTACTACTCTACTTAGCAGTCGCTCAACAATTTTTCCCCTATTCTAATCTCATACCTTTGAATTCACATGTTTGCATCATATGAGACCTTTCACACCTGATTTTCACTTATCTCTTCTCATTCCATCTTACAACTCAAAAATGTCTCACATATAAATACCCAATTACATCTGCATACATCAATTAGATTGGCCTAATTAGATGTACCCAAAAACAATCCAAAAATAGATTTGCCAACTTCACACATGATTCAAAAACTTTTTCACACTCAAACCAAATCTGCAATACATAATTTAGGTAGGCATAGACCTAAAATAGATCCTAGAAACATTTGTAATGTATACTTAATCTTCACAACAGATATCATGTATTAGGTCAGCTAGGAATTGGACCTAATAAAAAAAAAATCAATCATACACACTTCTCCATACAAGCGACTTCCAAATTTGAAGTTTCTTCAAATTCACATTTTTTTGACATCAGTGAGTCTAACTTTAGAACCATGGCACAAAAAAATTCTTCTCAAGAAAATGTAGAATCTCCTGAACTAATATACTAAATAGAGAAATAATTGTGATACACAGGGCTAAATTTTTTCAAGCATAACCTCCAACATATTTCACAACACACCATAGAATCTTGATTTTACCTGAATCTAATAGACTTTAAACCATTGTTAAAAGTGTAGAGTGAGATCATGTAGTGTGGTGGAGTGCTGACCCAGAAACTAACACAATGAACCACAAAACATTCAGTAGAAGTACTTAGTTAATTTCTTGTACAACCATATTTATTGGACCAACTTATTTTGTACACATGTCTTCAGTAGCACATCCAATTCATGCTAGGTTGATCATCTTAATGTTGAGATCAATTACAACACTAGATCAATCAGTATTATGCAATTCATGCCCATGTTGCCAATAGTTCAAAACTTCCAACAGCCTCCTTCTTCTCCTTCTTCCAACAATCTCCCCCTTTGTCATTGATGGCAACATGCATAATACGAATAGGAGATCTCACCTCTTCATTACCATCACACCGCTTTCCTCTTCTCTCTCACCCTTTGACATCAGTGGAAAAGGGTGTGCCAAAACTTCATAAGCTCCCCCTTAAGCGGTCGACCCCAAAAAAAATGTTTTCCTTCTATGTATATATCAAAATCTGAAAAACTTGTTAAATCATGATGGATAGTTACCACGAGGATGCAAAACCTTGAAGCTTCTAGAAAGTGTCTTGCCATTCCTTCTTCCCACAATTTCTTAGTTGCAGTAAGAGTCATGTATAGAAGTTCAAGTTCCAGTAGAGTTTCTTCTCCTTCTTCTAGAGAACTAGGATCAAAGTTTACAACTGAGGGTTTATCAATACTTCCAAGAGCATTCGAGACCAGTATATACTTTTCCTTAACTAAGTCCCTTAACTTTGTAATTTTCTTGATCATTTCATCTCTTTGGCTTTGTAGGGTGAAGAATTTTTCATGAAACTTGATTATAGAGATCCAAGTTTGATCATCCTTGTCTTGTATTGGATCATAAGAATATGCAGCCATGTTTATCTGAGTCTCAATTGTACTCATGTCATCCTTCATACTTCAAGTGATGTTTAGCCATTTCATGTAGTATGGCAGTATGTTCCTTGCTTCTTCTGCATATTCTTGCACTTCTCTCAAGCATTTTGTGACCTTTTGATGTGATATTGTACATTTTCTTCTGATATTCACCAGGTTCTTGTTTATAATCCATGTCTCAGTTTCAACTTCAATTTGACTTTTTAATCTAGGGACATAGTCTTTAAAGGATTTGACCAAGAGATTTAGATTATCTATAGTGGATAATGAAACATCAATACTTGCACCAGGGATTACCTCTTGTAGGGATTTTATTGCTTCATCCAAACCTTGTAATTTTGCAGACTTGACACTAATCTCATGCTCATGTTGAGCATCACAGAGTCTTTCAATATCAGTAATTTCTTGTTTGATTCTTCCAACAACTGAAGGACTGTCTATGAATTTTCTCTTCTTACCAGCTCTCTTGGAGCTACTAGAGGCCTTTGCACTCACCTCTGATTTTCCAAAATCTTCAGGACTACCCAAAAGAGCTTCTGCATAGCTAACTAATTCATCTTCAAATACTTCATAATCCATTTCTAAGATCCAAATGGCTCTAGGTTTGATGGCTTAAACAAAGCAAAAGTTTGTGGAGACAAGAAAGGTAATGTCTCTTGAATATTTCTTTACCACTTCTCTGGGAATCCTCATTCTCTTATTCATCCTATTCTAAAATACTCCAAAGAAAGCAACAAGAGCATCTCCCTAAGCATCCAAATATCCAAGGTTTCTCATGTACATTGCTATTTTATGTGCAATTGGCTCAACATTTGTCCAATTTACTTGACCAACCACTAGTTCTTCTTTCAAGAGGTAGTGCAATAGGAAAATTACCAGTGTTCCATACTGGAATACATACACTTCTTCCTTTTCTTAATATCTCTTAGGTTCTCCATTAATTTTTGTCGAAGCAACTCACAAAGGTCATAGTCAACATTGTTCTCAAACATATCAAGAGCTATATGAATTGCAATAGGAGGGATGATTCCCAAACTATTTGATCGGTAAATTTTCTAACCAATATGTATAATTGCAAATCTAACCATATGGTTTGTAATAGAGTTCACTCTAATTTCCTTTTGTTCAAGAGGCACTAGTTTTCTCCACTATATCCTTTGTATCGGCCAACTTTTGATCAAGAACTGGTCTGGTGGACCACAAACCAATTACATCCTTAATTACTTCCTTTGTTATTGAGTGAGGGTCGTCAATCCATATGGATTGATTATGAATTCTACTCAATACTATTCTTATATACTTCTCCTAATATTCAAATTCAAAACTTCTACCAGATATCCAATCTTTTGTCACTTAGGGTTTTGTATTCAGATTTTAGGGCATCATCATCATTTTCTCCCAACTTGTTTGTCCATAAAATAGATAACCTTCAAGGTGACACCTCTTCAATTTTTCCATGAATATATGCTTTAATATCTTCAATAGCTAAAACCCCAAGAGGAGTGCGAGAGAAAGCACCCATGGGATCATCCAACAATACTCTAGCAGAATGCCTCTTAAGTATAGGACACGGTCGTTGTGAATTGTCTACTACTTTTGGTAATTCCATTATTTTCAAGTTTCTTTCAACGAATTGTTCCAAAAGACAAAAATATGCAGGATTTGTAAAAATACCTCTTGAATAGCTCAATGAACCAGGGTCTTGATGTTTAGCTTCCAGAAGACGTTTTGAACCTTTCTACACTTCTTTCTTCTTCGTTTCTTCTTTGGATGCCTTGGAATAAATGAATTTTCCTTCGCACATATGAATTTAAATCTATAATTTGACCCAACCCTTGCAATAAATGCTTTAGATGGAAAAGTTGATGTTCCTAATTTAATTGTGTGCACAGACATCTTTCCAAGCTCCTCAAATTATCGTATTGCAATATTTTCTTTCGAAGGAATAGGACACTTTTTGTCAACCATGTGTTCAAACTTCCAAGATCTTCCTCAAGCTATTAGGATTTTCTGAAGGAACCAAGCTCTGATACCAATTGTTGAACATCTAGAATACTGAGAGGAGGGGTGAATCAATATTCTATCAAACTTTTGAACACAACTTATCTAATCATCAAACATATTAACATAAACAAAAAAAAATGAAGACATGAATCATCCACAAGGTCACATAACACATGAACACCACAATTTTTACGTAGAAAACCCAAAATGGAAAAAACCACGATGAGGATTAGCTCACAATATATTGTATCTGGATATAGTATATTATAGGGGCTCATTGCCAGGACATACTATCCTTATAAGGCTCACAACTAGAATTAGGTACAAATCAAAGATGGCTAGTTAGCCAAAATGTGAACTGATAAAAGTACACCTTCCTTGTGCTGAGTTTCAGTTCCCTTGAAGCTATAAATATAAAGTACTGCTCATAGCTTAGCAGTCGTTCGACAATTCTTCCCTTATTCTGATCTCACACCTCTGAATTCGCATGTTCACATCATATGAGACCTTTCACACCTGATTTTCACTTATCCTTTCTCACTCCATCTTAAACTCAAAAATGCCTCACATGTAACTACCCAATTACATCCGCATACATCAATTAGGTCGGCTTAACCAAATGTATCCAAAAACAATCTAAAAATAACTTTGTCGGCTTCACACATGATTCAAAAAATTCTTTGCATTCAGACCAAATGTGCAATACATAATTTAGGTTGGCATAGACCTAAAATAGATCCTAGAAACATCCACAATGTATACTTAATCTTTACAACAAATATCATGTATTAGGTCAGTTAGGAATTGGGCCTAATCACAAAAACTTTCAATCATACATACACTTCTCCATACAAGCGACTTCCAAATTTGATCTTTCTTGAAATTCACATTTTGCTAACATCAATGAGTCTAAATTTAGAACCCCAACACAAAAACATTCTTCTCAAGAAAATATAGAATCTATTGCATTGATATACTAAATAGAGAAATAACAGCGATACACAGGGCTAAACTCTGTCATGCATAACTTTCAACATATTTCACAACACATCACATAACCTTGATTTTACTTGAATCTAATAGACTTCAAACCATTGTTAAAAGCGTAGAGTGAGATCATGTAGTGCGGTGGAGTGCAAACCCAAAAAATAACACATTGAACCACAGAACAACCAGTGGAAGTACTTAGCTAATTTCCTATACAACCATATTTACCAGACCAACTTATTCTACACATGTCTTTGGTAGCACTTCCAAATCATGTTAGGTTGATCATCTCAATGTTGACATCAATGAAAACACTGGATCAAGTAGTATTATGCAATTCATGCCCATATTGCCAACAGTCCAAAACTTCCAACAATCTCCTTCTCCTTCTTCCAACAGAAATAACTGGCATGGGACAGTGTGTTTTCCAACACTGCAAATAATGTGAGCATTTTATTTGTTCCAATCAGATGAAAAAAGGGAAATTTCATATTTACCTAACCAAAGAGTTGTTCTAAAATTGGAAGGTGGACTTCATTACATTTTTGGAGCGTACGAAGCAAAAAAATTTCATGAGGGAATAACTAAGAGGAGACAATGTGTTTTCCAACACTACAAATAATGCAAACATTATATTTGTTCCAATCAGATGAAAAAAAGGGAAATGCCACATTTACATCACCAAAGAGTTGCTCTAAAATATGAAGGTGGACTTCATTACATTTTTAGAGCGTACAAAACAAAAACTTTTCATGAGGGAATAACTGAGAAAAGATAGTGTGTTTTCCAACACTGCAACTAATGAGATCATCTTATTTGTTCAAAACAGATAAAGAAAGTGAAATGCCATTTTGATTGTAGCAAAGAGTTGTTCCAAAAATTGAAAGTGGAATTCATTACATTCTTGGTCGTAACAAAACAAAACTTTTCATAACGAACTAACTAACATGGGATAGTTTGTTTTCTAACACTGCAAATAATACAAACATTTTATTTATTCCAATCAGATGAAAAAAGGGAAATGCCATTTTGCATTTATCCAAATATACATTATATTTCTTAATATTATCCAAATATACATGCACAGTATGATTGCAGATTGGAAAACATAGTGTGAGGTGAGTACATAATTTATTAAACCTCCAACCCACACAATGTTGTAAAACCCTCTACACATTGAGGGCAAATGAAAACCCATCTTCGCAACGAATAGTCGTTCAATTATTCATAGTCCCTAGGCAGAAGGGCAAAATGGCATATGTTTCTGGTAGATATACATACCTACTAGCTAGCTACCTGCGTTTATCACATGTGTTTTGGTATGGAGAATGGACACTTTGCTTCAGTCTCTGAACCCCTGCAACTCCCTTTCGAGCTCGCCAACAACCTTCAAAATGAGAATGTCGAAAATGGTGACGTTATGGGCTTTATGTGGTTTTAAAAATATATTATTTCATTGCAGAACCTACATTGTGTTTTCCACCCTGGTTATATATTTTGCATGGTTTTTGGTTTCTCTAAACAATATTTAGTTATTTCACTCATATTTCTACAATGGGTTGTTAGTTATTTCATTCGGCTTCCTCTAAAATTTTTGTGTTGTGAGAACATTAAAATGACAAAATTAAAAAACCCTCAACACAAAAACACATAAATAACTCAACATTTCAAATGAAAAACCTTTTTCGCAAAGAAAACCCTTTATTTTCTTTATTTTCTTGTCAATGAAAACCCATCTTCGCAACAAATAGTCATTCAATTCTTCATAGTTCCTAGGCAGAATGGCATATATTTATGGCAGATATACATACTTGCTAGATGCCTTCCCACGCCCGATCAAATGCATTTTGGTAGGGAGAGTCACTGCTCTGCTTCGGCCTCTGAATGCCTTTAACTTCTTTCTGTGCTCTCGAGCAACCTGCAAAATTGCGAATGTCAAAAATGGTGACATTTTGGGCTTTTTGTCCATTCCAAATAATTATTTTGAAGCTTTGGAGCTTTTGGTGCATTTAAAATTATGATTTTGAAAACTTATTGGCGCTGCCACATTTTACCGATGATGGGACACCTAACGACAATCGAAACAACAGGTGCCTAAACGTCTATTGGCATGGTCTGCCAAGTCTTTCTGTCAGTGCGTTTTGTCCAACGTGTGGGATGAGGGATGTGTGTTATGTTATAAAGTTACATACATGGGTGCAGGCCTAGAATTTGATGGTCTATTTGACCGTTTTTTCAATTTTAGACCGTATCTTACAACTGTAAAATTTATTAGACCGTATAGTTTGACTTGCTATATTTTTATTAAACCGTAAAAAAAATATTATAAGAAAAATATAATATAGTATTTTAATTTATAATATATATTATTTTATAATTTTTATTATAAAAAGATAAAATAATTTAGAATATAATTTTTTTGAATATTTTCTAATATGAATTTAGAAACTTTTGACATTTTTATAATAGTTATATTTTTTATATTAATATATGTGATTTATAATATTATTAAAAATATATATATTAATTTAGAATCTTTTCAAAATGGAATATAATTATTTTTAACTTTTAGAATATATTTAACAAGATTTGTTTTTAATATGAACTTAGAAACTTTTGTTAATTGTTAATTATAATAGTAGATTTTTATATTTATTACTAATAATTATCACTGTTTTCTAATTTTTCAAGATATTGTATTTATAAAAGATTTTACATAAAAAATCATAAATTAAACAATTTTTTTGATAGGCATTTAAATGACCAAACCGTCATAAAATTTTCATATGACAGGTATGTCAAATTCTAGGCCTACATGGGTGCTTTTTGTCGAGAGTTTAGCTTCTCCCACTTATAACTATATATATTTTAATTTATTTTTAATCATCAATAATTATTAATAAAACCACAATTTAAAAACTACTTAAAACATGCAAAGAAACCACGCTAACCTTCAAATTTTTTTCCTAAAATATAATTTTAAAGCTACATTTAACTGAATTCATTAACATGCACTTAGCGTGAATAGGATATTCTTCTCGTGGCTGCAAGATTCCCTGGGCCTTGTGGACTGAGAGAAGACTAGACATTCCTATAGTTAAAGGAGCCAATTCTAAGCCAAGCAAAACTCAAGTGCATTAATATTACGGCTACAGAAAATGAATGTAACAGACAAGGTAATCAAATGCACTGCAAACTCTTTGTAGGCAATTAATTCCTAAAAGTTAGATTCAAAGGTTTGTTGGATTTGAAGGTTTCGATAAGACTCCTCTGTAAGTTGATTTTTCCCTGATTTCTGTTGCCAGAATTCTCAGATCGACATTTCATGACATTGCAAGTTTTCTATCTTTGTAATGATGTAAAAGATGGTGTGTATTGCTGGATATGCTGGACATGAGCATGGATGATACTGTTTTCCCTGGTCTTGGATGGCTTCTGCTTTTTCCTTTCAGGAAAGAGTAGAGATATTTCCTAATTTAGGATTTGCTGGCCCATTGTTTCTATTTTTTATTTGAATGGGTTTTCATTATTTTCTTGGTTGATTAATTGGGGATTTGCATGCTTAGCCTTTAAAAGATCTTAAAAAAAAAAACTTTCAATGAACTTCTGTTTATTTATTTATTTTGTGCGCCCTCTAATCAAATAAGCTTGAAATGTGTGCTTGAGAATGATTCTATAGTTAAAAATCTTATATCTAATTGGGGTAATCCATATGGCCTCCTGGACTAGCAGCATAATTTGTATTCTTTTTTAAGATTTCTTCCAGTGATTTAGTTTGCACCAAGTCCCACCATAAAAGTTTGTAGTCTAGTCTGATTTATGACATTTTAGAGGATATCAGATTTTATTCAGCATTACATAGGTGGGGCTTGTATGTAATTGGAACAAGAATCATAAATATCAGCAAGAAACCAGAGAATCGCTTCTTAAATTTTGACAAGTTTAGATCTAGTGTCAGTGATTGCTACTAACAATGTTGGCTGAGCAAAATTGATGCCAAAAAGAGTAGATCAGTTATTAGTTTATAAATTTGCAATGATGTTATTCTGCAACTGATAGCAGAGGTTTGGATATTGTTAGGGTCTTTAGATTTTGAGATTGTGGGTCTCAGGGCTAAAATACTCACTCGCAAATTTTAGGAGACAAAAGTTCAAAGCTTGGCCCAGGAGCTGTTTTCTTACAATGTAGTTGAAGAACAGGTTATATTGGTGACCTGGGGATTACACATATACAACAAAAGTAATCATCTCGTCTATGCAAGCAATAAAATGTTAATAGTTTCAGCTATTGTGCTACTCATGAATGTTTACATAGCTAGGTTTGAATTAATTTTTGTTGCATGTAAGCTTCCATGGCCAGGGTTGTTTCATCCTGTAAGCTCCAAATGCTGCATTTGAATATATTGTTCTTATAAAAATAGAAAAGAACAGGACCAAAAGGCTGTGCTTGATTACTTTTTTTCAGTTTTCCTAGTTCTACTCTGAATCCGAGATGTGGCAATGACAATGATACCAAAAAAAATCAAAATCTTCATTTTGCTAGTCTTTAAGATTTATGTTTTGGGCTAACCCTCTTATGGTGTTTTCAGATGACAAGTATCTACTCTGAATCTGTGCATAGGCAGAATGAAGGAAATGACGTGATAGTTGAAACATCTTTATTCATAAGACCAAATACGGGCACTATGAATTGTGGCACAGGTTGTGGTTTTTCAGATATGAGGAACCGTGCTGCAGATGAAAAGACAAGGAGTGCTTCAATTAGAAAGCTTGCAACAGCTGTGATATTCTGTGTACTCTTTATGACTGTGGAAATGGTGGGAGGAATCAAAGCCAACAGTCTTGCAGTTATGACTGATGCTGCTCATTTACTAACAGATGTTGCTGGTTTTGCAATTTCCCTGTTTTCAATATGGGCATCGAGCTGGGAAGCAACACCTCGCCAATCCTATGGCTTTCATCGAGTTGAGATTTTAGGGGCACTTGTGTCAATTCAACTCATTTGGCTTCTTACCGGGGTTCTTGTCTGGAGTGCTATTGACAGGATGCGTCACAATAAAGTTTCAGTTGATGGTGGCCTTATGTTTATTGTCGCTACAATTGGACTTGTTGTAAATATTATCATGATTTTCTTGCTTGGCCATGGCCATGCTCATGATCATGGTGATGGCCACGATCATGGTGATGGCCACAGTCACAGTAAAGGGCACTCCCATGATCATGGTCATGATCATGTTGAGAAGGTTAAGCACAGCCACCATCATGGCCATAGTCGTAAAGTTAAGCATGCTCATGAACATGCCCATAAGCACAAAGATGCCCAAATAGGTGGTGTTCATGAACATGGTCATCATGACAAAAAAGGACTGTCCAAACCTTTGCTTCATGATGTAGAAAGAGCCGAGCATTCAGTTCATGATTATAATGTCCATTCATCTGCTCCAGATAAAAGACATTCAGAGGGAAACAAGGTTACTTTAGATCATGATGTGGGGACAACTGCAAGGATACAGAAAAAGGGTCAGTCAGGGTTCAATATAAATATTCAGGGTGCCTATCTTCATGTGTTGGGGGATTTGATTCAAAGCATTGGTGTCATGATTGGAGGAGCAATCATTTGGATATATCCTGAGTGGCAAATTATTGATTTGATATGTACTTTATTTTTCTCATTAGTTGTACTGGGAACCACTATAAAGATGTTGAGAAGTGCATTGGAGGTTTTGATGGAGAGTACACCTCGTGAGATAGATGCTACAGAACTTGAAAAAGGGTTGTGTTCAATTCCCGGTGTTTTAACAGTGCATGAACTACATATTTGGGCCATTACAGTTGGAAAGGTCTTACTTGCATGCCATGTGAGGATTCAGTCAGATGCAAATGCTGAAATGGTTCTTCATAGGGTAAAAACCTATATTGAGAGCGAGTACAAGATTAGTCATATCACTGTGCAAGTTGAGCGTGAGACTTGATAGACATTTATCTGTATGAGTATCATCTTTCATCTGTAGTGTTTCCCTATTTAATTGTGGTTCCTGTTTACATGGGTTTTCCTTCTAATTAAAACTCGTCTTTGATTTGAAATTAACGAGAGGAGAAATGTGCATTGCTGCTGGGGAAATTTCAATGTCTATTTGTATGATCATTTCATTGGATGCTTAGGGTTTTTAATTCATGCTGTGCTCCAACTCGAAGCTTTTATCTTTTTAAAGCAGGTATGTAGGCCATGCTTTGTTGGAAATTGACACAGAACAAGTAGGAAGTAGATGCAATGTAAAAACTCACTAAAAAGTACTTCTCCATTCTGAAGCTCATTTTTGCAATGAACATGTTAACACCATGCTCCATGCTCCAATTTTGAAGCTCAATTACATAAAAAACATGTTTATACAATGCTTTATGTGATACTAAAATATAACAAGAAGTAAAAGCAGATTCCATATACTGTAATACAATTGAAGTTTCTAACTTGTTATCCATTCCATTTATCCAAGGATTTTTTAATGTGAAGCTGACTGGAATGACATGTTGTATTGCAAGCATTGGAGTTAGTGTCTGAACAAATCCCAATACATTGGTAGTAAGGCTGATCATTTAACATCTGACAACTATTTGCAAGCAAATAATTAAAAATTGCCTTATATTGATCAGAATCTTTAATTTGAATCTCTGTGATCTTTCAAGTTCATTTAGGATATCTTCCAATCTTCTGAGAAAAGAACATTGAATCAAAGAAATATAAGTGTCAAGATAATAGAGTGGCTAAGATACTTAAATGGATAGCGTATAAGACCTACGTTTAGATTTATGATTTATCAGAAGATAATGCAAGCAACCCACCTCAGCTAATGCAAGTTTCTTCTATGAATAAAGAAGTGGATATTCCTCTGCCACATTGAAGTATCTGAGATAGTTTTTTGACTAGAAAGTGAATGCAAGTGACTATTCTGTTTCTCTGTTAAGAACATAACGTCTTTGCAGTAGATGATATTAAGTAAAATGCTTTTGGAAAAAAATGTGCAAAAGGTTTTTGTCTGTGGTAGTTTTCTGGATAGTAGAAATTGAATGTCTGTTTCTTTATTAAGATCATAAGTTTTTTGCAGTTTATGATGTTAGATTAAAAGCGTTTGGAAAAAAATGTATAGAAGATTTTGCATAGTAAGTAATAAGCTGTTTTTGTGGGGCTTAGTCATTGAGAGCTGATATATTATTTACAGTGTATTGTTTTCTTTTCTGAAAGTGGTCAATACAAAAAATGTGGGATACTGAAGCAAACCTCAATGATTGCTGGTGTGTTCAAGACCAGGATGATTAAGGGCCATATAGAGTCTAGGTTAATTGGCACTGTTAAAAGTACAAGGATGGTTTGTAATCTATCAGGACTGGCAGTGAATCAAAGTGTGTAAAATTTATCCACATGATGAAATGTATTCTTAGTGGGACAAGAGAAAGTCCAAAATAGGTATTTTGTGATGATAAGCAGTTCAGGATTAGAGGTAGGTTGAGTGTGCATCTGAAATGCTTTTCTTATCTATTAGAAAATGTGTAAAAGAAATGTTTTCAATGACATCCACTGAATGCTGCAAGAAGAATCCAAGAATTTTGTTTTTTTCAACATGGACATTTCTTTAGAAGCCCAAACATAAATTGACCTCCGGATCAGAGCTTGACCCATATTCTCTTCTAAAAAGAAACCCTAAACCAAGGTAGCTCATGAGGTACATGCCTAGATTTGCATGTTTAGTGTTTACAAAGAAAATATATTACTCGTGTACCACACTATGAAAACTTAAGGCAGGTAAAGCAAGCTGATATAGAAAACCTAAGATCAGAATTTCTTCATCATAGTTCAACCCTCCTAGCAATACATATTGCTGATCTCTTTGACATGGTTGCTTCTCATGGATTCTCACCTACATGAACATCTCATATCATTATAGAACCATCATCTTTCGATATATCTTGAGTAAGCTATTTGCTACAATGTTGGATGATTTGATTTCTATTTGTGAATTCCAAGAAACTTTGAATAAATGGTCAAACAGGGTTTTGAAAGAATAATTGAACAATTGATCACATGTTGCTGCTTAGAGTTAACTCAAGGTTTACTGTTGTTTTGCTGATTTTAAAAGGTGTTTGATACCATTCGTGGACAAGTACCATTGGTATTAAATAGGGTTTTCCACATTCTCTTGCTTAACTTTGTCTCTACATAGATGAATTGGAGATCCTTCAAATGAAAGGATAATATATGATGGTCGTACTCATTATGACATAATAATTGCAAATGATACAAGTCTCATCTCACATAGTATTGTTGGTTTGCAATGATATCTTGATATTTAGAGTTTGATACTCATGTTTTACAAGTGAACTCGAGTAGAAATGAAGTCATGGTCTTAAAGGCAATTAAGAAAGAAACACATGGAGTAAAATTTGTTTGTATTGGTTTCTTGTTATACTTAGTTTGGTGTGTTTTTTTTTTTTTGACCTCCCTTTATTATGCTTCTTGTTGTAGAAGAGAGATAATATATTAGAGAAATAATGCTTTCAACTCTAGTTTCAAGATGTGAAAATATGATTGCATATTCTCTAAAATTTAGTGTCACTAACAATCTTGTATAGTCATGAGATTTGAGGACCTAGCCTTTGAACTATCAATTGAACTTGAGTTGATAGAGTTATTATTTAAATGCTACCCGAAAAATTGCAGGCAATGAGGTTAGTTCAAGATGTAACTTTTTTGGTTGAATTTGTCATTCATTTTCTTTGAATTTTAGCCAATGTTCATGTAGTGATGTTGCTTTATAGATTAAGATGTAACGTAGATACAACAATTGGGCATAATAGATATACACTCAAGGCTCTTCAATCATCTATGAAACTATGTGGATAAAAGATCAAGAACACTTGGTATGCCCTATGCATGGGTTTCATATAGGGAATTGATATTGATATCAGTCATCTTCCTCCTAATACTTTCTCTATCAATGCCCCCCACATGTTGAAATAAACATTTATAGAGGCATTAGGGATGAGATCTACACAACATACATAAAACAACTTGGACAAAAACTAGTAGAACTATTATAAACATACAATACTAATTGAAGCACTATATCCAAATATCACTAGTAGAATTTGGCAAATAAATGACTAGGTGACAAACTTTTAGTCACAACAACTAAAAATGACCAAATTCTACTAATTTTTTGCAACTCGGCTATAAATAAATGAGTAAATAAATGACTAATTTGGTCATTGAGTAAAAAATATTTAGTCACAGAAATAAAAATGACTAAATAGTTACTCACCAAATACAAATTAGACAAAATTTTAAAAAAACATATCAGCCAATTATTGGCACGATGCATTGTGCGCATCGATGTATTGGCACTTATTCGTGTTCGTTGCAAAAATATTCCTCGCTTCATTCGTTAATTGCAAGTTAGTCTGACACTGAGGCGTTTTGATCAGTTATAGCAACTACTTGTATGGGCGATAAAGATTTGGAGAGGACCTAAAGACTTCTAAAAAGGTGGGCAAGGGCAAGGAAATTGGAGTTTGCTGCAACGAATTTGAAGTCAGTGAACCCCTCTGCAA
>VDFB02000008.1:347495986-347513239 GCA_007258455.2 Sequoia sempervirens | reverse complement strand
CTTGGGTTGCAAACTTGGTTCCAATACGAAAGAAAAATGGTGAAATTAGACTGTGTGTAGATTTCAAGAACCTAAAAGGAGCCTCAGAAAAAGATAATTATCTAGTACCCTCACTGGATGAAGTACTCCAGATTGTCAACGGATCTCAGATGATGTCCTTCTTAGATGGTTCTTCAGAGTATAACCAAGTTATGGTGCAGTATGAAGATAGGCACAATACTTCCTTCACCACCAAGTGGGGCACTTTCGCCTACAAAAGGATGCCTTTTGGCTTGATTAATGTTGGAGCTACATTCCAGAGAGCAATGGACATAGCCTTCAAAGACATCATTGGTAAGTGCATAATCATTTATATGGATGATCTAACTATCTTTTCCAAGAAGAGAGGTGATCACATCTCAAATTTATGCAAGGTTTTTCAGAAATTTAGAGAGTTTGGAATATCGCTCAATCCAAAGAAATGCATCTTTGGAGTAGCAGAAGGTAAACTATTAGGGCACATTATCTCTGAGAAGGGGATTGAAATTGATCCAGAACGTATAGAGGCTATTCTAAAGATTCCACCGCTTGCTAGTAAAAAAGAAATGAAATCATTCTTTGGCAAGATCAACTTCATGAGGAAGTTCATCACTGGGTTCACATAAATAGTTAAGCCACTGAATGCAATGTTAAAACAAGAGGCCAAAGTTGTATGGAATGTAGAAGCAAAAGAATCATTTGCAGAGATAAAGAGGGCTATTGTTGAAGCTCTTGTTTTGGTAAGTCCGGACTATGCTAAGCCATTCTATATATATATTCATTTTCCTATGATCATTCCTATGCTGCTATGTTAACTCAAAAGTTGAATCAAGGAAACAAGCATCCCATAGCATTCATGAGTGCACCATTGAAGGATGCGGAGTTGAGATACCCAAGTGTGGAAAATCAGGCTTACGCCTTAGTCAAGGTTGTGAAGAAATTTAGGCATTATATCCTCAGAAAAAAATCTTTGCAATAGTTCCTGATCCTGCAGTTAAGCTGTTATTGATGCAGAATGAGTTGGGGGAATGCAAAGCCAAGTGGGTAGCTAAGTTGCAAGAGTATGATATGGAAATTCAACCCATGAAGTTGGTAAGAGGGCAAGGGCTTACACAGAAAATGGCAAAGATAGGCCCTGACCTCACAGCTCAGAGTTATAATTTAGAGGATGTCTCTCTTGGAGAGTGGTATGATGATATTGTTCATTACCTCCTAACCCAGAGATGCCCTAATCATTTCAATTCAGTAAAAAGAAGGACATTGTGCTTAAAGAGTGACAGTTTCATGTTGAAAGGAGTTGTCCTCAGGTATAAGAAAAACCATGAGGGTGTTTATTTGAGGTGCCTAGGAAAGGTAGAATTTGCAAGAGTGATGTTGGAGTTTCATTACAGATATGGTACGGGCCATGGATCAGCACCTTCTACAGCGAACCAGATCCTGAGGGCTGGTTACTATTGGCCTACACTGTTTAGATACACACAACCACATCAGAACTTGTCACATGTGTCAGACTGCTGCAACCAAAGAGAAGTATGCCAAACTCCCACTCCAACTAGTATTCGAGGTAAAACCCTTTGCATAGTGGGGAATGGACTTCATAGGTCCAATCAATCCACCTTCATCCGTAGGACACAGGTATATCCTTACCATTACTGATTATATTACGCGATGGACTAAAGCTCTTGCATGCAAGTAGTGTACTTCTAAGGTAGTAATTGAGTTCCTCGAATTAGGTATTCTTAACCGTTTTGGATGCCCCATGTCTTTAGTTTGTGATAATGGTCCTGCGTTTTCATCTTTGAATTTTTCCAACTGAGCTTTTGACCATGGGATTATAATTAGATTCACATCCAACTATTACCCTTAGGGTAATGGGTTAGCTGAGTCATCCAACAAAAATCTCCGAACTATTATTCACAAATTGTTAGAAAGAAACCCGAAGGATTGGCATACCCAGCTTAGATTTGCTTTGTGGGAAGATCTCACCAGACATAAGACTTCCATAGGGATATCACCTTACCATCTGGTTTATGGTCTAGAACCTGTGTTTCCTATATAATTGATAATTCCTACCCTTCAGTTCATTAATGAGTATTATGAGGAGGGAGATAAACGTGAGTCTAGACTTGCTGAATTATTACACCTTGAAGAAAAGAGGGACGAAGCCTTGGAGAACTTTGCTAAACATCAAGGAGTTGTCAAGAGATGGTTCGATAGACGGGCCAAGGTTAAATCTTTTAGGATTTTTGACTTGGTTCTTTACTGGGATAAAGCCCACGACTGTAAGGGAGAGCATGGAAAATTTGATAAACTTTGGCTTGGACCTTACCAGATCTCAAAAATTATGGGAGATAATGATTTTCATTTGAAAACTCTCGCTGGAGAGGATATCCCACTACATGTCAATGGGCAATATTTGAAGCATTATTTCTAGTCTTGAGTTGTTTTCAGCTCTTGTCTTGTATATAGTTAGAGTAGGTTTTCCCTTTTTTCTTGGCTTTTGTTTGTTTTGGTTAGTGTAGGCTTTGCTTTTGGTTTTGCTTTTGTTTTGCTCTGCTCTTGCTTTGAGGGTTTCTTTGTTTTCACCTAGATGTGTTGCACCTGCATGGCAAAAATATTATTATCCAGAATTGTTCCAAGTGTTTCGTTGGTGAACTTTAGTCTTGCATCTTGAAAGGATGGTTGAAGTCTTTACTATTGCCAGCAGTCTTAATGTCAGATTTATAGAAGATTGATCACCGGCTTTGATTTGAATTTGAAATACTCTGAAATCTTATATCTCTCATACATCTTAAGAATCCTGATGTTACTATAGGAATCCTTGTGAAGTTTTGTCAAGTGAAAAATCTTATTTCTACTTCAGCACCACTGTGGTTCTCAGCCCTCAGTGTGAACTTAATTGTTCATAGGTTGAAATGAAAGTGACATATAAAGAATATCAAAAGAAAGAAAAATGAAATATTGAATATCAAAAGAATAAATTCAACTTATTAGGGATACCTGAATATCTCTACTGGGGCTATGGATGCCTAGCTGGCAGTAGAGCTATGTTCAGGAGAGTCACAACGATAACCTCGCTGGGGCTATGGACGCCTGATTGGTAGGGAGGCCCTATCCAGGTTGCTTTTGAAGTTAGAATCCTTATGTAGCCTGACTTGACTGAACTTGGTTTCTATAATAACCTAAGGAGGGAAATGAACTCATGTGCACACACTTGGATTTTCAGTCTATGGAAGGTTTGGTCTATCCTTTGGTTCTGATTCTTTAAATCTGTTCATTCTAACTCGTTTGTTTGATGGTGAGATTGAAACCAGAGATTCTAGGTTCTTGATTCATGTTCGTCATCAAATGCTCTAGAGCATTTTCCCAACAGAAGTTGCCATTTGTTGTGCAGTTTTTGCACACATGCCCCGTTGAAGGGAGGGACCCTCTTTCGCTTCGGTTTTGGTTTCTTGGCCCTTTCTTTTTGAGGTTTTGTCTTATTTAGGCAGGTGCTTAAATGTTTATTTTGATTGCCTAAGTGTTTCCCCAGGTTATTCATTGAAAATTCTAAGTTTTGGGATGAATTTCGGGTTTTTTACCCAGATTCAGGATTTTCTACCTTGGTCGGATTTTCTCAGATCCTGCTTGGACTCCGGATGGACCTTGTTGTTTAGGGATTTTAGGTATTCATGGATTTCCGCATTGGCCAGATTTTCCTGGATTCCCTCATGTCATTGGCTTCCCAGGTTTTCTGACTGTCCTATCGATTGCATTAATGGCTTTGCGTGTGCTTTTAAGGATGTATTTAACTTGATTTTCGGGATCTTTTATGCCATCTTGCTTATTATTTTCCATCGATGAGCTGAGAAGTGCTTTCTTGTGAGTGATTGGTTACGATTTTGGGGCATTTGGCTTTGAATTGATCGATTTGGTGGCGTTTACTTGCACATTCGTGCCTTTGTTCTTTGTGGACACTTTTTTGTTTGATTTTGCTGATTCTGAGAGCCATTCTCATCTTATAATGGTATGTTTTGGTTGCTTTGCTCTGAATTGATGATTGCAGATAGCGCGTTGAAGTTATAAATCCTTATTTGGGTTTGATTTTTTGCATTATTTGGATGTTCTCGTGACTAGGGTTGCATGGTAATTGTTTGATTTGTGGCTTTCCAAGCAAGTCTTGAGTTCGTCTGTTTATTCACATTATGAGAAGTCATGCTTTGGAAGTCGTGAGTTGTCCCTAGTGGCGTTTTCAGGGCGGTCAAAAAGTTTTAAGTCTAAGCTCGCCTATGCTTTAATGGTGGATGTGTGGGGTTTTAACCTAGGATATCATCATTTGTCTTGAGTATGCTCCTGGGTTGGCTTAGAATGTTGAAAAAATCTATAGGTAGGTCCATCCCTGACTTACCTTGATTTTAAATGTTTGAAATTCATGATTGATTCGGTGTTTGGGTTAAGTTGTGACTTTGAGTCATAGTTCAGGATAATCCGTCCCTTCTGGATTTCCTTCATTGTGACCCTTCGAAGTCAGGGAGATGTCATAACATTCATCTTACGTTTCGCCAAGAACCTTCTTAGGTTCATACTTGATCGCTGGGACAATGTAATTCTTACGCCGAAAAGTCTTTCTATCGGCAAGACATGCCCTAGTCACCAGGAGGTCATAGTGGGCTCCTTTCGTCTTACCAATTTTCCTTTCTATTGCTCAGACCTCCCCTTTGTCGGTGAGACCTTTCACCGAATATATTTTTTTCTCGTTGAATGCCCTTTGAAATCGGGAAGACTCTGTCTGTTCAGAGAGACATTTCAGCAAGCTCACTACTCTTGCCAAGACCTTTGCTTTCGGTGAGACTCCATATAGTCACCGAAACTTCATGGTGAGGCCTTCTTTTCTTAGCGAGTGTAGATCCTCTTCGAGGAGACCACATGTTGTCAGCAAGACATTATACCGAAAGCCCTCCTAAGTTCATATTCGTTCGCTGTGATAGTATCTTTCTCACACCGAAGGTCTCTCGTGTTCTATCACTAGTTGGTGAGACCAAGAAAATTTGCTGAGACCTTACCCTGACTACCCATTGGTCACATCGAAATGTTTGTTACGTCGACATTCAGCAAGAATCTGTAAGTTTGTTGGGACATCATTTAGATAAACTTTAGTCTGGCTGAAGTACTTTCCTTTGCACCGATTGCTTCAGAGTTTTCCCTTATCTGTGGATTTTTGCCTAGTCCGGATTTCTCTGATATTCGGTGTCTCCCTGATTCTCTTAAGTTTCCTATTTGGCTCATTCTTCGCGAACATTCTCCCTGGATGGATTTTCCTAAAAGTTAATGAAATGTAAAGAAATATGGAATAGCATGATATGTTAATTATTTTCAGTGCATTTAATGATTTATTCATGTTGTCTTGTGATCTCCCATGTGGTTTATTGATGAAAAATGATCAGTTTTAATGGTTAAGTAGGTGTTTCCTGGTTATTCTGTTGGAATCCGATCAGTCTAGAATTCCCCGAGATTCCTCTCTGGCTCAGATTTCGCGGATGGCCTAGAAACCCAAAATTTGTTGTGATCATCCCATATGAGATTTAATAACACTTTGGCTATATGAGATTCATTCTAATGATGTGTTGATGAACTAACCTTCCCTTTCTTGTGGTTTTTACTATGATTTCCATGTTGAGTGCAGGCTGAATCTAGCAAGGTAGCAGCCGGGTCCTCAATGTTTGATGCGGAGAGGATCAAAATGGACATTAAGAGCAAGGTCCCTGAGAGTAAGATCACTTTTGTTTGGTCGGAGGTAACTGATACAAATATCGTATCATGGAATTATGAAGAGTTTAAATGAAGAATGGTTGCAGAGGACCTTCCTTTTGTTGCTAGAAGGATGATGGAATCAGGCTTGTCCCATGTTGCTAGTTTCCCTTCTACGGTGCATTGTTATGAGTTGGTTCTTGAGTGCGCTAGGCACTATGATCAAGATACACAGAGAATAATTGGTGCTCAGGGGAGAGTTGTGGAAAATCTCAACCTGGTCTCCATTGCCCAAACCTTTGATATGCCAGACTGGTCTCATGTGGTGGGATTCACCATTGAGGTAGCTCAGGAGTTCTATGATGAACAGATTGTGAAGTCACAAAAGCTTATCAATTCTTGGCTGGAGAAGCCCAAGTCTCACTACTCCATGCTACCCAAGTAGCTATTCAAGATAAAGTTCAAGAAGGAATATTATGATGCCATCACCCTTCTCAGCAGGGTGGTTGGATTGAAGAATGTGGGTACATTTGAGAATTGGATGTGCCATGTGATTGTAAGGATGGAACATGAAAAGATTAATTACCATTGGGCAGGGGTCATCAGTGGAGTACTCCATGACCAGTTATTCAATGTGTTGCAGACCAAGACTTTCACAATGACTTCATATCTGGTCTATGCACTTGCAAGATTCCATCCCTATAGAGGATTGGATACAAAGGAAATTTTCAGACAGGATATTATTTATGAAGTTTTCCCTCAGTTGCACTTGGGAGGTTCAAACTATTGGAAGGAAAATGATGCATTTATGATGTATATCACCAGAATGCTTCAGGAGGCAGAACATGTTAGGATTTCAGATCAAGCCAAATAGCTCATGAAGAAATATGGAGCATGGTTTATTCAGTTCCCAACTTTCTCCTATATTCAGATTGATGGCCGCCAAAGAGCTCCATATAGACTTCCAAGATACCCTATTGATCACATTATCTTGTTGGAAGTAACTAGGCAGATTTGTGACTTTGATGCTATTGTCAAGAAGGAAAAACACAAGGCAAGATTTGGTGGAGATTTTCCCCTAAGGATTGGCACTGGACAGATTTCTCCTTCCATTGGTTCCACCCTGGCTTCAGAGGAAGAATTGAGTGCCCTCGGTTTGTCTCTTCATTCTAGGAGATCAAGGTTTGATATTACAAGAGAGGCCCAAAAGAAGGCCAGCAAAGAGTATTTCCACAAGGTGAATCTGGAGGACTACTTGGCCAACTGCAGTGATGAATTTTAGGTTAGGAGGAAGAAATTCTCCTGGCTTCCAGTGGATGTTGTCCGTTTATATAATGTTTTGGTAGTTCCTGATCAATTCGAGGATGATGGGAACTTGATCCAGGATCATGCTTATGAGGCCATAAAGGATAGACCAATTGGTGATGTGGATTGGTTAGAGGAGGAAAAGATAGAATTGAAATAACTAGTGGATCCAGTTCTCAAATTTACTAGGATGTGGCTAAAGCATAAGCTAAGGGAACTGGAAAGTAATGGTGTATAGTGCACCTATGCTCTAATGGGAGATTTGGATGCCCACTCCACCTTCGAGGAATCTACCAAGCAGGATCCTAAAGGAAAGGGTAAGTTGGATTCTCTTTTTAAAATCAAAATCAAAGGTGTTCAAGAAAGAGAGGTCCAAGAGACATCAAAACAGAGAAAGCCAAAGGCCAAGAAGAGGACAAGGACTAAGAATTCTGAGCAGAATCCTGAGGCTGATGCTCCTGTGCTAAAGAAGAAGAGAATTGTCAAATTATCAGAGTAAGCAAGCTCTAGGGTTGCAGAGGTGATTTCCCCACTGGTGGTAAATGTTGAAAGTTCAAGGGAGAAGTCCAAAGTATATACAAGGAGGTCTAGGACTCCTCCCAGGAATAGTGTGCCTAAGGCTGACCTTCCTCAGGCGGTTTCTCATGACATGCAGCATGATGATGTGCCTCCCACTCATGAAGCTCAAGGCAGGCCTAGTGAGTCAGGGGATGCTGAGGATCATTCGGATACCGAGGGAGAGGAGTTTCATAAAGGTGATCTCCATAGCGCAGAGGTAGAAATTGAAAAGATAATGCAGTCCCCTATGGTTGCATATGTGGATTCCCATGTTGGGACTGAAAGGGTTTCATCTCCTCCAAAAGAGGGAGAAGCAAATAAGGTCCTGTCACCTATGCATGAGGAAGAGCATGCCGAGGAGAAGGAAAGCAAGATAGATGGGACTTCTGATAAAACAGAATTTGGAAGAGGAGATAGGAGGAGATCAACAAGAAGAAATGGGGCAGGGCCAAGTACAATTGGAGTCCACTATCCCTAGTTGGATGGACAAAGAGATAAAGAGAAAAAAAGTTGTTATGGAAGATAGTCCACCAAATTGGGATGAGCTCCTAGCTAAAATTGGAAAAGCGAAAGGTAAAAAGAAGGCTAGGGTGATCTCAAGGATTGAAAGAGATGAAGCTCATGAACGAGCTGTTCACATTGCCACCCCTGCTCTGGATAAAAATAGAGATGATGTGGTTGGAAAGGACTACAATATTTAGACTTTCTATCTTTGGCCTACATCCGTTGAGCAGGACATTGAGGATTACCAGGATTCTAGTGCAATTATTGTGACTAGATTGAGAAAGGAAATGAAGACCAAGCAGGAACTAAAGAAAGAGAATGAAAATATCAGGAAATGCTTGGAGGAATTAATGAAGCCCCTACAATCCATTAACCCTTCTTCCTCTACTACAAATCCTCTACCTCAAGAGACCATCACCAAGCTAGAAATGATGAAAGCTTCCACCCTTGCCACTACGAGTTGGTTGAAAGGGGTGCAAATAAAGGGTGATGAAACTATTAAGGAGATTCTGTCAATTGGGAAGGATGTTGCAAGGGAAACTAAGTGTTTGAAGTAGGTGTTGGCACAAGATAAAGAAGACACATACCTCCTTCTACAGAAAACTAGAACCATCATGGAATGCACCAAAGATAAATTAGTGAGTTATGGAATTCTTCCTTTGTCCAGAGCTGTCGAACCCTAGGAGTGGTTTGAAGCATTACAAATTAGGCAGAAAGTGTTGAGGAAGATTTACAAACAAAGGAAGCAGATTGACGACACCCTAACTGGGGTTTACAATGGTTCCATTTCCTTCTTTGAAATTATGACGGGAAGAAGGAAGATCGCACCCCAAGTACTTGAGTCTGGAATAGTTGGGGGAAGTGGTGTCATGATGTGTACGTGCCACTTGATGATGGTTCTATTTTTGAGCACTAACTGGATGATGCAGCCACCTACCTCGTAGTTATTGATAAGCATACGACATATAAGGTAGATTGGGATAGGTTTGTCAAACGGTCAAGAGAAGAGATTGTGTCCATTGAGAATCGACTTAGGGTTTTTCCTTTGTCACCAGTAGCTGACTTGGATGGGACGTTTTAGAGAGTTCATGAAGGGCCGAATCGGAATAGAGACAAAGGGGAGGGCAGTTAATGCCCAACTACTCCAGGATTTGTGCTTCCCCATTATCGCGCCCTGCATTGGTCTGAGCTGCATTGGGAATCCCGGGCTGACCTGGGTGTTGTTCGCGCATTTAATACATTCCTTCGTTCCATTTTGACTTCCTCTTGGCTAGTTGGTGGTGCCCAGTTAATGTTGCTAGCTCTTGCTTGGCCGACGGGTTTTCTGGGGGATTCTATATATTTGTCATTTTGCCTCATCTGTAAAGGGTTGGATATAGCTAGAAATAGAGAAGATATAGAAGATAGAAGTAGGATAGAGCAGAATAGTTAATTAAATAGAGCTAGGGTTAGTGAATAGTGGCTCTCAAGCAAATATTGTAAGAGAAAGTTGGAATTGTTGCTACAGTGGACAATTTGGATACAAAAAATGACATTGTGATTTGGTGCCATACCTGTATTCTCTTGTCTTGCATGGTTCTCATTTTTTCCATCTTTAAAATTGCTTTGAGTGGGTTAATGTTTAGATTAGATTTGATTCAATAATGTTTGTGATTTGATACTTGAATGTTGCAGCAATCCTTTAGTCCATACTTTTCGCAACCAACTGATTGTTAGTTGCTTTGCAAAGTTAGCCTGGACTTCATATTTTGTGTGCTTAGTTCGATTATAAGGATTTTTTCATTTCAACTGCAATAGGGTTGTTGAATAAATGTTCATGATTTGAAAATCTTAACACCTCAGAAGATTGCACTATTTTCTGTAAGATTGTAGATTTATCTGGGTCAAGTAGAGATCAGTTTTGAAGGATTGGTCCATTTCGAGTGTTGGTTATTTTCATTGTTAATCTTACTAGTAGTATTAGATTTAGAAATCTCTTTGAAACTCTTATATTTTCTATTTCTTTTGTTATTGGGTCAGATTTTTGGATTAAAGTATCATTAGATTGTTAGATCTGATAAAATTGATTCAGTATTTTGCTTGTAGTAAGGTCCTAGTGTGATTACTAGTATTTTCACATTTATCACTGAGTTGTTTATGCATTGTCAAAACCTTACATTAGAGACCTTGAGGTTATCTCTTGAGGCTTGTTGGTAGAGATTTACCTTTCAAGAGAGATAGGATTCTATATTTTGTCTGAGTTGTTGTTGTGCAGAAAACACCATCAATAGGAATGACACCCGAAATGGCCGAATGGAGCACGAAATAGTTGTTAAAAGGGAAGGCCCACCTCTCCAAGGGTAGGTCCGCCCCAACTAGGGCAAGTCCGCCCCTACTAGGGAAGGTACACCCCTACTAGTGAAAATGAGTAAAAATAGCTATTTGGAACAGGTGAATGAGTGCACAAAATGAGGAAACAGATGCTCAAATGAAAAGGATGAATGTTTGGGATAGGGAATGGATGCTTGGGACAGATGTATGAATGTTCGAAATGGGGAAATGAGTGATCGAATGATGAAACAGATGCTCAAAATGATGAAACAGGTGTTCGGGATGATGAAATGGGCGATACAACTAACTATTTGAAGGGAAGGTCTACCCCTGGGTAGGCAATTCCACCCTTGGGTGGGAAGGTACACCTGTTTGACAAAAAGTTGGTTAAATTTGACAAAAACAGGTTGAAATGAGACTAATATAGAGGGCAGGTTTTCCCTTAGTAGGGTAGGTCTGCCCCTGGATAAGGGTAGGTCTACCCCTCTGCACAATTCTAGACTTCACTTTGTAAAAGCGACTATGGAAAAGGACCCAAAAAAAAGCAAACAACAATCAGAGGATAAAGAAAATAGTTCAAGCAGCATGATCCTAAGATTAGTAGAATGGGTATGGCCAACAAAATCTTCTATTCTAGGATAAACAAGGCTACTAGGGAGTACTTGATATACACCCGGTACGTGAGGCCCAAACCGTGAACACCAACCTGTCACAAGCATGAGCTGAGAACCTTAGCGAGACACTAAAGGCTCAGACCAACTCTTTATGTCATCTTGATGCTTCACCAATAATGATGTGGCTGGATTGGGGTACAACTTTGGCTCTCCTCCCTTTGTATACCCTGTCAGTATGCATGGTTGGGATCATCCCTTGGGGTGATGAAATCCCCAAGTAGGTCCCCTAAGAAAAGTAAAAATGGGTGACTCAAAGGACTAGGTAAGCTACAATTTCTCATCACCCAAGATCGCCAAATGGCATAAGGGGATTGGATACATCAATAGCTTACCACAAGCATGACACACAAGGTAAATTTTGACCCCTCTAGTTAAGCTATGTGCCTAAATTAACAAAAAATGATAAGAAAACAACTGATAAAACTTTCAAAATGGATGGCCCTACTGAGACCATACATTGGTACTTTCCATAAGCAGATGTGGACAACAGACAGAACACAAACAGCATGTGGGGGTTAAAGCAACAAAACAAATGAAAAGAAACGGACTACTACAAAGCACAGTGCATTTTAGGAGACTCTTGTTTTCCAGGTGGGGTTTTCCTTTGTTGGTGGAATCCATATGGATGAAGACAGGGTGTCACCTTGGTTCCAGGGAGAATGTCCTTCCCTGGATGAGGGACATTAGGGCCCTCCACTCCATCACTCAAAGGATTGTTGGGTCTTTGGGAGGAGGCAGGGGTGTGGAGCCTCTGGGGCGGAATATGCCTAGGGTGGCCGGACCTTGCCGGATGGACTTGGAGATCACCCGGATGGTCAGGCTCCACCTCAAAACTGGTGGGCGGGTCCCAGCCTTCGAACAGGTAAAAATCAAGACGTCATGGGGCATGTTTGTGGATACAGGATGTGCCAAAAAGCGCCAGACCAGAGTGAATCCTAACAACTCATGCGAAATGTACCGACTCAAAACACCAACACCTCAGGGAAAAATCATTATGCTCAAAACAGGACAGCGATGCCGTTGCGGCCACTTTGATCCTTGATCATTTGTGTATCCTCCCTTGGATGGAAAGATGGTGAAAATAGGACCAAAGAGGGCTCAGATGAATATTAGTTCAAATCTAAGAACGACTGAGAAGGAAAAGTGCATGCAGAGAGACAGACTGCAATCGTTTCAAAATAGGTTTCAGAACCGACAGGTTGAGCCCTCCCAGTAACTCCTTCAAATGAGAAAAAGAGACTTGAGGATGGCCCATGATTCAAATTCTCAGGATCAAATAAATTTGTGAGATGACAAACAAAGTAGATAGAAAGAGGCTGTGGTAGGTTTGAGGACTCCGCAGGCCCTCACATCTTGACATGTATGGAAAGGTGAAGTGGCCTAGGATGTGATGATGTGGAATAAGGACAAGTACTTGGCAAGTACCTTGGGGGATGAGAAAATTACCTTAAAAGGCAAGTTCTTCTTCACAAATGGTTGGAAAGTGACATGAGAGGAATTTTAGTATTCCTCAAAAATCTCCATGGGGAAGAGGAAAGTAGTTGGGAAAATAAATGTGAATTAAAGTTGGAAGAATCTCATGGACAAGACAAGGTTCCAAAAAGGGAAGTGCTTATCCACATGTGATTTGATGTGACAAATCAAAGATTCTAGAAGATGCATGGGAAAAGGGGATTCTAGGAGGAATAAATGTGGATTTTAAATTCACATGGGAAAGAGGGTCAATGCTAAGAAAGGAAAATGAAACGGTTGACTAAAAAGGTATGCTAAATGTGTCTAATGACTTTGATTAAGGTTGTGCAAACACATGATTAAGAGGATTAATGAAAGATTAAGGAGACATTGGAAGATGTGAGGATGTGACAATAATTTTTAATTAATGTGTGCACATCCTAATCTAGAATTATTTAAATTAATCTAGATTAGAAGAGGGTTATGGAGGATGTGACAATGAGAGAGAAAAAGAGGAATTAAAAATTGACTTAAATTCAAAGAGGTCACATGACTAAATTAAATAAATTGATGTATTTATTTAATTTAGAGAGGAAAGAAGTAAAAGGTAAAAGTATTTAATTATTTAGAATGTAGGTCTTACTCATGTCAGTCTTCCTCCAATGCTTGCAGGTGCACATAATTCAATGAAAAGGATAGCTTCTCACGGAAGCTAGTAGGTTGACGAGTTTTATGGTCAAACTCTTTCCACAACATCATAGCTGACAAAAAGCTGGAAAAACAATCTGACACCATCATTATCTCCTTGATTCCATTGCCATAATGTTTCTTCCCATCTTCCAATTTCATCACTTGTATCCCCCATCTTGGGAGGCCCTGCAGTACACTATCCCATCATGTGGTGTATGTTTTTTTGTAATTTTAATGTAATTTTGTATGTTATGATGCCTTTGACATGCATTCTTCTAGGGACAATAGCCATGTCTGATTGCAGAAAGGTGATCTCCATACAAAACCACATGGCTTACACATGATAATGTATTTCCCTTTTTTAGAGATAATACATGTCATTATGTTATCATGTGCAAGACATACATTTTTTTCAAGGATAATAGCTTGATTTAACTATATTTTGTAGGGAGATTATATTTTATGCATTGAACGAGGCTATTCTCCCTGTAAAAACATATGTTGGATGCATCATAACTGTCATCATGTTTTAAAAATCATAATTTGGAATGGACAAAAAATCTCAAAATGTCACCATTTTGCAGGTTGCTTAAGAGCGCAAAAGGGATTTGTAGGTATTCAGAGGCCGAAGCAGACCAAAACACATTTGACATGTGGGTACCTAGCTAGTAGGTATGTATTGCTAGAAATATAAGCTATTTTTCCATTCTACCTAGGGAATTTCATGAATTGAATGGATATTCATTGCAAAAAGCAGTATTCATTGATGGGTTTCCAAGGGTTTTCCTTGCAAAAAGGGGTTTTAATTTGATCTGCAGAGTTCATTTTGTGCTTTTCTATGGAGGGTTTTATAATTTTACAATTTTAATATTTAGTCTAGAAGTGTCACAAATGAGGAAAAATGTCCAAATTGAGCTCATGTGTGACTAACCAATTTGGTTGTTATGTGTTCAGCTTTGAATGTTATCACATAGATACGAGGTTTGAAAACATGTAGTCGTTTGTCAATAGCACTTAATGGCATGGACCAAGCTTCAAGGTAGACAATTAAACTTGCACATTGTGTGTGATATAACAAATTGCATGCTTCATAACACACTACATTTGTCAACCTCCACATCACAACATGCCCAATCCCTTGTGGTTTTTAAGCCTGTATATGTACCTGTGTGCATTACAAGTAGCACGAAACACCAATATCTTTCCATTATCGAAATAATGAATAAACTTATTGATAGTGGTGAACGTTGTGTAGTGCAAGTTGGGAAACACAATGTGTTTTGAATCTTGCCTTTACTTATACCAAAGTTTTGTCTTGAAATGCCTATATATACAAACATATAGATGGGGTTCTATTAACCATCAATACATAGTGTACTTCATAGTAAACACTTCATTCTATTTTGTAAAAATTCATGTTGGAAAACCCTAGGTGTTAAGAAACAAGCAACCCAAATAGTGTTGTAAAACCCTCTACAACCCAATTGGTTAGTACCCCTCACCTTGAATTGGTTAGTTTTCTCCTCCAACTCTTCCATGTGCACTCCAACCTTCATCTTTCAACATGAAAACTAAAAATGCAGAGTGTTTTTTTCCTTCTTTCTCCAAACTGAAAACACACACATCAGTCTGCCTCCAATTCCCACCCAAAAAAAAACTCTAAAAATTATCTTCTCACGCAAGCCATGGGGCACAATTTTATCGGCTGACAGGAGGCAAGAAAACTAACTTGATGGTTTTTTTATCTCCTCGCTACCGATTCCATAATGTTTTCTCCCGTTTATCAGTTTCATCACTTTTATCCCTCGTCTGGCAGGCCTCACACTACATCATCTCATCATGTTATGTATGTTTCTATGTAAGTTTTTATGTATGGCTTTATGCATTTTTGTTTGCACATAGGTGTGTTTTTTCGGGAGATTAGATGCATTCACATAAGCATCTACATAATTGACAACACATTATGTTTCTAAAGCTCCAAAATGGGAAACAAGGAATACTCATATTTTTGAAGAGCCTTCAACATTGCAAAACACATTTTATTTACATAAGTTTTGCATTGTGTTTACAAAACAACAATTCCATTACAAATTTTTTGGGAAGCCTAATGGCCATTTGTGTTTTATTCTGGCCTTGCCTTTACAGTTTGTATGGTATATTATACTGAGTAAAAGCAATTACAATAACAATGTTCCTTAATCACAACCTTATTAAACCTAACTATACAACAATGCTTCACAACTGAACAAAGGTACATGATTTTAATGGATAAATACTCTAATGTAAAATGATAAATATTATGTTTTTTTGCAAATATATATTTGATCTAGTTACCAAGGATCCAAAGGTTCCTGTTCTATTTTGGGAGATAAATCATACCAATGTAGTGTTGGAGAAATCATCCTAAAATTAACACATGTCGATTACAAGAAGATAATTAAATGGATGCAATATCACCCTTCACTAATGCTTTAAGAATTTCCTATGTAAGACTCACACTTCAAGGAGGAAACATGATTCACGTAATTTTTCTGGATATAATACACACACAATAATGTGACATTTATGTTATTTAAATTAAACTATAAATTGTGTGCATTCCCCACACTAAGCATCTCATCTATAAATAAATCAAAACTTCTAAATACAAAATAAATTTTGGAAATTTAATTGTCTAGTACACTTGCAATTCAAGCTATGATAGCTAGAATCATCTGTATTTGGTGCAAAAGCCTCACATCTCCTGAAGTGTCCTTCTCAATCCACTTTCCCTTGTTTTATTCAAGTTTGTTTCCTCACCTATATCAACGACCTAGAAGAAAGACAAGTGTTAGCGATAGATTAAATTGGAAAATTAAAGGCATTTGGTGCTACAAAGAATTCATTTTATTCCAAATTAATTATTGTTGTGTTGACTACAACATGCCAGCTTGTACAGACAATAATCAAACATATTAAACAGTACAATGGGAACTTAATTTCCAATTTAACCTATCTCTAACACTAGTAATATATATCAACAATTATATCCACTATTTTGTCATTCTTCTCGAATTGTGAAGCACTAAACATTAATTCAAATAAATGAAAAACTCATCTCTCCTCACATATGAAAGAGGCCATTACTTGCATAATCAATAAGGGGAAAGAAGACAAACAAGAAAGATACCACGTACCATTGTCAAACTTCTGTTTATATCATTACTTGTACAAATAACTAAAAAAATACAAATTATTGCAAGGTACATTGGTTGCAAATCACAATGTGCATCAGTTATTCAAGAATAAAGGCTAAGAAGTCAATGAAAACCTTGGTGATCACCTTGATTGACCAAAAAAAGAACGTAATCTCTGATTGACCAAAAAATAGTAGGTGATCACATTGGTTAAATATGATAATGCAAAAAATAATTACAGGTTGGAAAACATTTTGTGTTTCATTCTCCATGCTCAAACCTAAAGGGTGAAGAGCATAGGGAGGAGTTGCAGGTGGGGAATACACAAAACATACCAAATTGAGGTGAGGGGTGACTTTAAGCAATTGGGTTGCTACTTGTAAATGGTTTTAGAATAGTATTTGGTTTCTAGATTTTATAGCACCCAGTGTTTTCCAACCTAGAATTTTAGAAAACAATATGAATGTAATCAAAACCTTTTCTGATCAACACAATAACAACCCAATTGGTTTGTCACCCCTTGGCTTGATTTGATTATAAACCTAGTTTTTTCCAACATGAAGTTATATATAGTTAGTATGAACGTAATGAAAAAGTTTTGTTTAGTACACAGTAAAAATGTAATGGGATGCAACTAATCTCTTGAAAAAACACACCTATGTACATACAAAAGCACATAAAACCATACATAAAAACATACATATAAATATACATAACATGATGAGACAACATAGTGCAGGGCCCACTAGACAAGGAATAAAAGTGATGAAACTGGTAGATGGGAGCAAACATTAGGGAAATGGTAGCAAGGAGATAATAACATCATCAGGTCAGTTTTC
>VDFB02000008.1:347341111-347495886 GCA_007258455.2 Sequoia sempervirens | reverse complement strand
TTAGTTTCAAAAAATTTGAGGGGAGCACGGCCAAAATTCTGCTTTTTGGGAAGTGCCCACTTAGAAAATTAATAAAAAATCAAATATTCATTAAAAAATTATTAGAAAATATCCAGTCCTTACTACATACTGTTATCTAACTTCTGACCAGAGCGATTTTAAAAATACTACAAAAAAGTCCACCGTGCTCGGGTCACACAAGAGTTGCTATGTTATGTTTTTCTGACAGAAACAATAGCAATTTGTGTGTGTCCCTCTTTTGAACCCCTTAATCTCAACCATTTTCAAAATAAATTAGTAGTTTAGAAAATAGACTCGTATAATCAAGCGGTCCTTGTTTTTGTTCCATCAAAATTTTGAGGTAGCTATCCCTCAATTTCACGCCCAAGGTCAGATTTCCCCGGGATTTTAAAAAAAGGGCCACTTAAGCCCCTTTTTTGGGACCATCTTGGTGCACTTACCCATTCAACAATTTCATGGAAAATAAAAGATTTTCAACAAAAGTCTTTCCATTCATTTATATTTTTTGGAACATTTTCAAAAATATTAAACATCTATTCTAAAACAAAGTATAAAAAATACAGAAAAATAAAAGTTTCTCCTAGTTATTCTCCATGGATTCCCTAAAGAATTAATCAAAACATAGCAAATCACTTTATATTTCACTAGATTTCTTCACAACTATGTATAAAATGGTGCAAGCTTTTAAAGAGAGGGTTTCATTTATGGACACCGAGTAGGTTTTGTATGCACCCTTAAATGGCACAACATATAGTCTTGTTTAGCCAAACTTACAAAATGAGCTACAAAAGATACTAAGATAGGTAGCTATCCATAAAGCTCTGATATCAATTAATGTCTATGTGCATACAAAGTTTTACACCGGAATGGTTCAAAAAACAGGAAAAAAGAACAAAACTTAAAAAAAGTTTATGCTCCTCCAACATCCACAAATTCTAAACTTAAAAGAAAAATGAAGCATCCTCTAACCTTTTATAAAACACAAGGCTTAGATAGGATAAGACAAATACATGAGAGGAAATCTAAGGGACCAATCTCATTAAGACACGTGGAATATTGTGACCAATAAGAGAATTGCAATTAAAGTCAATGGAAGTCAACTCCAATTACTCATTGAAGCTCTTCAGGTTCTACTTTTTCATCTAGAATCTTTGCCAGGACGATACTTGGAATCATGATAATATGTAGGGGCTTCCCATATATTCGGAATGATAAGGTGGAATTTTTGCCCCCTACACTTCGCTTGGCTCCGATTCTATCACTCTCGGGAATGGGCTCTCCTGAAGATTAGCATGTGTTCCCACCATATGTGAAATACTGAGATCCCCAACATTCTGGTGGACTCAAAGCCATCTGAATTATTGCCTCCCAAAGTGATCGAATCGGATTAAGAATTATTCCATCCATGATTCAAGTTTGCTTGACCATCCATACCCGAGTTTTGCATCACAATCGATATCTCTTGCAATCACAAATTCCATATATTAAAAAAACATATTATAACATCTCATGTAAATAAAACCATTATTCAAATGTTAGTACAAAAAATTCATAATTAAGACATCTTTCAAAAAGTATATCATGAATCCTTGTACATATACCAGATCACTGGAATCATTAGATAAATCTAAAATTTTAACATTTCATTTCACATTGCAACCCAGTACCCGGTATTCAACTTTACCCACTTATTTTCTCGGACCTCGGTTATACCGGAACTCCATTATACTGGACTCCTTCCTACGAGACTCATGCTTACTGGACCAGAGCCTTTCACTTTAAATTTCACATTACCTTTTGTCTTTTTTGTATTTTCGTTACCCAGTACCTGGTATACGAAACACTTACAATACAAAGTACTCTTTTATCAAAGATTTCTCTTCGTTTCTTCACTTTCGGTGATCTTCCAATCAGTTAGCTCCTGCCATAAGAGTTATATTTTTTCACTTAGGTCCCCAAGTCTTTTTAGTCTTGGGGCGTGTTGTGAGACCACACAACACATACTTCATTCACTTGGATTATTGCTTTTGAAGAAGTGATAGAAGAAATTATGGGTGTTACAGCAAAAGAATTGAACATTTTGAAGCATAAAGAACAAGATGATGTTAAGTTTGCACACATTATACAAAAGGTCATTTTCAGTAGATACATATCTAAACTTCAAGTGAAAAGAGAGACTTATAATGATGAACAGAGGATTAAATGCATAGTCATAAAAACAACAAAGTTTGAATATTCATCTGAGAGCAAAGCTTTGTTAGATTCAATTGCAAAGCTATAGGTTTCATGACATTCAATTGCTTGAATGTATAGAATGTTAACAATGTATTCAAACATTTAAAAAAAAAAACAGTGGATATATCTAAGTTAGTTGATGTCATTTTGTCGTGATATTGTTCTTTGTTGCTTTCAATACTAAATCTAATGATTGATGAAAATTTATGATTTTAAATTTATTGTTCTTTGTTGATTGTTGTTATATACAAGTTGGTATGATTTTAAATTTGAATGTGTACCCTTATATATGGGAATTGAAATAAACAATGACAGAAACTATAATGAAATCAAATAGATTGTTTTTCAAATTCATGTTTATGAAAATGTAATCTCAAATCAATAGACGTCTTGATAAAGATAACTCTCGGATGTTTTACATATATTATTAATTAATATAGGTATACTAGTATTATAATATTATATAGTTTAATACATTAATTTATTATAATGTAATATATAATATATTACATTATAATATTATTATGTTGATTTTTTTTATCTTATCTATATTATATTGTATTACATTATATTAATAAAATATAATAATAATAATATTTATATATAGCCCGAACGGGTAGTAGAGTTGGCTTGGGCAGCGAGTTTGCTCCTCGTCTCGAGTTCGACTCCACTCTCGGACTTCTTGCAGACGGGGGATCTCACCCACAGAAGACTAGTCTCGCCCTAACTCACCTCACCTACACAAGATAAGGATTGTAGAAACAAAAAATATATATTACTTTCCCCCTGAATCTGACAGACCGTTATTGTTTAAGCCCACAGCTGCACAGTATACGGTGCACATCATATCAGACATTACAAATAGGACGGACATGGCAGGCCATCCCATGGCATGCCCCGTGCTGTTTTGGGGGCTGGATAACCTTTGCCCCGCTGATGGTCCCCAGCTTCATGGAGGAGGTTTCTACAAAAACGTTTCTATTGAAGAAACCTACCTTTGAAATTAAAGGTAGAGGAAATGTCAAACTTGAGAAACTACACCATTTCACGTTGCTGTAAAGCCGTGTATTCTTAAACAAATTAATTTTTTTTACACTAACTTAATCTCCAAACTCCTTAAAGGAAAGCGGCTTCCCACCCACAATTCACTCCTAAAAGCGCTCTTGTCGGAACGAAGATGCCAAGATATTGTCTTCCTCGAACCTTCACAGTGAGAACATAAGAAAGTGTATTCAATAAAACAATAATACACGAATTATTCCCCTTCAGATAAGTCCAATTCATGATACCTAACATAAGACGTTTCTTCCCACCAGCGGGAATATCTTTATTGATATACTATAATTGTCGTAAGCTCACTCTGTGTCGGTGAATCATCTTTTACAGAAATTGTGATGAAGAAAGAGAATTCGTCGTAAATCTATAAGATCTTTAGTGTCCTGAAGCGATATTTGTCAACTGCAAAGATAATGGGATTTGCTGCAAGTTTTTCGGGTCTCGTTGTTCCGGGATATGTGCTGAAGTTGGCTTTTGCCTTAGCTTATATGAGCAATGTAATGGATGGAATTCTTTCTTGGGCTAGGATTTCTGAGCCGCAGCGATCTTCGAGGCAAAATTTAGCAGATATATCTAGTTGCAGGATCAGTGACAGATTGCCTCTCTCTACTCTCCGTCGGTTTGAACACAAGTTTTGCAAGGGCGAGGAGGATGTTATGTGCGCCGTTTGCTTGAGCTCTTTTCAGAAAGATGACAGTATTCGACGGCTGTGTAATTGTCGTCATATGTTTCACAGAAAGTGCCTCGACAAGTGGATGGATTATTATCAGCATACCTGCCCTCTCTGCAGATCATCTCTTGTTGCAGAAAGTGATGAACAAGAGTAAGCATGGCAGGGATAGAGGCATCTGGGGGAGTCATCGCTTCCTGTGAAATTTGATGAATTTTAATCCTCTTTTCACATTCTAAAGTGTGAGCTGTAGTTTGCATCATGACAGAAATGGTGTTAAAGTGTTTTTGCTGTTTAGCTTGGAGTATGTGTGCAATCTTTCTTTATTAAATTGGCTTTGGCACGTAGTTTGGGAATGTTTTCTTCTTATGTCAATGTTTTAACATTAATAATTTATAATATTCGCTATATTGCATATGAACTCTTATTATGTTTATACACGTGAAATGAGGAATGGTCTTTGGAAGGATCTCTAAGTCAAGGTTGTACGAAGCACAAGGGAAAGTTCTAAAATTAATGTTGAGCCTCTCATTATAATAATTTTTTTCATGTGAGTTTTTTTCATATTGTAAAGTGTTCATATAAATTTATAAAGAAATGGAAGTTGAAAAATTTGTCATATTGTAAAATTTGACAATTCTTGTTGAAATCAACAATTTCATGAAACTCTCTTTCATATTTTTGTAAATCATAGATTAAATTATAAAGTTTTTGTTCATTTGGTGCATAAGCAAGTCAATAGTAAGACACTGTAATACAACATTTCATTGAGAATGTTGGTAGGGATTTTATTTGTAAAGCCTTTGTGTTTGTGTGCTTGTGGACTTTATTTTTATTCCTACTATAACTTTATCTAAAATCTCTAATATTGTGGTTATTTCAAAATTAGATAATTCTAATTATACAAATTGGAAATGTGAGATGGAAGTAATTCACAAATGAAAGGTTTAGGGGAGCTAGCAATAGAAGACAAGTTCCATAGATAAAAGAAAGCATGAAAAATGTGATAAAACAAATATAAATGGGTGGGCAATTGTTGTATGAAAAATTGGTCCAAGGATTAGGCCTCGTGTTTAGGATCTTAAAACTACAAAGATAATATGGGAATTTGTGCAAACAATGTATGAAAGAACCAACACATTAAAATTTATGGATATCAAAAGACAATTAACTCATTTAAAAATGAAAGGAGATAGCATGGATGATCACATTACAAAGCTAATGAATTTGAGCAATCAACTTGCGATGATGAAGGTAGAATATGAAGAAATTGAAATTGTAGATTTTCCATTGAAAGTCTTCTAGATGAGAATCACATAACTTCATATGCAAATTGGAGCCAACTAAAAATTTGGCAATATCCAACTAGAAGTATATGGGGTTTTCTTGAATGAAGAAGACATGCTTAAAAATTTCATAGATGAGTCTAGCAAGAGTTCTCAAGAATTTATGGCTAGAAGCATATATAAGAATTATAACTAGTAGTCTTATGCACGGGCATGCAACAATCAACCAATACGGGTCCACCGCAAATGGCTATACAGTGGGAAGGAAGGAGGAAATTTTTTTTGGAATGCAATGTGAAATATAAACAATCAATAATAGTTGCAATTGTTTGATTGAGTGGCGAAAGTGAAAGCGTGTTAATAAGCCAATATGGAATAGCGTGAGGTTAGTTCATATCTCACAGGCTATGGGTGTGAGATTTTGAAAGATTTGCAGAAAAAGAGGAATCGATCTTTGCATTCCAACATAGAAAATTATTAGTTGAAAATTGATTATGGAAATGTAAATTAAAACTGTAGGTCATGTTGAATGAATCTTATTAGTTACAATGTATCCATTAATTTCAATTTTAAGCAAGTAATCATCAATAACTTCTTTTTCATTAATATGTATATTTAATAATTTTAGTTAGAATAGTTATTTAAAATTGATTTTAATTAATAATGTTAGGAATATAGTAAACTAATTCTCAACAAATACAATTATTTAATAAATTTATTCTTAAAAAATGACAATTGAAAAATTAAATAAAATATAAATTTTTAAATAAATTTTTTTAACAACAATAATTTCTCTCCAAAATTTAAGGTATGAGATAATTTTATCTCTATTTTTGTTTTATATTTATTAGACCTAGATGTATATTTATATTTCATCTTTTTGTCTAGGTTAATCAATCAATCAATTGATTATTATTTAATTATGTTAAGATACATATGCATACAAATACATGGCATAGCTGAAGTTGTGGATTAAATAATATTTATGAAAAATATGGAACATTAACCGATTCTTCTTTTTTAAAGAGTTATTATTGAAGCCTTTAATTACAAATATGCAATAAAAAAGTATTATTTAAAAAAGTTAGTCAATAACTTTCAGTATGGCATATTTTTGAAGAAAGAAAGATGTTTAATATTCAATACTTTTTATAATTAGTATTTAGTTCATAATTTTGGAAATAAATGCATTATTATACATGTGATTTATGGGTTACTAGTAGCAAAATAAAATGGAGACAAGTAGAAAGGATTCAAAAGTAGTTCAATACAAGGAAATTGAAAATAAAAATATCAGTTTTTATGAATTGCTTCATAGTGCTATTGAATACTAAGTCACACCATCTTTGATCCAAAACAAATAAACAAACCTCATGAAAAAAAGAATGTGATGACATAATACACATATTTTGCATTGTTAGAATAAATGAATAAAAGATATGGTTTGTTTCTAGGTGACATGACCAAAGTGTCAAGTGCTTCCACAACACTTGCTATGACATGAGAAACATGTTACTATAGACTATGTTTGTGGAAGCCAATTGTATATAAGGATTTGTGTACACATGTATCTATGTAACAAGAAATATATAGCATTAAAAGAAAAAGCACAAAACCCACACTCGTTATCCTCCCTACCATTTTGGCATCATGGAGCCTCGTGGACTCTAGCCAAACCCCCAAGCAAGAAAAGTAGGAAACGTCCATGGGAAATTTCATGGAGTTCCATCATACATCACACAATAACAAAGTTAGGGAAAATCTGGTTTTTCATATTTGGTCTATCATATTGTAGTGTTTTCTTTGTTGTGGTAACTTTGTAAAAAAAAAGTATCATGATTTTCGAATGCTTTTGCATGGTTCAGCCTGATTCTTGCAAATAGAGGACAGGGGTATGTTAGTGGATGGGCAAGAAAAATTAGAAAGGAAGCATAAAAAGTGAGTAAGTATATGGGTAAAATCAATATAGAGAATCTAAAACTGAAAATAAACAGTAATATTTACAATTGCTTCATCGAATCTATATATTGATAATGGAAAAGTTGTACTTACATTGATGGTGTTTGACAAGCATGAGCAACATTGGATCGAGTTGTTGGAGCATTAAAGAATTTGAAATAGACAATTTAGAATACACTAATTTTTTTGGATGTCTATTGTATCTATGCAGCATTATAAAGGAAATAATATAGATCTACAATAGAAGAGGTTAGCATTATTTGTTGTATATAGAAAGATATAAAATGATTTTTTTTGAATACATGGTGAAATATATAGTAGAGTGTATAATAACTAGAAAGGTGTACCTAACTTTTCAAACACATTTATCAGTATTGATTTTCTTTTGCAAGTGCCTATATTTGAACTGCATGGCTAAGATCTATATGCAGAAATGTGTTTGCGAAGCATGGTGACATTTAACAACCAATAACTAGAAAGGAAAAAAATGTATCCATGCATGAAACGAATACCAAGCCAACCATGACATTTCAAATGGTTTAGTTGAATGGAGCAACATCCACCATTGTCATGTGCTTATAGGGATAAATAATGTGAAGCCAACAAGAAATTGTTTATCCTCTCAGAAGCACATGGAAACGGTGTGTGGTTGTCCTCCAAAATCACATAAACCACAATCTGCAATGGTTTAGAAAGGAAAAATCTTAAATGGTAGTTTTTTTGTGGGAAGACAATCATACATTTGACTTCAAAAAAGATAGTCTACTCTACCCATTGCATTTATGCATGTGTGTACAATTATCTTTTCAGCTTATCGAAAGGACTATTTACATACAGACTTTGTTTATAAAGATGGGAATTTTCCCTAAAGTTATAACAACATTTATATTATGCAATTCTAAATGCATTTATATAAAAAAGACAATTGCAATCCAAGGAAGCGTATAGTAAAAATGGTCATCGAATTGACAAGCCAACTATTAAATAGTCTAGCAACTGTTACATAATCAACAGTTTCCTTTGTGGAACTCAAAAAAAGAATATCATAAAACATATTGATACAAGGCAAGCAATCTATGTTACAATTGACTTGTCAATTCAAAATTCAAGCTACATTATTTGGTAGTAAATATTATAGGAAAAATAGACAAATTGTGAAAGAACTATTAGGAAAACACTTAAGAATCACAGGTGAATGCCAACTGTTACATAAATTTCTTGTCTTGTCTGAATATGTTTCATGATATTCTCTTCTCCTCATCTATTTGAAGGTTCCTGTAACAAGTTGTTCATTGTCGTAGTTTACGTCATGTATTGTTCATATCTTCACCCACGAAATTTCTGCTAGGTTTTTTGCCAACCTAGCCGTGAATAGGATTTGTCAATGCTAGAATCTAGAAATCACTGATGGGTGGCAACGAGTTTCCCATGGTTGTCTATGAGGATGTGGATTTTGCTAATTACGTGGGATAGAAGTGGTGGAGTAGGCTGCATTGAGGCGTGGAAGCATAATGGTAAGTTATAGCTCATGGGAGGGTTAATTTATCTTGGCATTATTGTAGGATGGCACGGAAGGAAGTAAATGTAGTATTCAATGTTGCAGTGTGGGAAAGTATATGTTTTTTGGTTGGATTCTCAAATGAGCCATTGTGGGGTTGGTTTGATAGCAGAGTATTAGAAAAACCATCACCTACGTCTGCATTTGATAGTAGGTTGGAGGGTTTTAACAATTATGTGCTCTGAAATGTGCAAGAAAATATATTGATTAAGTTGCATTGTTGAAAGAGCCATTATGGTCTTGGTTTGATAGCAGACTATATTAAAAATTGTCACCTTCAGCTTGGTTCTCATTTTGTACATGACTACATTTTTTTCCTTTGTGGTTATTGGTTGTTATATGTGCCCATGTTTCGCAAAGACATTTTTGAATATACATCTTAGCCATGTAATGCAAATATAAGCACTTGCAAAACAAAATCTATACTGATATAAATGTTCATGAGGTTAGATGCACCATTTTAGTTATTATACAGTCTTCTATAGTGTGTGGAATCAAGCTTTGTGGGTGGGTCTCCAGTTTAAACAGGCGAGAAAAAATGAATATCATGAAACATATTGATACAAGATTTGAGCTACGTTCTTTGGTAATAAATATTGAAGACAAGTAGAGAAATTGTATAAGGGGTGTTAGAATGATTAATTTTTCATTCATTTCTTTTGTTCTTTGCTTATTATTCCTTCTTATATGTTTCTATCTTTGGTGTTATACCCATTTTGGAGACTTCGAAGAGATTACGGCTCTGTATGGATGGGGAAATTACAGTTAAAACTTCTTTCTTTTGTCAAAAAATATGGCTAGGGCTAGTAATTTTTTTGGCCTTCGTTTATTGTTTGTAGTTATCTCTGTGCATCTTTGGTGTTATAGCCATTAACATAGGAGAAATTGCAAATTAACATAGGATTAATTGCATATATATATATATATGCAGAGGGTTAGTATGAAAGCATAAACATTTTGGAGATAAAAATAGTTTAGTGGTTGTTAAGTGTTATTCTAATAGCTCTTTTACAATTTCTCTATTTGTCTATAATATTTAGTTGCAAGTAATGTAGCTCTAATTTTCAATTAAGTTTGTGGTGTTATACCCATTGGCTTTACAAGTTCTATTTAATGTGGGTTTACTACCAAGGAAGGTAGCTTGAATTTTCAATTGACAAGTTAAATCTTACATAGATTTCTTATCTTGTATTAATATGTTTAATGCGGGTTTTGGATCATCTGCCATATACCTATGATTCTTAAGTGTTTTTGTAATAGTTCTTTTACAATTTCTCTATTTTGGCTATAATATTCAATGCCAAATAATGTAGCATGAATTTTGAATTGACAAGCCAATTGTTACATAGATTGCTTGTGTTGTATCAATATCCACTTCCCCATAACTAAATTCATAAATTCATAATATTCGCTATATTGCATATGAACTCTTATTATTATGTTATTCCACATGAAATGGAAGGATCTCCAAGTCAAGGTCTTACGAAGAACAAGGACTTCATTTTTAAAGTCTTTGTGTTTGTGTGTTTGCGAACTTTATTTTTATTCCTACTATAACTTCATCTAAAATCTCTAATATTGTGGTCAGTGTAAAATTAGATGGTTCTAACTATACAAATTAGAAATGTGAGATGGAAGTAATTCATAGATGAAAGGTTTAGGGGAGCTAGCAATAAAAGAAAAAAATTCATAGATAAAAGCAAGCATGAAAAATGTGATAAAACAAATATAAATGTGTGGGAAATTGTTGTATTAAAAATTGGTCCAAGGATTCGGCCTTGTGTTTAGGATCTTAAAACTATGGAGAAAATATGGGAAATTTATGCAAACAATGTATGAAAAAACCAACAAATTAAAAGTTATGGATATTAAAAGGAAATTAACTCATTTAAAAATATAAAGAGGAGATAACATGAACTCAATCACATTGCAAAACTAATGAATTTGAGAAATCAACTTGCAATGATGGAGGTAGAATATGAAGAATTTGAAATTGTAGATTTTTTCATTGAGAGTCTTCTAGATGAGTATCATATAACTTCATATGCAAATTTGAGCTAACTGGAAAATTTGATAATATCCAACTAGAAGTACATGGGGTTTTCTTGAATGAAGAGAATAGGCTTAAAAAAATCATAGATGAGTCTAGCAAGATTTCTCAAGCATTTATGGCTAAAGTCATATATAAGATTTAAAATAAAAGAAAATGATATCAAAATCAAAGATAAATCAACATAGACACAATCAAAGGCAATAGAGTCAACCATGGGAAAATCAATGACATAATTTTCAAAAGGTACAAAATGAATGGGTAAATTACAAAGATAATTCTAGAAGGACAAAAGCTATCACATGTTACAATTGTGGAGAAGAAGGGCATAAAAGCGATCACTGTCAATTAGGAAATTACATCTAGGAGGCCAAAGAAATTTTTATCAAAGACAATCAAGTTTTCTCAAGAAGAGGGTGATAATAATATATCAATAGCCTCTTTAGCTACTCAATGAGATGCAAATAAATAAGTAATACTAATTTAGGAGCTAGCTAACATATGACATAGTTATAACTTCTTTTGTTCTTTAGAGTAAGTAAAAGGTTCACGAGTATGTCTTGGGGGTGATAGTTCACATGAAATTGAGGGAACATGTTCAATTTTAATGAAAGGACATAATGACAAGAAGCTTTGTAAAAAAATATGTGTGTATTGTACCTAAGTTAGCATGTAAATACTCTCTTGGTGGGTCTAATAATTCAACATAGTTATAAGGTGGATTTCCATTCAAGTCTAATCAAGAAAATAATTATGGATTCAAAATTATACTTATAGGAGTTGAGAATGATGTAATCTTCAAGTTTTTTGCATCTATAGATGCGATGAATTGCATTACTATAGGTTCCTCCACAAGTGAGTTGTGACACAATATTTTATTACTTAAATTATCAAAGTTTGTCTATGATTTCCTTGATGAATGCATTATTTTGGTGGACTTCCTTAAATAAGGGTAAACACAAATGTGTGTATAGGATACATGGATATAAAATTGAAAGATAGATTTGAGATGAAAAATATTGGTTTTTCAAACTATGTTCTTGGTATCCAAGTATGAAGAAAATATGATTTAATTAATATCTCTCAAACGAAGTACATGGTTTAGAATTATTTAGTAGGTTTAGGATGAAACATTGTAAGAGTGTTTACACACTACTTACCCTATGGTTTAATTTTACTAAGGACATGGAAGGTGTGGATGTTTATCCTACCTTATATAAGAAACTTTTTTGTAGCCTAGTGTACTTGACTCACACTTGACTAGACATTTGTTTTCATAATCCTATTAGGGATTTAAACCCCTATTGTAGATGACTAATAGACTAGAGGATAATAAAACCTTAGGATTGTGTATTTAGTTAATATTCAACAACAATTGAAAAATCTATCTAAAACCATGTGTTGAATTAAATGGAATGATATGCATCCATAAGATTATAAAAGAAAAATATTTTACTTGGGAAACCATTATGGGAGAAAAATCACCACCAAAAGATATTCAAAGTTATATTATTTAGAATTGACTACTTATTTAGTACAACAATGTATTTTGAAACCTTTTACAAGTTCTAAATTTATAGGGGAATCCTTCTATAATCACTCTAATTGTTATACCAATATGTACAAATATCTTCAATTTCTAATAATTGAGTGACCAAGTAGTCTTGGATTATTCACACAAACTAATATGTAAATGTATTCAAAAGAATAACAACTATCTAACAAGATTTTGAAATGTACAAAGATTCATTTAACTTTGTTATATCCACACATGAAATTAGAATAGTATGTAAAACACCACGTATGGATCCCCCACATAGATAATCATCTCATAGATCATAGGTCACTACCCCAAACTATGAGTCAATGGTTACAACCATAACATTGTTGATATAGAATATGTTTCATGAATATAAGTAGGTAACTACCATCTCTTGGCTCATATTAGATCACAATAATATAAAATTACTCCTAACCACTATTGGTATCTCATTCGATCTTCCAAAAAGCTATTCAACCCTCAAATTGTGTTGCTTGAACTCTATTTCTACCAAATATGCTCCTATATCATTGATCATGCTCCCAAAAACTTAACTTCTATGTGGTTCTGATTTATCCAAATGTACTATAGTTAGTACCACACAATCACCACATGTGAAACAACATATATGTACCATTATACCTGTAACATCATTATCAAATATAACTCACCATGCCTAATCTACCACAATGCCTCTAAACTCACCACATATCATATAAAAGTGTTCTTTAACAAGACTCTTATTATTTATCACTTAATTCCAAATATTCTCTAGCTTGATATTTATTGTAAGAGAGGGTGTGAAATTATACCAAATAAATTAACCTCATGCTCAAGAATGTGATAATCCCATCCCATCTCTACATCATATGAACTCCATACTATTTACATGGTTTGTCAAAGAATATATATCATTCAATTTAATACTACTTTTCTCCATCTAGAATTTCCTTATCACAATCATATCCCTCAAAAAATGATTCTAAACATCAATATATTTGGCTCTAGTATGGTAAATAGGATTCCTAGCCAAAGAAATTGCATTCTATAAAATATAGTTCACCATTATTTGACTAATAAAATTTATAATATTAGCAAATCTCTTTGGCCACGTTGATTCATTAAAAACATGTGTTGTAATCACACATTTTTCTTAAGTAGTTGATATAGAAACCATTGACTACCTCTTACTCATCAAAATCACTACTCCTCCAAATTAATATTTAATTTACATTTTTCATATTGAATTCTAATTGTCAATATCTCCAATCCAATCTGATTAAAAAATACTTGCAAATTAAACAATCTACCGATATCATTAGTACAATAATAACTTAAGAAAAATTTAGAGTTCTTTTTAGTACCTAAACACCCTTTTCATATGTGTCCAATTTTCTTTACCTAACTTTACCATGAACTCGCATAAAACTTCCACAACTTGGGAAATGTATGGTCTTGTGCATATCATAGAACACATGATGATTCCCACCACATATTTATAAGGAATCCTTGTCATGTATTTGAAATCCTCTAAAAATTTAGGACATCATTCCATACATAGTTTTGTACCAATTAGTAGAGGGTAAACTTACTAATTTATTACCATATATTCCAAACCTCTACAAGATTATCTCAAGGTATTTTCTTTATTTCATCCATGGTTTTTTTTTTCTATCTTTACATATGTCCATACCTATTATTTATCTAGTAACTCCTAAGCCCTTCATTTAAAACTTGGAAGAAATTGAGTATTAAATTCATAAATTAATATTTTTCATTCTCTCCCATGATAAGCATATAATCAATATATAACAATAATCATTTAAATTTGATCATTTATCTATTTGTAATACACACAATAATTAGCATCACTTCTCCCAAAAACTAATTCTAGCATGTATCTCAAACATTTGATTTCACATCTGTGGGGACTGTCATAATCCATATATAGGCCTATTCAACTTACAAATGAGAAATTCACTTGTTAGATCTTCCTTTCATAAAGCCTTAAAAAGGTACAAAATTGATATAGGCTTTCATATTTTTCAGCCCACTCACAATATTTATCAGTTTGTGTAAAATTTTGGGTGGTAGAAAAAAGTGGATATTACTGGTCAAAGTAGGCATGGAAGAGAAAATAGAAATATCATTATATAAATGGGTAGTACAAGAGGCAAAGAGCATCTGAGTAGATAAAGGAGTGGTAAAAATAAAAGGGTGTATAAAGATATCAAAAGAGAAACATTTACATATGTATTTGAGCCTTCTCATGATCTATCCTTTTATGCATACCCCCTCTCTATTCCTATTGTCCATATGGTCTATGTATCCTCATGTGTTACCTTTCAGAGAACTCCATATCTACAAGGGACATGTATACTTTTTGTGGCTGCTCCATGGAGTTACCCTAAAATCCCACATGTAAAAAATAGGTAAAGTATATGACTTAATTAACTAACTTTATGATACTCTAGATAAATATCACATTGGGATTTAATATATTTATCTCATATGTATGCTTTGGGGAAAGATTTTTATAAAATCAAAACTCAAATTGATTCCACTCTTATAGAGGCTATTAATATTTTTGTGTGTAGTTATTAGAATAATTTTAATATTTCATTTGTGTCTCATGAGTTGCTTCCTTCTCATGCCCTTCAAGAAAATTGGTTCTATTATACATAATAATTTTATATGAAGGTATTTCGGTTAAAAATTCCTTAGTTGCTGATGGATATACTTCAAATATATATTGATTATATATGTAATCTTTATTCTATTGATTTATTAAATTTTAAAGTGACCATTAAAGGGTTTGATATTGTAAATTATGAATCAATCCCAATTTAATCTCTTTTCTTATTACTCTTAAACTTGTTATATTTGATACTATATTTTATCTTAAGGTTCATTATTTAATTCATAATATTCACTTTTGTTATCTTTGGATTCATTTTTGCAATGTTGAACCTTCTACACTTCATCAAAATTTAAATTTTATTCATAAACAAAAAGGAGTATGGTCAAGGGTAATGACAATCCTTTCTAATATTTCCTTAGAATACTTAACTATATCTCCTAATGGATTTAATGCAACTACACTATACAATTTGGAACTTTGAGTTGGAATTATTCATCCACAACTAATACAAATATTTAGGCTAATTAGGTTCTCTTGGTTTCACATATACATGCATGGGGTGATCCCACAATAGTGGTTTACAATTTTTGGCCAAACTGGACACATAAATAATTTTTTTTAACTAAATCTTCACTTTCGGGCACCTATAGCAGATAAACCATGAGAAATTTGAAGATGATGCAAACTAGAGTTTCGTGAAATTTTGTCTATAGATTCTAAATATATTTTTTAATTTTTTTTTGGAATCATATTGCACTTCTTTTTCCATCTCCCTCGAAAACTAGTTTTTTTTTAGAAAACAACATTTTAAAAAAGTGACGCTCACCGTATAACGCATAACTTTTTTTCCATGAAGGATAAAATTCTAATTTTTTCAAATTTAGATTTATAAATTTGATATATAGTGCTTCCACTTGGTTAGATAGTTTTTTATTGAATATTTTTTCTTTAATCAAGTTTCAAAGTCAAACCAATTACAATTCAGACATAGCGCAACTGTATAACGTGTAACTTTTTTTGTATGTATCAAAATTCAATTTTTATTTTTTTGTTGGATCAAGGACTTCAATATATAGTGCAATAATATTTTTATTTTATTTTTTTGATGATTTTCTATTTTTTCACATGTGAAAAACAAAGAGCTTGATTTTTGGTGAAAAACCTACATTCACAAGAAATAAAAAATAAATATAATAATCAAATTAAATTTTATTAAAATTATACTTTTTTGGAAGCTTATAATAAGGAATACATACTTAAAAAATTAAATTAAATAAATTCATTTGATCCCCCAAAAGGTAAATCAAAAGTGGTTTTTTATCAGCATTTTGATAGGTATAAAGGAGACTTCGTTATAGGTATGGTTTAAAACTAGCGGGGTTCTATCCAAGGGGGCTTGGTCTAAAGTGGTTTGATCAAACCATATTCAATTGGAATCCTTTAAATGGAACATTTCAAGGCTTAAATCATTATATTTTCTAAAAATATGTGATTTCGGCAAAAATCAGGATCTCCCAGTTAAATAAAGAGCATAAATTAAAGAATAATATCATGCCACCTCTTAACTATCAAATAAGGGCACTCTTGTTCATTGATATAAATTTAGTTTTTAGTTTTGATTAAATTTATAATATTCATAATTATCCCACCAATATTGTAAAGAATTTTAAGCTTCTTTAAATAATTGGTTATTATTGAAAACTTTTGGATATAAAATAACAATTTATATTAGAACCTATTCCACCTGAAAAAATGTGTAATAATATTGAAACTTAGGTTATTATGATACTAAGGATAAGAGCATGAAAATACCACAACAAATATTTGTTCACTCTACTTGTCTAGTTATTAATGGCATTAATTTACAAAATTTAGTGTATCCTTGGTCAATTTATACAAACATCCCAAATTCTACTCTAGAAAATTCTCCCAAATATGAACCTTTTGCTGAATTATTTACTATTAATGAGGATTTCCTAAGTTTCATCATGACAAGGGTTTTCCAAATGATCTTGTTTTTTTCCTATTTTGGGGAAACCTCACCTTCACTATGAAATATGAGCTAGAAACCTTTATCGATTTACACATTATTTCTTTTATTACAATTAAAAATAATCAAAGATCATATATAAATGTGTTAAAGAAAAATAAATAAATATCATAATCACTTAAGTAAGGTTCATGTGATTAATTTGGATAAGGTATTATCATTAGATGCAAAATCAACATATGTAATGATAATTTTTTGTAGATGCAAGTTTGGGTATCATTTTCTAATATAACTAAATTTTAAGGGTCACTAAACTAAGAAGCAAGATATATGTAACAATCTCAAATACTAATGAAATTTAATGTGGTAGATTTCCTATGATGGAATCATTTTTATTGCAATTATATTATCTCATAAGGTCATCTCTAAGTATTATAACAATATATCATAAGTGGAGGTAGTAGGGGTCTATGAATTGTAGAAGTACATAATGAGGTTGTGAGGTAAGGGGTAAAGACATAACTATGAATGTGTGGACCACATTAAATTGAAAAGTTTGGTAATAGGGTGAGAAGGACTCAGATTGTATGAACCATATGTTGGAAAGGAATTATGACATGCAATACATGTGAGGAGGGTACATAAAAGTAGTGAAGTTAAATGTGAGTGGAAAGGATGGGATATAAATAAAATAGTAGAGGAAATTGAAGCACTAGAAATGGGTACATGGTGTAAGTATTATAATTAAGAGATAACCCATAGTGAAAAATGTAAGAGTTACCCTAGGGGTAATAATGTAATAGTCATGTTAGTGGTATGGTTAGGATAAGGATTGGAAAAAGAAGAAGAGGGATCAATAGACACACCATCAAAATACATTAATAAGGATCCAAGATCATGTATAGTATTTGTTCCAAATAGAATCCTTTCCAATGTATTAAATAAAATTAGTTCATCGATTGATGAGGAGATTAAACTTGACTGAATGCATCAATAATTTATTTCCTAGCAACTAAGAGATCTTTCTTAGCCACTCATTCCCCATGATTGTAATTTTGTTGATCATCAAAGTGGATATAAACATGACTATCAAAAAACATTTAATTTTTATTTAGAATAGGTAGCCATGGCGGGGTTTACATAAGAACTCATTCTAAAGGAGCATTAAGATCCCAAGTAGCTAATTGTATAAACAAACTAATATGGCTAGGAGAGAAAAATATCCTGCAGCACTATAAATTACTTTCAATTTTTCAAATAAAAAATAGAGATATATAAGGGTATGTGCAGGATCATCATGGAAAAAATAGGCCCTTAAGCGGCAAAAAAAATAGAAAAATCAAAGTTAGGAAACTTCACGTAAAAGTTTGAATAAGTTATCTATGTGTGTGTGTGTGTGTGTGTGTGTGTGTGTGTGTGTGTGTGTGTATTGAATTCCCCATTTCATATTTAAAAATATACATATAGGCAGATATATATATCCATATATACAAACCAAGACCATTGTCGCTCATTTGACAATGCAACAAAAATTTATATATACACATGTATATCTAAACAAATGTGTATGCTATCTTTATTCACATTTATGTAGAATTTGATTTAAAAAGAGTTAAAAAAAGCATATATAAGTATTATTTAGATTGTGAGAAAATCACTACAATACAACCATAGCATGTTCAATGATATAGCATTGAGATGTTGTTAATAACAAAGCATTTAATGGTGCAGTACATGCGTAACATGTTCATAAAAAAGCTGTAAAATTGTTTGCACTTTGCCAGTGCAACGCGCCTATTGAAACTGAATACATTGAAAAACACCAAAAATAGTGCAGAAAACTATAGTTCAAGCTAGCAACAATGTAATATTTTGAGGTTGCCAACATTGAATATTGCATTTGTTTGCTCCTGCCATCTTGATTTCCATTGTCCAGCACTGCGAGCAACCATTTACCATTTTGATTTTGTGTTTGAAGGTGGCCAAGAGCCCCTTTCTTGAATATATATTTTAATAAGTTGTACATTTGTTTAAAACATGTTGCTAACTTGCAGAAGTTTCACCCTCTGCTTATTGTTACTTCTTGTCATTGTGCACCTTTGACATTATGCCCATTTTTACGGAGGTCCTTGCTTGGCATGTCAATGGCTACATAGTCATAAATAAATATAGTATACACATCTATTTAGATATAGTAGTTTATATATAAATAGATATATACATGTATAGATATGGATATATATATATATATATCTGGTTATATGTGTTTTTTTAAATGTGCAGACAAAGGGGAAACTCAATGCATATATGTACTTAATAATTTTTATTCTTATTGTTGTATATCCTATTGTTTGGATAAGAAAGGATGAAGGGACCAACTAACAACATATACAAATATCTACATATAGGTATATATAGAAATATAGTAAAAACTGCATGCATACATATATAAGCAACCTCAAAGATTAAAAAAATACATATAGGGATATTTACATTTGTATTTATCATTTTTATTCTTGTTGTTATATATCCTACTGTTTGGACAATATTAAAAGTGGAATGGTTATACCCATTTTCATTTAATCAAATTAGTAAAATGGTTGGTAGATTATTGATATTTCTAAGTTGTCTACCCATTTCCATTGGATGTTGCAATACATTAATCTTTTATTTTTATTGTGAAATAGAGCTCTCAATCAGTCAACTAAAATTGCAACATTTTCTCCCTATAAAAGTTCCCACGACTATGTCTATGGAATCAAGCTTTATGAATGGGCCTCCAGAGCTCCCCAAGATTGATTTGGTGACATCCCCTACAAGTTCCATTCCAAAGTCCGACTTTGAGGTTGCCAACAACCAGCCTCCAAATCCTGATTTGGTAAGTTTATATTTCCTTTTTAGGTATGTGTAGGATCATGATGGGCCAAAAAGTGGCGATATGATGGGTATGTGGTTGACGACTTTTTTTTACCCAAAATTGATGAAACGAAAAGGGTTTTTAAAGGATATTTTTAGCTTTCCACCAATATAAATTATGCTTTAATACTTTGAATTTAATAAATAATTATTATTCATTTTCTATTTGAATTATGACTAAAGTCTCGATTGATAGGCTGATTGAAAAACATCTATAGCTTTCAAGTGGTATCACATTTTTTGAATTTGAAACATGTGTCACATTCTATGCTTTTCATACAATAGGATTAAAAAAAAAATGAATTTCATGAAGTTTTGACCAAGTTAAGGTGGTCAGACATACGAGTTTTCATATTTTTTAAATGTTGTAATAAAAAATTCATGATTAATTATTTACTTCGAAAAAAATTACAAAAAAATATGCATCACATCCAGACATGATTCCTCTACTTATATCTAAAATATTATAAAAAAATATTATCATTTTATTGTGGTTAGGGTGGTCAGACAAACGCCTACTTCTTATTTTTTCCTTGAAATTTATGTACTCTTGTATTGAAATTTCAAATTTTTTCAAATAAATATTTTTATTTATTTTTAAATAAACCTAGTAGTTTAGAAACTATATTCAATTGTCTATAGATTCTATTCTTACATATTTTTGAAATAATATAAATAACATATTCAAATTTTTACGTCAAGTTGCCTAACTCTGATTTTTCTAAATTTTTTGCCACTTAAGGGCTTTTTTTTTCCATGATGATCCTACACATACACTTTCCTTATACATGTTGCAAATTTGTTGTTATTTTTTCCTTCGTCTTTTGTATTTAACCTGAACATTTCCTTTCAGCTTCTTTAATTTTATGATTATCAAATACAAAAACACACACCACATACCCTTTCCTATTTATGTTTTCAAATTTTTTTGCTTTTAGGTGTATACACACATGCCTGACCCTGGTAAAGCATATAGATGTGGAAGTATATACACATTGATCCTTTCCAGCACATAAAAACATCTCTTTGTAGCCTCTATTTTCCTTACTCCTTTTATCCATTTGGTGTGATCAAGTACACTTTCCTCGATTGAACTTGTCTTTGTAGGCTACAAAGAAACAACCAACTTTGACTTCATTTACAATTTGTTCCATCAATGCTAGAGATTCCTTTCCCTCTCTGGTCCTTCAACTCTTGTCCTTTACTAAAATTGGTGGTGATGAAGGGCAGGTTGAATGATACAAGGTTGTCTTGTCTGATGGACACCAAATCTATAGTTTTTAATAAAATATTAAATCATATGTGGGGGAAATTATATGTGTATGTGTGTGCAGCATGAGATTCAAAAGGGTGAAATTTTTTAAACAAAGACACTCAATTTAATAGCAACAAAAAGCTTAGGGTATATAGGAACATAAAATGAAAAATTGAAGATACCTACACAACTTTGGATTAATTAAATGCATCGAATACTATATTCTCGTAATTATCCTATACAAGAAACGTGCAGTTGTAATGTTCAAAGCATGTTATTGCTCTCATAGGCATCCATACATATAGATTCATATACACATCGATGGACATATATATGTATATAGTTATCCCTGAGTTTGTGTGTGTGTATGTATGTATGTATTTATGTATTTATGTATATATATATATATATGTATGTATATATGTATATATACAAAAACAAGATGTGTGTGCCACCTTTTATTTTATCTGCATATGCATCAATTTCTAGTAGCTACAATTGTACATTTAGAATACTGCATGTGTTTGGATGTCATATACACAAATAGCAAGCCAGTCAAATGTTCGAAAGACAATTCTGTAGATTAACATTTTTTTGTGCATATTTGCATGGTGAATTTAAAACAAATTGTATTGCTAAGAATAGAGAAACCAACAAACAATAACAAAATTGTCTTCCATGTCTAAAGTTAAGAAGGATGCAAATCAAATGGATAACTTCAATGTTGCACCTAATTCGAGCTACATTATTTGGTACTAACTATTATGGAAAAATTGGGAAATTGTAAAAGAGCTATTAGAAAAACACTTAAGAATCACAGAAAAATGATAGATGATTGAAAACCCACATTAAATAGAAATTTAAAATATGCAAAATAGAAGAGGTTATCTACAATAATCTGTAAACACATTGTTCACAAAGAACATATAACATTTTCTATTCAGACAAAACGCAAAACTGAACATACCTTGATAGCTACTACACTAATTTTATCTTCAATACCTTTATGTTTTCATACTAACCCTTTGCATATATATATATATATATGCTTTCTATGTTAATGTGCATATATATATATATTTAAATGCACATTAACATAGGAGCAATTATATATATATAATTGCTCCTATGTTGATGCGCATTTAAAAAATATACATATGCAGGAGTAATTGTATAATATTAAAAAAAAAACACTGTTCACAACAAACATATAACATGTCCCATCCACACAAAATGCAAAACTGAACATACCTTTATAGCTACTAAACTAATTTTATTTTGAATATCTTTATTTTTTCATACTGACCCTCTCTTTCTCTCTCTCTCTCTCTATATATATATATAGATGCAACTAGTCCTATTGAAAAAGTATTGATACAAGACAAGCATTGTATGTAACAATTGGCTTGTCAATTCAAAATTCAAGCTACACAAGTTACTAAATATTATAGACAAATAGACAAATTGTATGAAAGGTATGAATGGTATACTTCCTCTTGTTGTGTGCATTGCCATTGTGCAACAATGTAAGCAAGCATTTGCCACATTTTTTCCATCTATCGAGGCAACCCAAGTCCTACAACACCATCATCCCACGTGGTCAACAAACTCCACCTCCATGGACCGTTGTGGTGAACAACCCTGGGAAACTTTCAGCTGGCCTTCCAAACATATTCATTGTTGGTGACGAGGAATGCTTCCCATGCCTAGGCCAATGAAAATATCGGTGGGAAACTCTGGATACACTAGCCAAAGATAATTTGATGGGTAAGGAAAACTTAGGGTATATAGGCACAAAAAAAATGCAAAGCGCAACATAGTTGTACAACTTTCGACTAGTTGCGTTCATCCAATATTGTATTCTTGTAAACATGACATATAACAATCTAGTGAAATAGTGAAAATGGTTAACATAGAAATCTGTAGAATACTTCTATATATACTTTTATATATTCCAATGTTCAAACTATGTTATTCCTCTTGTATATTCATATATGCTAATATGGTTGAGCTTGTATATATACTCCTAGGCCATTCCAATACATTCAAGTTCAATAGTCCAATCAATTGTTGAATTAAAAAAGGCTAAAAATAACAATAGAACCATTTGTACTATAGCCAACATAAAGATAAAATTTATGCAAAGTGTCATACAAAATACTTGCAACAAAGGATAACTATAGCAAGCACACTTGTTGCTCTGCCTATTGTCAATCTTCCCTCATAGCTCCCATTGGCAATGGTAAAACCCATTCCTTTTTCCTTGGATTGTCTTCTTATCCTAGAATTCCAAAGTGTGCATGGTAGTTTGGAAAAAAATTACCGATATCAATGTCACAAGATATGTTCAATATACAATCTTAGATCAATCCCCCCGCTACACTAGCACACCAACAACACCTCAAAAAAAAATTCAATGATTGCTACCTTTCTTTAGTGAAATGGTTCTAGCAATGCATAGATGCATTGTCAAACCTTTTTTTTTGTTAGATATGCAAAGAAAACTACATTGGGATGTGCACTTGTGCATCCAGTTCAACAACCATGTGTGCTAGATGTTATTTTAAAAAAGGATCCCACCGTTTCAGCTCTACAAATGGCATGGACCCAGGCCCACAACTATTCTTGCTAAAAAAGCTAACGTAGGTTAAATAAATACTTATTGCTAGGGTGGCTCCAGTTTTACAAGTGTCCCATGCTAGCTTAGAGGGTTGTTTAAATACAATGGTCACGTGATAAGATTTCTTCAAGATATCTTGAGCATTGCAAAAAATTTACCCCACCGATTACAAGACCTTGAGGTTGTGATCATACGGCAGACCACCATTGAAGGTGGAAACTATGACTGCTATGTTAATAAACATCATGTCATGGATGCATTAAAATATAAAATTCAATATGACAAATACTACAATGATGTTGAGGCTCTTAATATGTTACTTGATATTGATGTTGATGTCTCCAATTTCTTGCATAAAATAGAGCAAGTTTATGATGAAGAGTTGATTCCATCAACCAGCTCAACAAATGTTGCTAAACATGAAAATTTATCTTCAACCTTTTCATCATTTATCCCTTTCTTTCCAAATTCTACACGATAGCTCCAAGCCATCAAATAGGTAAATTACAAATTGAAAATAAGGAGAAAAATATCTTGTGTTGGCCTAAAATTAGTTGTTCTCCTATTAATGAACACAACACTAAAGGTTATTTACAATGGATTTTCCAACATTGTTCACCACTAGAGTAGTACTTCCCCTCCAACCAAGGAATATTCAAATTCAGTTGCATGAATATGCCCTCCACTTAATCAGATAGTTTGACCATAGATTTGGCAAAAAAGTGAAGTTTAGGTATTTCCTCTACAACTTGATAATGAGACATCATAGTCAACAAATTGCTTCTATCTTCATTAGAGTAGATTTGGAAGACAAAATCCTGAAGTCTTTCTTTGCATTGTGTGAACGGCTTCAAGTTCCTCCTAATGACCAAATAGCAGAGTAGTTGATGTGTTCTTCTATATCATTGCATGGGACTCGCTCCTTTTGGAATTGTTGTCGGGCCCATCTATCTGCAATTATTGAACAACTTAAGATACCTACCCTTTTTTTCACTCTGAGCTGTGTAGACACAAAATGGTCTGATCTGCAAAAAAAATTCTCTTTTGTGGCTCGTTTGGCAATGGAGCCTTCAACAAAGACCTTGATAGATAGTGTTATTAAAAATCCACATATAGCATCTTTATATTTGCATCATAGATTCTCAATTTTTTGTGAAGAGGTGATTGAAAAGCTTTTGCACGCAAAAGATTATTGGTATAGATATGAATGGAAACATCGTAGCTTTGCACATGTGCATGGTTTTTTATGGCTTCTACAAGCCCTGAACATGGACACTATTGATTTCTCCAATCACCATGATGTGATTGGTGGAAAGAAACTTCTTCGATAGATATGTTTCAGCTTGGAATCCACATTTCCCTACACAAAGATTGCTTAGAATGTATTGTTGTTCTAAAGAAAATTTGTGCTTACTTTCCACAAGCTAGATTATTTTTTGTGATCCAATCATTGATTATAAAGAGTTGCTAAATACAATTCAAAGGCACATATAATGCTTTGAATATACTTGTTTAAAGAAAAAAAGGAGAGCAATTACAATGATGATATAAAGCACCTTGGCAACAACAACTTACCTCTACATTGACATCCGATGTTGAGTCTAGCCAATCATACAAGCCAACAAGAAATGATGATTTCCTAAATATTCATAGCCCACCCATGCTTGCAATCTGGCATGCCAATGTTGACTACCAACCAGTTGTTTCTAGGAAAATTATATTAAATTATATCTCCAAATATGCGGCTAAATCTAAGAAGAAATCATAAAATTACCTTGATATGTTGAAAAGACTTGAAAATACAAATATATTTGAGGATAGAGCACTAGTTGCATATCAAAAATTCATGATGAAAATTCTTGTGAAGCATGACATCTCTGCATAGGAGACATCCCATATGTTACAAAAATTTCCCCTTGTCACTTCAAGTCAACAATATGTTCGCTTGAATGTTGGCAAAAAGGCATAGTTTCGTATAAATAAATATGATGTTGATGAAGGCCTGACAAAAATTATATTCATTTCTATATGCAAAGGCCTCTAGAGTTGGGTGTTGTATCCCTAATTGACTCGGTTTGCTTATACACACATTCAGACCAGCAAAAAAAGGAAAAAATGGAAATTGAGACACAAGCCTACAATTCTTCTTGTGTACCCCTTGTTCAAGGTTGTTCTCCTTGAAGATGCAAAAATATTTGACACATTTTGTTGGACTGAACTTATGTTATACAAACCTTTCTGAAACATACACACAGATATAGGTCTCGCCAAACAAGACATAATACAAAATTGGAAAGTTTTTAAAATAGCTAGTTATCATCCTTGGCATGTTAATAGAATTCCAACTGCATCCACGATTGAAGAAAAAAATGGCAATGATAGCGATGGTTTGAACCATCAACATTCTATGGATGAATATGAATGGGAATTTTTGTCTCGGTTTGGTGCTAATACTAACTTTAGTATAAATAAGCTCTAGTTGTCGGGTATTAGAGACTTTGATATGAACCATTCATGGAATACAAACCACATGTGTGCCTGAACAACTTCATAATATCTCTTTACAGTTCATTCCATCGGCCAAGGCACAACGTGAGAAAGCTATGATACAATCCTTTCCTATAAATATATTAACCCATCAGCTTTCACCAAAACAACAACTACCTCTTCAAACCATCCAATTCCATCACATGCAGCCTTCCCCCAAAGCCCCTTTCTACATGATCATTCAAGGAACAACTAGCACTGGTAAATCCTTTTTGATAAGTTGCATAAGACAATAGATAAACACCTCTACTACTGGATGCAATAGCCCACTGCTCACATTGGCCCATATAGGTGTTGTTGTCTACAACATATGTCCCTCCACAATCCATACAACCCTTTGCATTCCCATAAAGGATATGAATCCTTTGCAAGTCCAATCAGTGACAATATTGCAAGAATGATTTAAATATATTCAATACATTTTGATAGATGAAATGAGTTTTCTTGGCTCAAATTTGCTGCTCAAAATAGATAGCTGATTGCACCAAGCATTCCTCGATAACCAAATGTAACCATTTAGTGGTGTTTCTATCATCCTTGTTGGTGATCTTTCCCAATTTCCACTGGTCATGGATGATCATATTTATGCTTCATGCTCATTGGTTGTATCCTTATCACATACTTTCATAATCTCAATAACATTGGACACTATTTTTTGCCAACAAGGAGATAGTCCTGCCCAACAAAATTTTCAGGAAATCCTTCTCCATATAAGAAATGGTGAGGCTCTCCATGATGATTGGGAAGAGCTTGTGAAACAAACAAATAAAATTCTCTCACCCACATAAAGAGAATAATTTGATGTTCTAACACATTTGTTTGCCACAAATGACTTAGTCACATTCCATAATAAAAAAATGATCAAACAATTAAACTTACCCATAGCCATTAGCATTGCTCGAGTAGCACATCAAAAGACATCTGATTATGGAGACGATGAAAAAATTCTCCTAAAACTACTACTTTGTGTTGGTGAATAGGTGGTGCTAACAAAAAATTTGTGGATTCAAGCTGGGCTAGTCAATGGATCCCTTGGTTTTGTTACAACTATTGTGTACAATGCATGTTGCAAATTTCCAAATCTGCCTGACTATGTTGTTGTCCACTTCCAAAATTACATTGGCCCACCATGGGACCCACAAAACCCAAGAGACATCCCCATCCCAGCTATAACCTGAGGCATTTGAACACAAATTCCTCTGACCATGGCATGGGAAATCACAATACATAAAGCACAAGGCTTAACATTAGACATAGCAACAATAAACATAGGCAACAAAGAAAGGAAGGGGCTAACTTTTATAGCTATCTCTCATGTTAAATCAATTGAAAGAAACTACATTGATCCAACATTCTCATTTGAGAGATACTCAAGACTAATCAACAACAAATACACTGCTTGACACCGTCGCGAAGAGGCTCGGTTGGAACATCTCCAGCCCCCACCAAATGCTTATGTCCTTGCCTCATGTTTCGGATTATGAAAAAGGTTTTGAAAGATTTATTTTCACATTGGCTTCACATCATATACCATCCTCTTTTGAAGGATTTTAAGTTAAATTTTACAAAAACATACCAAGTAATAACCTATGCAAAATGGCTATAATGCCAAAGATGCATAGAGATACCAAGGAACAATAAGTAGAGGGAAAAGCTTGTACAATTCAGTGACATGTTTTGATCATTCCAGTCTATTAAAATATATATTCAACTATTCTAAAAACATTTTCAAGAATATTGTGTTGTATTTGACCAATTAGTTTCAAATTATGCATCTATGCTCTATTTTCCATTTTTTGTGCCTATATACTCTAAGTTTTGCTACCACATTAAATTTCCCCTATTTATTCAATGCTTTCCATCCTCTTTAGCCTTGCACATTAAAGATAATTGTCTTGTTGTTTACTATCTTTTGTACCTTCAACAGTACATTTTTTTTGTTAAATTCACTATGCAAATATGCACCCATAAATATTAATCTGCCCACTTCTCCTTTCAACATTTCATTGTTTCATGTTTTCTGTATATGAATTTTAGATGAATACACTCTTTTGTATATTCCACCTATCCATGTTTTTCCATGTGTCTTTAAATTCCATGATGTCAATTCTTTATTAGGATACCTATTTTTATAAAATTACCACAACAAAGAATACACTACAATATGAGAGATCATATATGAAAACACCAAATTTTCCCCAACTTTGAGCAAAAAAAAACTACAATATGAAAGATCATATATGAAAACATCATATTTTTCCCAACTTTGTTATTGTGTGATATATGATGAGACTCCATGAAATTACTCATGGGAATTTCATACTTTTCTTGCTCAGGGGTATGGATAGAGCCCACAAGGCTTCATGATGCAAATATGGTAGGGAGGAGAACAAGTGTGGGTTTTGTGCTTTCACATTTTACACCAAATATTTCTTGCTAGATAGATAGATATGTACACAAATCCTTCCATACACTTGGCTTCCAGAAACATACTCTGCTCTACCCATTGGTTTGTCCATGTGTGTGCAACTATCCTTTCAGCTTATCAAATTGATTATTTATACATAGTTCTTTACTAGGATACCAATTTCCCCTAAAATTATCACAACATCTGCATTATGTTATTCGAAATGTATTTGTATAAAATATATCATTGCAATCTAAAGAATGATATATTAAAATCATCATTTTTTTCAATTCTAGCACCATATGATATATACAATACTCCATCAAATTCCCTATCAATCTTTACTACTTTTCTTGCTTGGCGATTTTGCTTAAGCCCATGAGTCTTAATGAATTTCACATAGGGTTCAAATTGCATACAATTCTCTTTCAACTGATTTTAATATGTAGTATTCTCAACCCAGTTCTTTATGATGATACCTATTTTATTTAGGTTATGACAACAATTATATGATGTGATCATCTTAAATGTTTTTATGTAAAGAAAATCTTGCCCATTTTTTTAAACTTATACATAGATAGAAAAATTTGAAACATATTGATACAAGATTCGAGTTACATCCTTTGGTAGTAAATATTGAAGACAAATAGAGAAACTTTATAAGAGGTATTAGAATAACACTTATTTCCTACTAAATATTATAGACAAAAATATCATTAAATAGAACTTTAAAATATGGAGTATAGAAGAGGCAAAATACGATAATGAATAGTATGTTATGAGGAACTGAAAAAATGAATATCATGAAGAACAATTTGTTATCAAGAACTTCAAACAGATGAGAAAAAAAGAATATCATGAAACATATTGATACAAGACATATAACATGTTCCCTCCAAACAAAATAACCACAACAATTAGCATTTTTTTATAAGGAGCTTCAAATAGATGAGGAAAAAAGAATATCATGAAACATATTGGTACAAGACAATCGGTCCTGCATAACAGTTGTAAGAGGTATTAGAATAACACTTAAGAATCACACGTAAATGACAGATGAACGGAAACCTTTGGCATGCCTTCAATTTTTTGGGTTTGTGTATGTTTTTCTACCTCTCTTAAAGTTCTATTTAATGTGGGTTTTTGATCATTTTTCATTTACCTATGATTCTTAAGTATTTTTCTAACAACTCTTTTATAATTTCTCAAATTCTAGATGATCAAAAACCCATTTTAAATAGAAATTTAACATATGGAGAATAGGTGTAAACTATGGCTATGAATAGTTTGCTATACAGAGCTTCTGTTGTATAAAATGCATATAGCACCAAAGATGCAGAGAGATAGAAAGGAACAATAACCAGAGGCCAAAAAGCATACATAGACCAAAAAAATTGAAAGCAATCCAAAGGTATAGGTCAATGTCATGTTTGTATTTTATACCAATCTACAAAATTTCAAAATTTTGAAAGTTAAAAATAGTTCTTATCACAAGTACAATAGAATAAAACTCCTAAGGTGTCATGCGAAGCAAACAAAATACATGGGGAAACAATCCTTAATTAAATGCACAAAAACATTTACCTGGGTTATGATATGAAGAATAGAAGAGCTAAACTATAGCAATGAACAAATTGTTATAGGGAGCTTCAAATATATGAGAGAAAGAGAATACCATGAAACATATTGATACAAGACAAGCAATCTATGTAATAGTTGGCTTGTCAATTCAAAATTCAAGCTACATTATTCGACATTAAATATTATACACAAATAGGGAAATTGTAAAAGAGCTATTAGAACGACACTTAATAATCACATGAAAATGATAGATGATCGGAAACCCACATTAAATAGAACTCAAGAACATGGAGAATAGAAGAGGTGAACTACAATAATGAACAGTCTATTATGGGGAAGTGGATATTAATACAACGCAAGCAATTTATATAACAGTTGCCTTGTCAATTCAAAATTCAAGCTACATTATTTGGCACTAAATATTATAGAAAAAATAGAAAAATTGTAAAAGAAGTATTAGAAAAACACTTTAAAATCATAGGTAAATGATAGATGATCAAATACCCACATTAAACATATTGATACAAGACAAGCAGTCTATGTGAGAGTTGGCTTGTCAATTCAAAATTTGAGCTACGTTCTTTAGCAATAAACTCACATTAAATAGAACTTGTAAAGCCAATGGGTAGCAATAACCTGTGCAAAATGGGTATAATACCACAGAATTACTTGAAAATTCGAGAGCTACATTACTTGGCAGTAAATATAATAGAAAAATAGAGAAATTATAAAAGAGCTATTAGAATAACACTTAACAGCCACTAAACTAATTTTATCTTGAATATTTTTATGCTTTCATACTAACCCTTTGTATATATATATATATGTATATATCCAATTACTCCTATGTTATTCTGCAATTTTTCCTATTTTAATGGGTATAATGCCAAAGATGCAAAAAGATAACTACAAACAATAAACAAAGGGAAAAAAATTACTAACCCTAACCATATTTTTTTACGAAAGAAAGAAGATTTAACTGCAATTTCTCCATCCATACAGAGCCATAATCTCTTTAAAGTCTCCAAAATGGGTATATAATGCCAAGGATACAAACATATAACAAGGAACAATAAGTAGAGAGTGAAAGACATGAACAATAAATTAATCATTCTAACACCTCTTATACAATTTCTCTACTTGTCTTCAATATTTATTACTAAAGAATATAGCTTGAATCTTGTATTAATATGTCTCATGATATTCTTTTTTTCTCATCTATTTGAACTAGATACCCACAACACAAAGCTTGATTTTGTAGACTATAAAAGAGTGTATAATAACTAAAAAGGTGCATCTAAGTTCACAAACATATATATCAGTATCTAGATTTTGTTTTGCAAGTGCTTATATTTGCATTGCATGACTAAGATGTATATGCAGAAATGTGTTTGTGAAACATGGTCACATATAACAACCAATAACCAGAAAGGAAAGAAAATGTAGTCATGTACAAAATGAAAACTAAGTTGAAGGAAACAATTTTTGTAATAGTATGCTATGAAACCAACACCACAATGGCTCTTTCGACAATGCAACTTAATCAATATATTTTTCACACATTTCAGAGCACTTCAATGTTAAAACCCTCCAACCTGCTATCAAATGGAGATGAAGGCAACAATTTTTCAATACTTTTCTATCAAACCTACACCACAGTGGCTTGTTTGACAATGCAACCAGAAAAAGTATACTTTCCCACACTACAATGTTGAATATTGCATTTACTTCCTCCTACACCATCGTACAACAATGCCAAAATGCATTGACCCTCATGTGAGCAAACACTTACTATTCTGCTTCTGCGTATTGAGGCAACCACATCCACCACTGCCAACCCATGTAATTAGCAAACTCCATGTCATCATAAACAACCTCGAGAGACTTGTCACTAGTTGTTGGCGATTATTGGTTTCCAGCGCCAAGAAATCCTATTCACAGCTGGGTTGACAAAATTCCTAGCAGAAATTGCCTGGGTTAAGGTATGGAGAATATAAGAGCTAAACTATGACAATGAACAACTTGTTACAAGGAGCTTCAAATAGATGAGAAAAAGAGATTATCATGAAACATATTGATACAAGACAAGCAATCTATGTAACAATTGGCATTTACCTGTGATTCTTAAGTGTTTTTCTAATAATTCTTTTACAATTTCTCTATTTTGTCTATAATATTTAGTGCCAAATAATGTAGCTTGAATTTTGAATTGACAAGGCAACTGTTACATAGATTTCTTGTGTTGTATCCATATGTTTTAGAATATTATTTTTTTCCAATTTTGCAAAGTAAACTATTCATTATGTAACAATTGGCTTGTCAATTCGATGGCCATTTTTACTATATGCTTCCTTAGATTGCAATTGCATTTTTTATATAAATACATTTAGAATCACATAATATAAATGTTGTTATAACTTTAGGGAAAATTTCCATCTTGATAAACACTTGTATGTAAATAATCTTTTAGATAAGCTGAAAAGATAACTATACACACATGCAAAAATGTAATGGGTAGAGTATAATATATTATTTGAAGTCAAATGTATGATTTTTTTCCCACAAAAAAATTGTCATTTAAGATTTCCCCTTTTACAGTCATTGTAGATTGTGGTTTATGTGATTGTGGAGGGAAACCACATATCATTGTAATGTGCTTGTGAGAGGACAAACAATTTGTTGATTGCAGCACATTGTTTATCCCTACAAGCACATGGCAATGGTGTATGTTGCTCCATTCAACTAAACCATTTACAATGTCATGGTTGGCCTGGTTTTCATTTCGCACATGACTACATATTTTTCCTTTTTGGTTATTGGTTGTTATATGTGCCCATGTTTCACAAACACATTTATGCAGATAAATCTTAGCCATGCAATGCAAATATAAGCACTTACAAAACAAAATCTATATCGATATATATGTTTGTGAAGTTAGATGCACCTGCACCTTTTTAGTTATGATTCACCTTTTTAGTCATTTTACACTCTTCTATATATGCCATCTATCCATGTTTCTCCAACCACTTTCAAATCCCATGATGCCAATTCTTTATTGGGATACATGTTTTCATCAAGTTGTCATAGCAAAAAAAAGACTACAATATTATAGATCTTGTTTGAGAACGCCTGTTTTTCCCCAACTTTGTTATTGTGTGATATATGATAAGAGTCCATGAGATTTTCCATGGATCTTACCTACCTTTCTTGCTTAGGGGTTTGGCTAGAGCCCATGAGGCTTCATGATGCCAATATGGTAGAGAGGAGAACAAGTGTGGGTTTAGTGCTTCTCCCTTCCATCATCATATATTTATTGCTTCTTATATACATGGACACACAAATTCTCACATGCACTTGTCTACCAAAAGCATACTCTATTCTATCCATTGCATTTGTCATTGTTTCCACAACTCTCTTTTCAACTTCTCTAGTAGATTATTTATATACAATTCTTTACCAAGATGCCATGTATTCAAAATGTTCCATTTTATCTCTTTCTATTTACAATAGATAATGCTAACCTCTTTTATTGTATATCTATATTATTTCCTTTATAATGTTGCACAGATACAATAGACATTCAAGAAAATTAGTGTATTGTAAATTGTCTATTTCAAATTCTTTCCTAGTCCAACAACTTGATCCAATGTTGCTTGCCCTTGTTAAACACCATCAATAGTACATGTAAGTACAAAACTTTTCCATTATCAATAAATAGATTTGGTGAACCAATTGTAAATATTATTAATTATTTTTAGTTTCACATTTTTTATATTGATTTTACACATATACTTACTCACTTTTTATGCTTCCTTTTTATTTTGCTTGCCTGTCCACTAACATACCCTTGTCTTATATTTGCAGGAACTAGGCTAAAGCATGCAAAAGCATTCAAAAATTAGGATACCTATTTTTTTTTAAGTTACCACAACATAGAAAACACTACAATTTGAGAGGTCATATATGAAAATACCAAATTTTCCCCAACTTTGTTATTGTGTGATGTATGATGGAACTCTATGAAATTTTCCATGGGAGACTAAAAGGTCAAATATATATGTGCATCTAGGTCTAATGAATATAAAACTAAAATAGAGATAAAATTATTTCATACCTTAAATTTTGGAGAGAAATTATTATTGTTAAAAAAATTAATTATTTAAAAATTTAAATTTTATTTCATTTTTCAATTGTGATTTTTTAAGAATAAATTTATTAAAAAATCGTATTTGTTGAGAATTAATTTACTATGGATTCCCAATGATTTGTCATTTTCCTATGATTGCTAAGATTATTAATTAAAATCAATTTTAAATAACTATTGTAACTAAAATTATTAAATATTACATATATTAATGAAAAAAAGAAGTTATTGATGATTAATTACTTAAAATTTAAATTAATGGATACATTGCAAATAATAAGATTCGTTCAACATGACCTATGGTTTTATTTTACATTTTCATAAACAATTTTCAACTAATAAATTTTGATGTGGAAATGCAAAGATCAATTTTTTGTTTCATGCAAATGGTTTTTAATCTCACATGCATTGTGTGTGAGATAAGAACAAACAAGTAGACTATAACATGAGGTTTAAAATACCTTACAATGCTCAAATTAAATGAAGAAAAATAAAATAATCTCTACACCAAAATTAAGTGGTTTATAATATGTTCAAGTTAGGTGATTCAAATTGATATATTTCAATGCACACATAGGTTGGCTTTAACTTTAATACATATGTATCGATATGCTTGATCTATCCATCTAATCATCCATAATAATATATGAATTGATTTTCCAACATCTCTCTTCATTACGATCTACTCCACCTATTTTATCCTAGGTAAAGTCCAAAATCATAAGGTTCACCTCCTATTATGAACTAACCTCACGTTATTTCATATTGGCTTATTAACATGCTTTCCCTTTCTCGACCAAATCAAACAATTGCAAATATTACTTATTTTTTATATTTCACATTTCATTCCGAAAAAAAAAAAAAAAGATTCTTACTTCCCATTGAATTGTCATTTGTGGTGAACCCCTATTGGCTAATTGTTGCATGCTTGTGCATGCGACTACTAGTTAAACAAATACAAGTAATAAAAGCACAATTAACCTATGCAAGTAAAAAGAGCTAAGAAAATGATAAATTGAAAAGATATTTTACAAACTAAATGTCAATGCAAGGTGTATTTAGCTCTTCAACCAAAGATGGGATATGGATGTAGGAGATTCACATAATTAATTCACCACAACTTACAAAAATCTAATATCTTTGAAGTGCTAATTATCTTGATACTTGCATAGAACTAGAGTCTTATGTAGATTGATCTCAAGGTTCAAAATCAATCCCATGCAACATAGATATAATCTCTATAACATATTTCTAATTTTCCCAAATTTAGGCTTTAGTGATCTAATTTATTTTGTTACATGAAAGGATTGGAGGTATTTTTACCTAAGGGAAGTTGTTAGATTATAAGGGTTCATTCTTTCCTTAATTAACTCCCTTGAAATATTGGATTTATGATCTTTTCCAAGTGTTTGTAGATAGAAAATAAGCACACAATGGATTTGATATGAATTATGTTGCAAGAGATGATTCTTTTAAATTTTCTAAATCCAAATGTTATTAGGAATGCTTGCAATTTTTTAAGATGTTTGAAAAATCTAGGATGGTTCTTGGATATATTGAAATGCTCAAATGAATTCCTTTAAATAACAATACATAATGAATATTCATACCACTATGTATCGAGTTAGGTTCCAATGACCAAAAGGAAAAGATTTGGAGTTAACAATTTTGATTTTTTAATTTTTTTTAGGTTAGTTCATGGCATGTGAGATTGAACTCACCTATTGTGGAATTGAGTAAAAACATAGAATGCAAGATCTCAAGACTAGGAATCGATATGTTGAAAATGGAGGAATAAGTGTGAATGAGATTAGGATAAAATCGAAAGTCTAGAATTGTATGAAGATAAGGGCAAATGAGATTAAATAAGAATTAAAGAAGGAATCCAATTTTACACAACAATATATCACAGGTTGCTATATAATCATATCAAGACATTCTATCAAATTAAACTCACAATTAAATAACACAAATATACAAATTTGACCATTACAAATAATAAACTATATATAAATAATTCTAACATAAATATTTTATATATACAAAGATTGAAAATATCTCCAAATATCTATATTAAATTTGTCACACATATATCTTTATATAAAATATGCATACCTAAGATATTGATGTCTTTAAACCTCACTATTGATATATATCCATCTGGATATTGATATCTTTATGGTTAAAAAGAATGTGTCGTTTATAACAGAAAGGTGCCAACTTATGTCTATTTTGTTATCGCTTTGTTCAAATTAATCCATTTAAAAAACCATGTTCCGTGTACGATTCGACAAGATCAGAACTTGCAATCCATTGTAAGTAGAAGCTGATTCCAAACTCTTCTTGTCTCTATTACGCATATTTTCCATGAATAAAACAAATGAAAGAACAAATACAAGACTCCTGCAATTGGATATTCCAGCTCTTCTGCCCCAGTTCAAGCCTTTAAATCCTCTTCTGTATTCCTGAGTTTATGTGAGCTACCTAATTTGAATCGGAAGCAGCCCATTGATTATAATTGAATCTGTTACATCATGGGGTTTGGTCCAGCCTTCGAAAGCTTCGTTATCGGAGAACTTCTGCTCGACATATTAATTGAGTTAGCTTATGTACTAGGGAACGTAATGCGTTGGATTCTTTCTTGGTTTGGACTGGGAGAGCCAGTGGAATCGAACGCCTTTCCTTGGAGACAGTTTCCAGAACTTCCTTTTCCCATTTCCTCTCCTTCTGCACGCAGGTTCAGAGACATTCTGCCTGTTTCTACATTTCGAGATTATGCAGAAAGGGTTTGTGAGATGGAGGAGGATGTTTTCTGTGCTATTTGCTTAAGCTCATTCTATGAGGACAACGAAATTCGAGAGCTTAGCAATTGTTGTCATGTATTTCACAGGCATTGTTTGGACAAATGGGTTGATCATCAACAAAGTACCTGCCCTCTCTGCAGATGCTCTCTGTTTCCACTGAGCTTTGTGGGTTCTGATAGATGTACAACAGTTGTGCAAGAACTGTAATGGAATTGGATGTGAAGTGGGGAAATGGAACTTCAGAGCAGAGAAAAGTGCCATGATAATGCTGAAAGCATCCATTATGAATATAATGCTTCCTTGCTTTAAGGAAAAGCTCTTTTAGGAAGAATATTGAAGTATTTGACACATTTTTAAATTTACATATATCTGAAGCGGTTTGGTTCCTCTTTCATAGAATTATGTCTTGGGTGTATTAAGATTTTGAGAAAAAGATAGTGCAGCCATGGGAGACTTGCATACATTGCAACGAATATTATGGGGATGAGAATGAAGAGAAAATTTGTTTGAGGATTCAATTGATATAATGTAGCTTCCTGTTTTTGATACGGTAAGCAGCATTTACATGGTGCTGTATCCTTTACACGACAAGTCACAAGGGCCAAAAAAATCAAGTTCATTGTTGATCTAATGTAACATGAATATTTTTGCGGGGCAAATTTCTGCAAGAGAAATTAATAGGAAATCTTGTAAGATTGTAGGAGAAATCTCATTGTATAGGATTGTCTGAGCAAATGGTAAAAAAAGATCTGTAATTGAAGGGCCGCGGACCTCCAACCCCACTGTTGGACTTCACAACAAACAAAATCTACAGCAAAAAAATATTCATTAAAAACTTCAAAAAGCAGATTTTCCCATCTGGCATTTTTTTCTAAACAAACAAGCCAAGCTTCCATACAAAATCTACATGCCGTCATTAGGTTAAATCGATTTTACAAGCAAAAGCACTTTCCAAATGGGTAAAGTTATTAGAAGTTAAAATGCTTGAACTTATACAATAGAGGGGTTTGAGGATTTATAATTATAGAGTAATGGGTCTCATGATATCAAGAAAAAGTTAGATAAATTATCTTTGGAAAATATGAATTTTAATTTTAATTTTCAGATGTTTATTGGTTGTATATTAGTGGATCAAAAAAAATTATTTATTATTTTAGAGGGTTTAGATTCATTTGACAATTTTTCATAAAATTTTGAAGGGAAGGTTTCTCTTTTTATATCAATGATGTTGGGTATATTATTTTAATTTTAAAATAAATTATAGGGCCATCAAATTCTTACGTCTATATTATTTTTTTATCATTAGATATTCATATAGAATTCATGAAACCACTTGATTATATAAAAGATTATTACTCTTTCATTATTACTTAGTGAAAAGTTTTAGGAACCTTCTTCCATGGGATCATTGCTTAAGTTTACTACTTTCTATAAAATAAATAAGGGAAAATGGTGTTGATTATTATCTCTTACTCCTGTATTTTAATAAAATGTATGGTAAAAATTTACATATCTTGTATTTTTCCTCTTTTTTGGACTTATTTTGATTCAATTGTCTTTTATGTAATGATAAGAACACAAGTTGTCTAATTTCTATTGAAAACTAGCACATAACCTAAGCCTTACTTGATCATATCTAGACTCATTACGGGATTGATCTTCATCCTTGATTTATCTATTTCCTACTCAAGTTTGTATTTGTAATTGTGGTACTAATTAAAGGTTATTCAATTTACAAAAATAAACTCATTTTTTTTAAAATTCATATTCAAAATAGTGGCCAACTTAACTTTTCTAGCTAGTTGTTATATGTTGACTCAAATAATGAAACATTTTGCATACCACCTTTAGAGTTCTATCGAAACGCATGCTCTAGTGAACTTTTTACACCATCTAGAACTTAGAGATCATTCAAAGAGCATCTAGCATAAGAAATTGGAGTGAGAGGCAAGGGTAGGTGGAACTGTAAAGGAGGAAGAAGAAAGGTCCTAAGCGGACTTCTCATCCTCCTTCTTTCAAGCAGTAGAGGCAGCATTATGTTGCACTATCGTGGAATATTTAACTGAAATAGCATAGGGAGAAGGAGGGTAGGTCACCTTCAGCACTATGCCCCCATTCTTGTACTTTATGTAAGTGTGATACAACACATTTGTCCTGGGAGGGAGCAAACTAATAGGGGAAAGCTAGAAGTGATCAAGAGAGTAGCCTCCACATGCCACCATCAGTTTGTAACCTTTGTCATGGACTACATGCACAAAACCCTCATGAGAGAACTTCAAGCATTTGTGGATCACCGAGGGGACTATGTTCATGGAAACTAGCCAAGGAATGCCTAGCTTCACTTTGAACAAGTTAGACCTTGAGATAATATCAAAGAGGGCATTCATAGTCTTGGGCCCAACTAGGACTAACAGGATGATAGAACCGGTGGGAGGAATGGAAATCCCCATCATGTGTACATATGGTGCTTTTAGACTCATCGTACCTATCCTTATGTAAGAATTTTATTAACATAATCTATTTTGTGATAACATTAACACAACATGTAGGGTCAACGAGAACACTAGTTACGATATTCTCATTGATAAGAACAAGAATGTACAAGGGAGAGGGTTCTCTATTAGCATTCATCGACCAATCCAGCGAGGTAAACATTATAGTAGGAGACCTACTTGCAGGCTACGTAGATGGGATGGGAAAATGCATGAAGGAAGCCATCTCTATGTACACTTGAAAAGAATTTCATAGAAGCCCCCAAGGGGTTCACAATTAGATAGTGACCTATTCAAGGTTTCTCTTCACAATGTTTAGGGACTATTCTTAGCTACGTCACTAGGGGTTGTAGGTTGGGTTGCAAGGCTAGGCACCCCACAATGCACACACCTACAACACATCTAGAACATGAGAGAAGACTCCTTCAACACTATGAAATGAAACCAGGAAAATTTACATTGAGTTCATCAAAATATAGAGAAGGGGGTCGACTACTCAAGACCCTAGGTCACAGGAGGGTATAGAACAATCAACTACCCTAATCTACCTCATGCTAAGGGATGAATAGGTTGAAAAGGTTTAAGGAATTGTATAAGGTAAGTTTGATGCTTTAAGAGGGTGAAAAGGAAGGGAAATTGATCTTCCTCTCTCCTTCTATCAGCTCAAGGGGTTAGGAAGTCGAGTGAGAAAATTATTGAGTTTGGACTATAACCTAAGCAACTCTTTTCCAAAAGACTCCAACACAAAAGATGGACGACAGTGCAATGTGTTAGCATCTGAGTTGGGTGCTAGCATTCGTACGAATAGAGAGTACAAAGTATAGTCAAAACTAACAGAGAATTTTCTAACAACCTGATAAATACTTGATATGACACAATAATAGGAACAAAAAAAAACTAAACTATTGAAATAGCAAGAAGAATACTTTAACTTAAAATATAAACTGATTATGAACAAAATGATGAGCAAGGGTGGTAGAAATCCAACTTATGATTAGTCCAACCTCCTACAAGCTCCACATGAACAAATTACCTACACAAAGAAGAATGAGGAAAAATATTAGAGTTGTTTCAAGGCTTGCAGTAGTCAAACCACCATTTCGGTGTTCCCACCTCCATGGATAGCAAGGATAGCCACAATAGAGAAAGTACAATAAAGAAAGATAATAAAATGGAAGTACTATGCATTATGCTAACAAAAATATGTTGTAAAATCAATACAACAATGTTAAATGAATGGATATCACCTCCCAACAAATGCTCCCAAGGCACATGAAGGAAGATGTGAGCTCCTAAGCTTGTAAATGTCAATGTTTCCACAATAATGAGAGAAGTAAATCCAACAGAGTGTCAACTTGGATATTCAAAAATGGCTGAAATGTTGTGAATGAACTATGTAGGATGCACAAAAAGATCAAGAAGTGTGAAGAAGATCAAATGGGTGTGTAGAAGATGAATTAAATGAATGAGATGGTCTTTTGAAGATGAAATGGGAGGCAAAAAAAAATTCAAGGTCAATCGAAGGGGCAGAGGCGTTATGTTTTATCACCAATGGAGAAGTGTAATGCCTATGTAGATTCTAGAGGCGGGAATCATGTAAGGATGGAAATGCACTACACAAATGTCTATGTGTTGCGCTAGCATCCTTGATAGAAATTGCCCCATCAACACTACAGAAAACTGCCAAATAGATGGAGAGAAGATGCAGGATGTGGAATAGCATCATTGGGTTGGATTTTTCTAAGGTAAGGGGTGTAAGTGGGGAATTTACAAGGGGGTGAAAATTCACGCCATTAAAACAAGAATATCCTTCCAACATAGTAGCATTGACTTGAAGACAAGTCAACATTTTGAAAGGGAGGATGATGTTAGCTAGAAAGAGTAACTATGCAAGCACCATTGGAAAAATCTTACCACATCTTGCCACAAAGAGCTTGTGATCCCTAAGATTGAAAAGATACCAATTATACTAGAGGTATAATAGATGGGTCATGTTCCATCTCGTAGATCTATATGTATATAGGGAAAGATATCAATGGAAATGTAAGGAAGATAATGAAGATAGAATAGAGGAGTATATGAAAGAATTGTATCTGAAATTGTATGTAATATGTATAAGGATTATATGTAAGAAAGGAAAGAGATAGGTAGAGTATAGGGGAAGATATATAAATATATTGTTTTGAGATGATTGATATAATAAGATCAAGAGATGATATCTTTCATTTGTGAATATATAAGTAATTAATTAATCCTTTATCTGAATCAATCAGTGTTTACCTTTATATGATTGAGTTTGGGGTATAAAATGCACTCAGAAAGTACTTGGGGCTCAAAACTGTGGTATGTGTTTTCATAATTTTCTTGCTAATAGGTTCAATACTTATTTAAATCAAATATCTTGGAATTATCACTCTCACCATAGTAAGCTCTCATGGTATTGGCCTCATAGTTATGGGTTCTCTAGGGGGTATATGTGTAATCACACAAATGCGGCCATGTACCACAATGATGCTTATGCATCGTAGTTATGGCTAGCATAATCCCAAGTGTACTATATACCTTTAGTTGTATGTACTCTATATGCCCCTTCTCTTATGTTCATAACTCACCAAACAACCTATTTCCTTGAGTGAACTGCATGCCATTTACAAGTCATACATAAATTTTTTATATAATACCTTAAGGGATGGTTTCCAAGCATTCATTCCATTTAACAATGGTTTCATTAACATTTATTTAATAAATACAATCACTCCTCTCTTTTAAAAGAGTCTTTATCAATATTATTTATTAATCCCATTTTAACTAAAGGGTCATAATATCCTTAATTTTTTATCTCCATGTTAAAAAAAATGTTAATAACTTTTATCCTTATAATTCCAAAGAACCGTTCACATAATAAATTCCTTTTCATTTCAAAGAAAACATCTATTAACATTTATCCCCCTTTAAATTAGCTTTTTTCTTAGAAGCGTGAAGTGCATTTAAATCACTAAAAAACACTTAATCAATAAATGTAAATATTTACAACAAATACTTTCATTATTTCTTCATGAAACACTATCATCATCATAGTGATGCAATTTCACTTTTACTTTATTGATGATTCTATTTCTCAAAATTATATGGAATCCTTATTTTAATTCAATTTTAATTCACAAATAAATTTCATAAAAATATGTTCAAACTATACATTTCATGATAAACTAATGTGAAATAATTTGTAATTAAAAATTTAACCCAAATATATTTTTTTAATCACATTTCTTTTAACTTCATCATTTGTATACCCTTTTATTTTTATTATAAATATTTTATTCTTCAATATAAATTTTACTGGAGCTAGCTAACTACTAGACAAAAAGAACATATGTACATACAAAAATTCATGAAAGCATGCATAACAACATACATGGTAACATACATAACATGACAAGATGTGGTAGTGTGGGGCCCACCAGATGGGGGATAAAAGTGATGAAATCAGTAGATGGGAGAAAACATCCAAGAAATGGTAGGTAGGAGTTAACAATGCCATCAAGTCGGTATTCCCGCCTCCTACTGGCTAATTAACATGGGAGTCTTAGCTTCACCGTGAAGTTTCTCTTTCATCCTCTTTTTCCTACCATGGAAAAATTAGAGAGTGACGTGTGCCCTTTTTTTTTGGAGAAAGAAGGGAGAATACACACTTTGTTTCCAATCTATACTTTGAAAGCTGAAGGTTTGAGTGCACGTGGAAGAGTTGCAGGAGAAAATCAACCAAATCCAGGTTTTTTTTGGTAGTTTGCACATTTTAAGCTGAAGTTTGGAGTGCACGTGGAGTTTGAGGAGAAAACCAACCAAATCCAGGTGAGGGGTGCTAACCAATTCGGTTGCAGAGGGTTTTACAACACCTTGTAATTTTTAATGTGGGACACACAATGTGTGGGATTTCAATTATTTGAATCTCCTTGTTTAAATGTATGAATGTCTTCAAAATCACACATTCCATTATTGTGTTTAAATTTTGCATGATTGAAAAAAAAAATTCACAAAATAATTGTAATTTGGAAAACACAATGTTGGGTTTCAATTATTTGAATCTCCTTGTTTAAATGTAAAGGGTTGTCTCATGGTGGTTTGCTTGCGACTTAACACCTATGGTTTTGCAACATGGAATGTTACAAAATAGAATGAATGTCTTCAAAATAACACATTCCACTATTGTGTTTAAATTTTGCATGATTCAAACAAAAGTGCACAAAATAATTGTAATTTGGAAAACACAGTGTTGGGTTTCAGTTGTTTGAATCTCCTTGTTTAAATGTAAAGGGTTGTCTCATGGTGGGTTGCTTTCTTCTTAACACCTACGATTTTGTAGCATGGAATGTTACAAAATAGTATGAATTTCTTCAAAATAACACATTTCATTGTTGTATTTAACTTTCGCATGATTGAAAAAATAAAGTGCAAAAAATAATTGTAATTGGGAAAACACAGTCTTGGATTTCAGTTATTTGAATCTCCTTGTTTAAATGTGAAGGGTTGTCTCATGGTGGGTTGCTTACTTCTTAACACCTATGGTTTTGCAACATGGAATGTTGCAAAATAGTATGAATGTCTTCAAAATCACACATTCCACTATTGTGTTTAAATTTTGCTTGATTGGAGAAAAGAAAAAAAGTGCACAAAATAATTGTAATTTGGAAAACATAATGTTGGGTTTCAATTATTTGAATCTCCTTGTTTAAATGTATAGGGTTGTCCTATGGTGGGTTGCTTGCTTCTTAACACCTATGGTTTTACAACAAGGAATGTTACAAAATAGTATGAATGTCTTTAAAATCACACACTCCATTGTTGTGTTTGAATTTCACTTGATTGGAAAAAAAAAAAAAAGGGTGCACAAAATAATTGTAATTTGGAAAGCACAACATGTTGGGTTTCAGTTATTTGAATCTCCTCGTTTAAATGTAAAGTGTTGTCTCATGGTGGGTTTCTTTCTTCTTAACACCTACAGTTTTGCAATATGGAATGTTACAAAACAGTATGAATGTCTTCAAAATCACACACTCCATTGTTGTGTTTAAATTTCACTTGATTGAAAAAAAAGTGCACAAAATAATTGTAATTTGGAAAACACAGTGTTGGGTTTCAGTTATTTGAATCTTCTTGTTTAAATGTAAAGGGTTGTCTCATGGTGGCTTTCTTGCTTCTTAATACCCATAGTTTTGCAACATGGAATGTTATAAAATAGTATGAATCTCTTGAAAATCACACATTCCATTGTTGTGTTTAAATTTTGCATGATTGAAAAAAAGTGCACAAAAAAATTATAATTGGGAAAACACGGTGTTGGGTTTCAATTATTTGAATCTCCTTATTTAAATGTAAAGGGTTGTCTCATGGTGGCTTGCTTGCTTCTTAACACCTACGGTTTTGCAACACGAAATGTTACAAAATAGTATGCATGTCTTCAAAATAACACATTTCATTGTTGTGTTTAAGTTTTGCATGATTGAAAAAAAAATGCACAAAATAATTATAATTTGGAAAACACAATGTTGGGTTTCAGTTATTTGAATCTCCTTGTTTAAATGTAAAAGTTTGTCTCATGGTGGGTTGCTTGATTCTTAACACATACGGTTTTGCAACATGGAATGTTACAAAATAGTATGCATTTCTTTTTAAAATAACACATTTCATTGTTATGTTTAACTTTCACGTGATTGAAAAAATAAAGTGCAAAAATAATTGTAATTTGGAAAACACAATGTTGCGTTTCAGTTATTTGACTCTCCTTGTTTAAATGTGAAGTGTTGTCTCATGGTGGGTTGCTTGCTTCTTAACACCTACGGTTTTGCAACATGGAATGTTACAAAATAGTATGAATGTCTTCAAAATCACACATTCTATTGTTGTGTTTAAATTTCACTTGATTGAAAACAAGGTGCACAAAATAATTGTAATTGGGAAAACACAATGTTGGGTTTTAGTTATTTGAATCTCTTTGTTTAAATGTAATGGGTTGTCTTATGGTGGATTGCTTGCTTCTTAGGGTTGTCGCATGGTGGGTTGTTTGCTTCTTATGTTCACCTATGGTTTTGCAACATGGAATGTTACAAAATAGTATGCATGTCTTCAAAATAACACATTTCATTGTTGTGTTTAACTTTTGCATGATTGAAAAAATAAAGTGCAAAAAATAATTGTAATTGGGAAAACATAGTGTTGGGTTTCAATTATTTGAATCTCCTTGTTTAAATGTAAAGGGTTGTCTCACGGTGGATTGCTTGCTTCTTAACACCTAGAATTTTGCAACATGGTACGCTACAAAATAGTATGCATGTCTTTAAAATATCAAATTTCATTATGGTGTTTAACTTTCGCATGATTGAAAAAATAAAGTGCAAAAATATTTGTAATTTGGAAAACATAGTGTTCGATTCCAGTTATTTGAATCTCCTTGTTTAAATGTGAAGGGTTGTCTCATGGTGGGTTACTTACTTCTTAACACCTATGGTTTTTCAACATGGAATGTTACAAAATAGTATGAATGTCTTCAAAGTCACACATTCCATTGTTGTGTTTAAATTTTGCTTGATTAAAAAAAAAGTGCACAAAATAATTGTAATTGGGAAAACACAGTGTTGGGTTTTAGTTATTTGAATCTCCTTGTTTAAATGTAAAGGTTTGTCTCATGGTGGATTGCTTGCTTCTTAACACCTACGGTTTTGCAATATGGAATGTTTCAAAACATTATGCATGTCTTCAAAATAACACATTTCATTGTTGTGTTTAACTTTCACATGATTGAAAAAATAAAGTGCAAAAAATAATTGGAATTGGGAAAACACAGTGTTGGGTTTTAGTTATTTGAATCTCCTTGTTTAAATGTGAAGGGTTGTATCATGGTAGGTTGCTTGCTTCTTAACACCTACGATTTTGCAACATGGAATGTTACAAAACAGTATGCTTGTCTTCAAAATAACACATTTCATTGTCGTGTTTAACTTTCGCATGATTGAAAAAATAAATTGCAAAACATAATTGTAATTGGGAAAAAACAGTGTTGGGTTTTAGTTGTTTGAATCTCCTTGTTTAAATGTGAAGGGTTGTCTCATGATGGGTTTCTTTCTTCTTAACACCTATGGTTTTGTAACATGGAATGTTACAAAATAGTATGAATGTCTTCAAAATCACACATTCCATTGTTGTGTTTAAATTTTGTTCGATTGAAAAAAAAGGTGCACAAAATAATTATAATTTGGAAAACACAATGTTGGGTTTCAGTTATTTGAATCTTGTTGTTTAAATGTAAAGGGTTGTCTCATGGTGGGTTGTTTTCTTCTTAACACCTATGGTTTTGCAACATGAAATGTTACAAAATAGTATAAATTTCGTCAAAATCACACATTCCGTTGTTGTGTTTAAATTTTGCATGATTGAAAAAAAGTGCACAAAATAATTGTAATTGAGAAAACAAAGTGTTGGGTTTCAGTTATTTGAATCTCCTTTGTTTAAATGTAAAGGGTTGTCTCATGGTGGGTTGCTTTCTTCTTAACACCTACAGTTTTTCAACATGGAATGTTATAAAAAAATGTGCACATCTTCAAAATAACACATTTCATTGTTGTGTTTAACTTTCCCATGATTGAAAAAAAAAGTACAAAAACTAATTGTAATTGGGAAAACACAGTGTTGGGTTTCAATTATTTGAATCTCCTTGTTTAAATGTGGAGGATTGTGTCATGGTGGGTTGTTTGGTTCTTAACACCTACAGTTTTGCAACATGGAATGTTACAAAATAGTATGAATGTCTTCAAATCACACATTCCATTGTTGTGTTTAAATTTCCCTTGATTGAAAAAAAAGTGCACAAAATAGTTGTAATTTGGAAAACACAATATTGGGTTTTAGTTACTTGAATCTCCTTGTTTAAATGTAAAGGGTTATCTCATGGTGGATTGCTTGCTTCTTAACACCTATGGTTTTGAAACATAGAATGTTACATAACAGTATGAATGTCTTCAAAATCACACATTCCATTGTTGTGTTTAAATTTTGCATGATTGAAAAAAAAGTGCACAAAATAATTGTAATTGGAAAAACACAGTGTTCAGTTTCAATTATTTGAATCTCCTTCTTTAAATGTAAAGGGTTGTCTCATGGTGGGTTGCTTCCTTCTTAACACCTACGGTTTTGCAACAGGGAATGTTACAAAACAATATGCATGTCTTCAAAATAACACATATCATTGTTGTGTTTAACTTTTGCATGATTGAAAAAATAAAGTGAAAAAATAATTGTGATTGGGAAAACACAGTGTTGGGTTTCAGTTATTTGAATCTCCTTTCTTAAATGTGAAGGGTTGTCTCATGGTGGGTTGCTTGCTTCTGAACACCTACGGTTTTGTAACATGGAATGTTACAAAATAGTATGAATGTCTTCAAAATCACACATTCTATTGTTGTGTTTATTTTTTCAACTTCATGTATTTTATATTGCACTTGTGTGTGAACAACATTAATTAAACTCCTTTTATTTCGATGATGATATTTTCGTTTAATGTTTTAATTTAGTTTCCAAGTGGTTAATTGTAGTGTTTATGTTGTTTTACTTCAATTTCAATAGTTCCAACTATTGCTTTTGCATCTGCAAGTTGACCAGTCACACATTTTTTCTCATCCCCATTGTTGTTACCGTTTATCACCCCCTTGGCATTCATTTTCATGAACTTCTACCTTCTATTTCATATCTTTTATTTGTAGCTTTAGAGCAGTTGCTTCCTCATCAGCCCTTAGGACAACAATATCCATTTTTTGGATAGAGTTTTGAATGTCTTCAATACTTTTCTGTAGCTTTGCAGTAGCTCTTTGCTTAGCTTTGAGAGAGTCTTTCTGATTAGAGAATGCAGATGTTTTATGTTTGATAAGTTATTTACAAAAAAAATCTACCTTTTCACATATGGCTTTCATGTCTCCAGCCAACTGATTCTCTTTTTCTGCTATAAGATCTATTTTTTCCTTTTCATTATCATCTATTTCGACTTGTATTTGTTGCATGGAATTCTTAAGTTGAAGAATCTTTCACTTCATTTGTTCAACTCCACTTATAGAATCAACTCTCACTTTCTTTTCTTTCATAAATTCATATGGAATACAAAATTTATTGACTTTATCCACTTTTGCATTGGTTTTTTCCCATTGCAGATATTGCAAGATGCTCCTTCATCAAGTTGTCAAGTGCAAGAACAATATTTCCAGTTGATAGATTATCTATCTTATTCACTTTGGTCTACTTCTTTTCAAGTGTTTTTAGAGTAGATTTTTTTTTATTACATACTTGCTACTTGACTTCTACAATGCCATATGCCCATTGTGGATACTGCACACGCACCTTCCTGAAATTCCCAATAGCGCTAAGTCTCTTCAATCAATATAGTATATGTCTCATTCACTATGGCATGCTTCTTTTCAAGTATTTCTATAGTAGATTCCTTTGTCATTTCATACATTCTAGTACCTGTTGTGTCCAATTTTGCATTGTCATTTTCCCATTGCACATACTTTAAATGCTCCTTCCCCAACTTCTCAAGAGCAAGAAGAATCTCTTCTGTCAATTTATTATATATCTCATACAGTTTGGTTTGCTTCTTTTCAAAAAAATTATAGGGATGTTTGCTTATTCATTTCATACATTCTAGTACCCACTACCTCTTGAAGTGTTAAGAATATCTCAGGTTCCTCAACCCATAGTGTTTTCCAACATTGAATTATCAATAGACAAAATGAGTGTAACGAAAACCTTACACTACCAATGTAAGAAAAGGAACCTTGTAAATTTACCAAAACTATTACTTAGAGTATGAATTGCATTTGTATTTCGTCATATCATTAAAATATAGGCAGCTAGGAAAACAAAGTGGATTGTGAGTTAGTTTGTTGAGCTTGTACAAAGCTAAAGGGTGGAGAATTTGGAGAGGAGTTGCAGCTGAGGGATACATAAAAGTAACCATATTTAGCTAAGGTTTGACCAACCAATTGTGTTCTTATACATAGATGGTTTTTCAACACTATGTGGGTTGCAGGTTTCTTAACGCACTGTGTTTTCCAACCTCTGATTATACAGATAATATGATTGCAATAAAAACCTTTTTTTGTTTACACAATACAAATTTAATGAAAGGAACATCTTCAAAATATATAACAAGTCTCAGTTAGACTAAAAATTGTGTTTCAACTTTCTCAAATTAATAAACTATACGCAAGTTGGAAAACACTGTGGGTTGTATTTTCTATATTTTTGCTTGTTGTAAGTTGAAGGGTGGATTTTTTACTTTTGTGCTTGATGTTCTTTTGTTGTTCATGTTTAGTTTTATGTTCACAAATTTTTTAATTCACTAGTTCAAATCCACTTATAGCATCATCTTTCACTTTCTCTGCTTAGACAAATTCATATGCAATATAAAATCTCTCAAGTTTATCCACTTCTACATTGTGATTTTCCCATTGCACATATTGCACGTGCTCCTTCCTCAACTTCTCAAGAGTGGTAAGAATAGATCTTTAGTTATAAAAATATCTATCTCACATTATTTTCAAGTGTTTTTAGAGCAGATTCCTTTTCAATTTCATAAATTATAGAACCTGTTGCCTCTAGATTTGTATTGTTTTGTCGCCTTTGCACATACTATAGATGCTTCTTTCTCAATTTATCAAGAGCATAAAGAATATCTTAAGTCAACACAGTGTCTATCTCATTAACTATGGTTTTTAATGCAAGTGAGCTTCACAATTTATTGCAATTTTGATTTACAGTTAAAATTGCTTTTTGAATTCTTCATATGTTTCACAAATAAATGCACAAAAAAATAACATGTTTTAGCCTACGTTCATTGAGTTATTTTTTTATCAGCAGATGCAAAGAATGTGTTTTTTTCTTTTCACATTGTTGGCAACCATAGAAGTAATTACATGTTATTATTCACATTATGCTTATAGGCTACATATAAAGTTGTAGGTTGGACTTCTCATCCTGTTGTTCAACTTGCACTTTTTTAGTTCATGAATTGTCATATACACTTTTCCTGGTCATGGTAATTCACCCCAAATGGAAGGCTCGATATCACATGATTCCTGCTAAGGTAAAACAAGTTTGTACACCCCATAGACTATGGTGTCTTAGTCTTTTTACATGTAAAGTTGTGATTTTACCTGTGGTCTTTATGTCCGCTTGGAGGTTCAAGTAGACACTATGTTTTCCAACATGCATTGGTTGACATCATGGTTGATAGGAAATTTTACACATGTATTCCTTTCTTGATTCACTTCATTACTGATTCATGCTTTTTTCAACAGATGCAAAAAAAATTATTCTTTTGGCGTTGTTGGCAGCAATGGATGCACATTTATTTACATAGAAGGTTGTCATAAAAAATTTTGGTTTCCCTCTAACCTTTCCTCCCCATTAACACATACACATGCACCACAACCAATGTATCTTCCCTAATACATCTATTCTTGCAACTGTAGAAGTAATTACATAGTGTTATGCACATTGCACTCATATGCCATATACAAAGTTGTAAGTTGAACCACTCATCATGTGGTTCAACCTTCACTTGCTTATTTCATGAATTTCCAGATGTTCCTTTGCTACACATGTTAGGTCACCCTAAACAAAAGGCTAAATATCACAACATGCCTCCTTAGGTAAAAGAGGTTTGTACAGCCCACATACTCTGAAATCTTAGTTATATTTACTTGCGGGGTTACAAATTTACTTGCGGTCTTTATGTTCACTTGGAGGTTCATCTACACGCTATGTTTTCCAACCTGCATTGGCTTACATCATGGTTGATAGGACATTTTACACTTTTCTAGCTTTCCTCATTCTCTCCATTACTGATTCATAATTTTTTTAACAGATGCAACAAACATGTTATCTTTTTGGTGTTGTTGGCAGTACAATGGATGCACTTTTTTTTTTACATACAAGAACCCTTCCTCTCCTTTAACACATACACATAGCACAACCAACGTATCTTCCAAAAATAATACATTTGTTGTTGAAATTGTAGAAGTAATTACATATTGTTATGCACGTTACACTCCTACGCTACATACAAAGTTGTTGGTTGAACCACTCATCGTATGGTTCAGCCTTCACTTGTTTATTTCATGAATTGCTAGATGTAATTTTTCTCCTTGTGTTAATTCATGCCAAATGGAAGGTTGAATATCTCAACATGCCTCCTCAGGTAAAAGAGGTTTGTACACCCCATATACTCCAAAATATTTGTTATATTTACTTGCGGGGTTGTGAATTTATTTGCAATTTTTATGTCCACGTGGAGGTTCATCTAGACACTTTTTTTTTTCCAACCTACATTGGGGTATGTGCAGGATCATCATGGAAAAAATAGGCCCTTAAGTGGCAAAAAATTTAAAAAAAATAGAGTTAGGCAACTTGACATAAAAACTAAATCAATCATCAGTCTCAGTGTAATGGTCAGGTCAGGTATCTCAGTGTGATGCATATTTTTTTTGTAAATTTTTTCCATGTGAATAATTAATTATCATTTTTTTATTACAACTTTTAAAAAATATAAAAAATCATGTACGTTCGACCACCTTAACTTCACCAAAACTTAATGAAATTCTTTTTTTTTAATCCTATGAGTATACAAATCATAGAATACTTAATGTTTGGATTCAAAATGTGATACCATTTGAACACTATAGATGTTTTTCAATCAGCCTATCAATCAAGACTTTAGTCGTAATTTAAATAGAAAATGAATAATAATTACTTATTAAATTCAAAGTAAAGCATAATTTATATCGATGGAAAGTCGAGAATCTCCTTTAAAAACCCTTTTCGTTTCATCAATCTTGGGTAACAAAATAGTCGTCAGCCACATATCCATCATATTGCCACTTTTTGGCTCATCATGATCCTGTACATACCCATTGGCTTACATCATGGTTGATAGGAAATTTTACCCCTTTCTAGCTTTCCTCATTCTCTCCATTATTGATTCATCTTTTTTTCAATAGATGCAACAAACATGTTATCATTTTGGCATTGCTGGCAACAATGGATGCACTTTTATTTTTTGCATACAAGGTTGTCATCAAAGATTTTGGTTTCCCTCTAAGCCTTCCTCTCCTTTAACACAAACACATGCACCACAACCATTGTATCTTCCCAAGATAATACATTTGTTATTGCAACTATAGAAGTAATTACATACTATTCTGCACGTTACACTCCTATGCCACATATGAAGTTCTAGGTTGAACCACTAATCGTGTGGTTTAACCTTCACTCTATTTCATTAATTGCTAGATGTGCTTTTGTGCCTCATGTTAAGTCACATGAAATTTAAGGTTGAATATCACAACATGCCTCCTCAGGTAAAAGAGGTTTGTACACCCCATATACTCTAAAATCTTTGGTATATTTACATGCATAGTTGTGAATTTACTTGCGGTCTTTATGTCAGCGTGGAGGTTCATCTACATGCTGTGTTTTCTAACCTTCATTCACTTACATCATGGTTGATAGAAAATTTTACACCTTTATACCTTTCCTCATTCTCTCCATTATTGATACATATTTTTTTCAACAGATGCAACAAACATGTTATCATTTTGGTGTTGCTAGCAGCAATGGATGCACTTTTTCTTTTTACATACAAGGTTGTCTTCAAATTTTTTGGTTTCCCTGTAACCCTTCTTCTCCTTTAACACATACACATGCATCACAACCAACATATCTTCCCATGATGATACATCTACTATTGCAATTGTAGAAGTGATTGCATATTGTTATGCATGTTACACTCCTGCACTACATACAAAGTTGCAGGTTGAACCACTCATCGTGCGGTTCAACCTTCACTTGTTTATTCATGAATTGCTAGATGTGCTTTTGCTCCTCATGTTAAGTCATGCCAAATAGAAAGCTAAATATCACAACATTCCTCCTTAGGTAAAAGAGGTTTGTAGACCCATATACTCTAAAATCTTTGTTATATTTATATGCAAGGTTGTGAATTTACTTGAAGTCTTTATGTTCGCGCGTTGTGTTTTCCAACCTGCATTCGCTTACATCATGGTTGATATAGGACATTTTACACCTTTCTGGCTTTCCTCATTCTCTCTATTACTTATTCATCTTTTTTTCAATAGATGCAACAAATATATTATCATTTTGGCATTGCTGGCAGCAATGGATGCACTTTTTTCTTTTTTGCATACAAGGTTGTCATCAAAGGTTTTGTTTGTCATTTTCTTTTGTCGTTGTCTATTTCCACTTGTAAGTTGAGATGGATAGTATGATTTCTAGCTTGTGTTTGTGTTATATTTTCTGTGTAGCTTGATTCAATATATTGCCTTTAACTTTCCTTAGTTGGAGCTAGCAACCTCCTATTGGTTTCACGTGGGTGACAGCAATGCAAACACATTTTATTTACATTCAATGAATGATTTATTTCTTTTTCTTGACACAATCCACACTAATTTTAAATATTCATCCAATTTTGTCCTTTCCTAGAATGGGGAGAGGTTTGAAATGGAAGAAGCAAGACGAATTGCACATGCAAGATGTACAAAATGGAGGCTCTCCTTTTTCCTCTTTTGATTTGCAATGGACTCCTATTTCTATCAAGAAGGATGGGATCCCTGACCTTGTTGCAGCAATTCCTCGTATGAGACTTGATGATTTCATTCGTGATGAAATGACCATTGACGGTTTTAAAACTAAATTTCTAGACAAGAAAACAAGACAACCTACCACCACGCATCCCCTTGACAACAAAAATGATGGAAAAACAATTTGGTGTTAGAGGTTTGTATCTTTCAACATTCATTTGTATCGTCCAATGAAATTTTACTCTCTCTTGCTTCAAGATGATGAGATGATGCATTTTTCATAGCTACTAGTGTCAATACGGTCCTACAAACTCAAATACCAGCCTCCACCAGAGAAGAAACAACAAAAGGAATTTATACAAATGCAAGGTTTTCAATACCACTTCATGGTAAAGGTTATGAATGGAAAACCTGATATTGCCTATATTATCTACAAAGAAATGTTCCATGTCGAAATAAAATGGTGAATTTTTCCATGGCATTCACAACACAAGTGGAGAGAAATGTTCCATGTCGAAATATATTTGGTCTAATTATGAAGGATCCAAATTTTCCTATTCTATTTTGGGAGATAAATGATACTAATGTAGTGTTGTAGAAATCAACCTAAAATTAACACAAATCAATAATGAGAAGGATGAATGAAAGGATGCAATATCACCCTTCACTGATGCTTTAAATATTTCACATGCAACACTCACTCTTCAATGAGGAAAAATGATTCACGTAAAATTTTGGGATATAATACACACACAATAATGTAACATTTATTTTATTTAAATTAAAGTGCAAATTGTTTGCATTCCCCAGAATAAGAATCCCATCCATATATAAATCAGAACTTCTAAATGCAAAATAAATTTTGGAAATTTAACTATCTAGTACACTTGTGATTCAAGCTATGGCAACTAGAATCACCTATATTTACTACAGAAGCTTCACGTCTCCTGAAGCATCCTTCTCAATCCACCTTCCCTTGTTTTATTCAATTTTTTATCCTCACCTATATCAACCACCTAGAAGAAAGACAAGTGTTAGCAATAGATTAAATTGGTAAATTAAAGACATTTGGTTCTACAAAGAACTCACTTCATTCCAAACTTCACCGACATTGGATTATATGTTGTGTTGACTACAACATGCCAGCTTGTATAGTCAATAAACAAACATATTAATCTCTACGATGGGAATTTAATTTCCAATTTAACCTATCACTAACACTAGTAATATATATCAGCAATTATATCTATCATTTTTCCATTTTGTTAGAAGTGTGAAGCAATGAACATTCATTCAAATATATCTCAAATTCATCTCTCCTAGCATATGAAAGAGGCCATCACTTACATAGTCAATAAGGGCAGACAAGACACACAAGAAAGATACCACACACCATTGTTAAACTTCTATTTATTTCATTACTTGTACAAATAACTGAAAAAATACAGATTATTGCAAGACACATTGGTTGCAAAGCACCATGTGCATCAACTATTCAAGAATAAACATTAAGAAGTCAATGAAAACCTTGGTGATCACCTTGATTGACCAAAAAATAGCAAGTGATTGCATTGGTTAAATATGACAATGCATAGAATAATTATACATTGGATAACACTTTGTGGTTCAATATCCATGCTCAAACCTAGAGGGTGAAGAGCACAATGAGGAGTTGCACATGGGGAAACCACAAAACTTACCAAATTGAGGTGAGGGTGAGTAAGCAATTGGGTTGCTACTTGTAAAGGGTTTTAGAATAGAACATGTGCATTACAGCATGTATAACACCCAGTGTTTCCCAACCCATAATTTTAGAAAACAGTAAGAATGTATTCAAAAAAAATTGTGATCAATGCAGTACCAACCCAATTGGTGTGTCACCCCTCGGCTCAATTTCATTACACACCCATTGTTTTCCAACATGCACTTATATATAGATAGTAAGAACGTAATGAAAAATATTTGTTTAGTACAAATTAAGAATGTAATGGGATGCAACTAATATCTGCACAAAATGCACCTATGTACATACAAAATCGCATGAAACCATACAAAGAAACATGCATAACACATGAAAAGATGTTGTAGCGCAGAGCCTGCCAAACAGGGGATAAAACTAACAAAACCAACATACGAGAGAAAACATTACAGAAACGGTAGGAAGGAAATAATGGCACCATCTGGTAAGTTTTACCACCTCCTTCTAGCCGATAAAACTAGGCCATGTCGCTTGCACAGGCACGAGGAGGATCTGCAAGTGGGGAATACAAAAAACATACCAAATTGAGGTGAGGGGTGACTAAGCAATTGGGTTGCTACTTGTAAAGGGTTTTAGAACAATATGTGGGTTGCAAGTTTTATAACACCCAATGTTTTCCAACCAGGAATTTCAAAACATAGCAAGAATGTAATTGAAACCTTTTCTAATTAACGCAGTAACAACCCAATTGGTTTGTGACCTCTCACCTCAATTTGATTACACACCCGGTGTTTTCCAACATGATGTTATATATAGACCATATGAACGTAATGAAAAAGATTTGTTTAGTACACAATAAGAATGTAATGAAGATCACCTTCAAAATTTATGCAAACCACATTGAATGAGATAGATTAAAGATAATGTATTGAGTGAAGAGATTCTCCCTACTATTCAAAAGTTGAGGAAGGTGCATGTCCAATATGTGCAATCAAAAAATGGCAATGCAAAACTCGACCAACAGGTAGTACATAGTATGTAATCGAAAAGGAATCTACTCTAAAAACACTTGAAAAGAAGCAAACCAAAGTGAATGAGATAGATAATGTATTGACTGAAGAGATTGTTCCTCCCCTTCAAAAGTTGACAAAAAAGTATGTGCACTATGTGAAATGGACAAATGGCAATGCAAAACCGGAGGCAACATGTACTAGAATGCATGGAATGAAAAACTAATCTTCTCTAAAAACACTTGAAAAGAAGCAAAGCGGTTGAGTGAGATGCATAATGTACTGACTGAAAAGATCCTCATGCTCTTGATAAGTTGACGAAGGTGCATGCACAGTACAAGCAAAGGGAAAATGGCAATGCATTAGTGGAAAAACTAAAGAGGCTTTGTATTGTGCAATAATTTGTGCACGCAAAGAAATTCAAAGATGTTGCTATGGATGGAGTTGAACAAGTAAATTCTATCATGAATAACTTCTACATCACAGTATATTTTCCACTATGAACTATAATAACTATTTTATTTATTAGTTCTGAAGCTTCATAAGTGTCACTTGCCAGAGTAATAACTTGTAATTTTTCTACTACACATTGCATGAAATTGTCTTGTTTGTCAAAACTTTTTCTTGAACTCCCCTAACTTATTATCCTTTTCAAAAACAATACATAGGAATTTGAATATTCCTTCTCTTCAAGTGACTTTTAATGCATTCCACTCAATTATTAACACACCTTGGATAACTTCACTTTTCTAATTTTGATTCAATGAGATAAAATAGGAGTTAGCCAAACTGTGGTCAACATTGATTGGAAGTGCATTAAAAGTTGTGCTTGAAGAGGAAGATTATTGAAATTACTTTTCTACTCTCTCTAAAAAGGACAATAATATTAGGGAAGTTCTTGAATAATATTGTATGGATAAGACAACTTGGGTGCTCTATGTCCCAAGAAAATTACAAGTTATTAGTTTCACAGAATTACATGTAGACAACATGAGTGTAATGAAAACCTTTAGTTTTGTAGTTAGCAAGAATGTAGTGAAGTCCATTGACCTTCACAAGTTAAAGCAACTCTTTCTTACAGTAAAAGTTGGATTTCAATTTCCTCATATGATTTTAAGAATAAATGTAGAAAATAATTTAGAACAAAAAGTATGCTTGCACTAAAGTAACTAACACAAGACACTGTGTTTTCCAACAATGCATACTATATGTGTGTGTGTGTGTCTGTGTGTGTGTGTGTGTGTGTATGTGTATGTAATATACATATGCATATTATATATATATATATATATGTATATATATATATATATATGTATATATACATATGTATATATATATATATATGCATATTATATATATGTATATATATATGTATAATATACATACTATCTATATGTGTATATATATATATATATATGTATATATATATATATGTATATGTACATATATATATGTACATACATATATATGTATATGTACATATATATATATGTATGTACATACATATATATATATATATGTACATACATATATATATGTATGTATATATAAATATGTATATATACATATATATATATATGTTGCCAACAAAAAAACTAACTGACATAGGACAATGAGTTTTCTAACTAATAATTCTGACACAGGAGAGTGAATTTTCTAAATAGAATTTTTTTTTATCTCCAAAATACTTGAACAAATCATTTCATAACAAACTAATTGTCATGCGAGAGTGTGTTTTCCAACACTCCAAATAATGCAACCATTTTATTTGTTCCAATCAGATGAACAAAGGGAAATTCCATATTTACGTCACCAAAGAGTTGTTCTAAAAGATGAAGGTGGACTTCATTACATTTTTTGAGCATTTGAAATAAAAACTTTTCTTGAGGGAATAACTGAGAGGAGACAGTTTGTTTTCCAACACTGCAAATAATGCGAGTATTTTATTTTGTTCCAATTATATGAAGAAAGTGAAATGGCATTGGACTATAGCAAAGAGTTATTCAAAAACTTCAAAGTTGTCTTCACTACATTCTTTTAGCATAACAAAACAAAACTTTTAATAACAAACTAACTGACATGGGACAGTGTGTTTTCCAACACTGCAAATGATGGGAGCATTTTATTTGTTCCAATCAGATGAAAAAAAGGAAATGCCATATTTACATCACCAAATAACTGTTCTAAAAGATCAAGGTGGAATTCACTACATTTTTGGAGCGTACAAAACCAACACTTTTCATGAGGGAATAACTGAGAAGAGACAGTGTGTTTTCCACTACTGCAAACAATGTGAGCATTTTATTTTTGTTTATTTTTTATCTTCTGATTAGTATAGTCAAAATGGCATTTCACTTTCCTCATTTGATTTGACCAAATAAAATGCTCGCATTATTTGTAGTGTTGGAAAACACATTGTCTCCATATAAGGTGTTAAGAAACAAGCAACCCATATAGTGTTGTAAAACCCTCTGCAATTGAGAGGAGATAGTGTGTTTTCTAACTTTGCAAATAATGCAAGAAATTTATTTGTTCCAATTAGGAGAAGCTAACTTGTAAACAAAAAGCACCTATGTATGTAACATGAGATCAAAATGTAATTTCACATTCCTCATCTAATTCGACCTAATAAATTCTCACATTATTTTTAGTGTTGGAAAACACACTATCTCCATATAAGGTGTTAAGAAACAAGCAACCCATATAGTGTTGTAAAACCCTCTGCAATTGATAAGAGACAATGTGTTTTCCAACTCTGTAAATAATGTGAGAAATTTATTTATTTGTTCTACTTTGGGATGATCTTGGGAGTCTTAGGGTGAACTTTTTGGATCTTCCCTAGCTTGTAATGGGAGATTGTAATACTCCTCTATATGATGATGAGAAAGTGGGAGGGTCTCAAGCCAATCCTGAGAGTAGGTTTGATTTAATAATGTTTATTGATGACAATACTCTTGTTGATGTTAAGCTTTCAAGAGCAAGCTTTACTTGGTCCAATCAGCGTGTTGGTGTGGATAATATTCAAGTTAGATTAGATAGAGCTTTAACCTTTGCTTCCTAGTTTGTGGACTTTGCGTGTTCCTTGTCTTCTATTACAAGATGTGGGTTGAACCACTTCCATATCTCTTTTGTTGTTGATAGGCTTGGGAGTAAGAAGAGATTTCCTTTTAGGTTTGAATCCATGTGGTTAAGAGATCCTTGTTTTATGGATTGTATCAAAAAATGGTGGCAAGTTAACATTGATGGTTGTGCAATGTTCATAGTTTCCAAGAAGTTGAATTTTGTTAAGAGGGATCTCAGAAAATGGAACAAAGAGTCATTTGGTCACATCTCTGATTCTAAAAGTTATGTTCTTAAGAAGTTGGATGATGTCCAGCATGTCATCCAATCGAAAGGTTTATTGGAAGATCTGTAATTACTGGAAGATAGTCTTCTCGCACAATTGCATGATATCATTACCAAGGAGGAATTTTAGAGGAAAAGGTCACGAGCTATCTGGTTGAAGTCTAGGGACCATAATTCTAAGTTCTTTCATCTCACTGCTCTTAGGCATAAGTCGTGAAATAGAATTTCCTCAATTAGAGTTGATGGGTTGTTGAAGGCTATTAGAAGAGTGGCTACTAGGTTCTTTGAACAGCTCCTAATGGATGATCTACTCTGGGATCAAAGGATAGTGGATGCCTCTCTGGAAGTTATTCCTAAAGTTGTGATGGATAATTTGAATAAGGAATTGATGGCTATTCCTTCAGCCTCAGAAGTCAAAGAAGTAGTTTGACTTTCCTTTATTGTTCTTCCAGTCATGTTGGGAGACTGTCTTTGAGGATGTGATTAATGCTACTAAGGAGTTCTTTGGCTCAAGAATTCTCCTCAAAGAGCTTAATGTGACTTTCATTGTTTTGAGTCCCAAATCTGTTGATGCTAAGAGTTTTTGTGAGTTTCACCCGATCAGCCTCTATAATTCTATTTATAAAAAAAATTGAAAGTGCTTGCTTCTAGATTGCAAAAATGCTTGTCAAACCTGATTTCTAAGCACCAGAGTGGTTTTTTCAAGGGTTGTCAGATCCTTGATTCTATCATTATGGTTCATGAGCTTGCTCATTCCATTAATGTATCTAAAAATTTGGGTTTCTTTCTAAAGTTTGACCTGCTCAAATCTTATGACAGAGTGAGCTAGAGATTTCTTTTGAATGTCTTGGACCGGTTTGGTTTCTACAAGAAATTCCACCAACTTGTTGAGCAACTCATTTCTTCTCCCTCATTTTTTGTCCTCGTGAATGGATCTCCTTCTCCTTTCTTCTGAAGTTCATGTGGGCTAAGGAAGGGAGACCCTATCTTACTGCTTCTTTTCATCCTGATGGAGAAGGCTTTTGGTCATAATATCCAGAAGGTGCTTCAAGCCAGGGTTCTAAGGGGTCTTTCGTCTTCGTCCAGATGTGATCTGATTACTCACCAACAAATCATTGATGACACTATTATGATGGTCATTTATTCTGTTAAGGAAGTTAGATTTGTTAAGTGGTTGTCAGCTAACTATGAGAAGGCTTCTGGTCAGAGGATCAACCTTCCTAAGAGTTATATTTTCTTCCCCAACACTCTTGAAGCTCTATAGCTTAAGCTTGCTAGAATCTTTTCTTGCAATAGAGGTGAGTTCGCATCTTCTTATCTGGGGTTCCCTTTGTGTATCTCTAAGATTTTGGATTCCTTTTGGTTGGGTCTACTGGATAAATTTAGCAAGAAGTTAGTGGGTTGTAAAGGTGTGCTCCTTAATCAAGCAAGTAAAATTCAGCTTATTTCGTCCACTCTCCAAAACCTACCCCTGTATGCTATGAGTCTCTTCAGGGTTTTTGTAAAGTTTGAAGATAAAATGGAAAATATTATTCAAGAAGGTTCCTTTGGTCAGGGGTTGATACTAAAGACATAATTCCCCTTATGGCATGGGATTCGATGTGTAGACTAAAGAAATGGGGAGGTCTGGGTATTAGAAATCTAAAATATTTTAATAAGGCTCTTTTATCAAAAAAAATTTGGAGGCTCTTGAATGGGGATGTTGGGTGGGGCCCTTTGGTGAGTAATAAGTATCTGTATGGTTTGGAGAGACCTTGGAACATATTGTCTTAGGAGGAGATTCCTACTCATTCATGTTTTTGGAGGAATATTATGCTATGCAAGGACTTGATTGCTAGAGATGTTAAGTGGTTGTTGGGTGATGGTACAAGTATTCTTTTCTAGGAAGATTTTTGGTGTGGAGTTTTCCCTCTTATTTGTCTTCCTTGGGAACCCCTTATTGTCCCCTTGTGTAAATGGTTATTTGGGGCCAAGGTGGCTGATTGTTTTGTAGATGGGAAGTGGAAGAATTTTGAGGTGTGGGACCTGTCTTTGAAGGTTCTAAAGGATTTCTTATGTAAGGTTTGGATCCCCTCTTTCCCTAGATGGGATAGAGACATTTGGGCCCCTTGTACTAGTGGAAATTTTTATGTGGCTTCTACTCTCATTAGTTCTTTAGAAGCGCCTACATCTTTTCCTTTCTGGGGGAGGTTGTGGAATAAGAAGTTGATCCACAAAGTGAATGTTTTCTTTTGGCTACTCATGCAAGGTAAATTTCTAATGACAACCTTTGTAAGAGGGGGTTTGTGATTCCTAATAGATGTGTTCTTTGTGAAGCTGATGATGAGAATGCTTTCCATATTCTCCTTGAGTTTTATTATTAGTTTTCTCTTTGGAGTAAGTTTCTCAAACTCTGGGATATTGGTTGGGTCTTTCTGGATTCTCTTGCTAAGTTTTTTTATCGATGGACTTTCCCTTCTTCCTCTCCTATTTTGCAATGGTTGTGGGATCTTATGGCCCCACATATTTCTTGGGGATTATGGAATGAAATAAATAACAGGATCTTTCAGGAGTCTAAGCTTAAGGTTGATAGTCTTTTTATCAAGGTCCGTTGAGCCATTCTAGAGAATTTTTCTCTGATTCTTTTTTATTCTTCTCGATGTGTCCCTTTTTCTTGTATTGTTGGTTATGAGCTTCTGGTGACTTCTAACTAGAAGATTACTTCAATTCCTATTGTGAATCCTAATTCAAGCTCATTTGCTAGATTGAACACTAGATGGAAGCCTCCTCCTTTTGGTTGGGTTAAAATTAACTTTTATGGGGCAGCGAAGGGGAATCCCAGGCCTACAAGTTGTGGGGGGTGTTAAGAAATGATGTTGGCAAACTCCTTGGCATGGTGGCACTCCCGTTGGGAACTCATACCAATCATTGTGTGGAGGTGGAGGCTACGTACATAAGTGTTAGATATGCTATCAACAAATGATACTCCAAATTATGGCTGGAAGGCGACTCCATGAACATAATCAATTATCTGTGTGGCACTCATACTCTAAGTTGGAATGTCAACTAGCTCATTAAGGATATGATAATCATGTTGCAAGCTTGTGATGAGACCCGTGTCTCACATTTACTGAGAAGGAAACTCGTTGGAAGATTTTTTTGCCAATGAGGCTATCAAGTTAAATGAATTTCGTTCGTGGGAGGAGGGATCGATCCTTCCTGAGAAAGCTAGGATTTTATTAAGAAATGATGGCGTGGGGTGAGGTGATGCAACATTTATGGTCTAGTACCTTCCTCCATTTTGCATGCTTTGTAGGTGTCTTATTGCTCCCTGGTCTTCAGTTGAGTGTTTTTGCAAGGGTTTTGTGAGTCTTTTGTTGGTAGCCATGGGTCGTGATAGGAGAAGAATCGAAATGCATTCATGTGGAGACATTCGAAGAAAGAAGAAACTCTAGAATATTCTATGCAATGGTAATTTTACTCCACTTTTGGAGATATTGCATGAGCATGACCCTATTGCCTCGACACAATTTGTTTCTTTCTGGAATAATCATAAGTTCAAGGTTAAAGTTTTGGAAGTGGAGGTAAATGAGGATTTGGTTGCCAGTGTTACTAGGATGTCGACTGTGGGTCAGAAGTTCTTTAAAGATAAAAAGAGTAATGAGGAGGCGATGGTCCAGTTTTTTAAAGATGATGAGTGGAAGCAATTAATCAAATTGGAGAGTTTGGGCTATGAGAGAAATTCCCTCAAGAAAATCTGGGCGAGCATTGTTGAGGTGCTGATGCATTATGTGACTCTAGAAGGGAGGTTTAGGGCTATTCTTGGTCACCATTTTACTCTCCTCAACCATTTCCAACATGGTTTGTTCATTTCGTTCCCTTTCTTTCTATTATCATCTTTGGAGGTTTCATTGTACACTCATCTAAAGAATACGAGGGGCCCCGTCCTCCATGAAGGGCTTATTTTATTAATTCTAGAGCATTTCAAGACTCTTATCCCTACCTTGACCATCAAGGGCAAGGAGAAAGATTTAAGTGATATGTCTGGGTCATCGAGTTTGGAGTCCTCTTTGGATGAGGAAGAGGAATGGAATGAAGATGAGGAGGATGTTTCTCTTGTGGCTATGACTACGTCTTCAAAGAAGAGGAAGGTGGTTGGTGCTAAGTGCAACAGGACTGCTAAGCAGTTGGCCCTTTCTGAGAGTGAGGACATGGAGGTGGGGTCGAACGATCCTTCTCCCAAATCTATGGAGGTGGTTGTTGGTAAAGATGTTATTAGTTATGGTCTTGAGGTGGGGACATAGGATAATGATGTGGGTTTGGTTGACAAATTGAGAAGGTTGTTGAAGCGTATTACTAACTTGAAGAACAAGGCCTCTAAGGTTCCAACTAAGGATCCCAATGTATTGGCTGGTGAGGATAAGGATTATAGAGATAAGACGGTGGCCATTAAGGATTCTCCCATGCAGGAATTGCCCAAGGAGGAGTAGGACAAGAAGATTAGGGATCTGGATGAGGAGGATGCAGAAAAGAAAACAGCCAAACAGGAGCCCTTGAAGGTAAACCCTCTTTCTAAGGACTTTTCTTACCTTGATGATGATGTTATGTCCATGTATGAATTACTAGATACGGCTAGAGCTAGGGCCACCCTTACCTTTAAATTAGCCAAATGGACTCTGCAGGAGTTCAATAAGATTAATATTAAAATCAGAGGTTTGAAGGAAAATATGAAGAATGTGTTGAAGGGTATGGTGTCGGAAATTCTTATAGACATAATGATGGGCCTTGAAGGTTCCTATCATGACTTTAAGTCTTTGTGTGATGAAAGATTGATGGCTCTAAAGGCTAAGGTTTTAGGTATAAATGTAGATATCAAAAAATTAATGCAGGCATGCCATATCTCTGTGAAGAATAGCGCGGACTCCTTGGAAGTCCATTTCAAAAAAATAAGTGAGCTCAAGGAAGATCGGGTTTATTTCTTTGAGCTTATGGAGAAAGAGCGCGGCCAAGGGAAAAGGTAAAAAAGTTGCTAAGGACGATGACAAAGGACCAGTTGGTAGAGGGTCGGTTGATTGGAAGAAATCATTTGATGCTGAGAAGAAGGAGTTGTTGGATATGGTCGAAAGGCATAGGAACCAGAAAATTGAGGTGGCCAACACTCTGAGTGGCTTGAACTAGTGCCTGGTCTTTTTCTTTTTTTCTTTCTATTTCATGTTGGGTGTAGATTTCATTTAGGTTGTTTTGTTGTTTTGTGGTTGTTGGGTTTTTTTGGTAGATGTTTGTCATACTTTTAGTGTAGCACCCGCCCAGTTGTATTTTTTGGTTGTTTGGCTATTGTTGGTGGTCTTTTGAAAATCTTTTCTTGTAGTATTTTGTATCTTCTGTTGTAAAGGGTTTCAGGTCCCTTCAAAACCTATTTTTCCCTTATAATCAAAACATGAGATCAAAATGGCATTTCACTTTCCTCATTTGATTCGACCAAATAAATGCTCACATTATTTGCAGTGTTGGAAAACACATTGTCTCCATATAAGATGTTAAGAAACAATTAACCCATATAGTGTTGTAAAACCCTCTGCAAGTGAGAGGAGACAATGTGTTTTCCAACTGTGCAAATAATGCAAGCAATTTATTTTTTCCAATCAGGAGAAAGCTAACTCATAGAAAAAAAGAACCTATGTATGTAACATGAGATCAAAATGTCCTTTCACTTTCCTCATCCAATTTGACCAAATAAATGCTCACATTATTTGCAATGTTGGAAAACATATTGTCTCCATCCTCAGCCACACATCCCTCCCCAGCCAATAAACTACAAAATCAAAATGTGGAAAATGGCGATGTGTCGCAACGAGGAATGCATTTGAGGGGTTTGTAGTGGTTTGGATTCCTGTAACTTCATTTTTCTCACCCACGTGTCCCTTCCCACCCACCAAATTGGATAATGGAAAATGTGGAAAATGGCGATGTTAGGTGCATTTTGTCTAGCTTTTTGACTTTAGAAAAAAAACACCTATGTATGTAACAGAGATCAAAATGGCATTTCACTTTCCTTGTCTGATTCAACTAAATAAATGCTCACATTATTTGCAGTGTTGGAAAACACACTGTCTCTATCCTCGGTTGTGTGTCTCTCCCAGCCAGCAAACTGCAAAATCAAAATGTGGAAAATGGCAATGCGCCATGACGAGGAATACATTTGAGGGGTTTGTAGTAGTTCAACCGCCTTTAACTCCATTTTCCTTGCCGGCGCATCCCTCCCCACCCACCAAACTGGAAAATGAAAACTGTGGAAAATGGAGATGTTAGGTGTGTTTTGTCTAGCTTTTTGACTTTAGACAAAAAGCACCTATGTATGTAACATGAGATCAAAATGGCATTTCACTTTCCTCATCTGATTTGACCAAATAAATATCCACATTATTTGCAATGTTGGAAAACACACTCTCTCCATATAAGGTGTTAAGAAACAATTAACCCATATAGTTTTGTACAACCCTCTACAACTAAGAGGAGACAGTGTCTTTTCCAACTCTGCAAATAATTTGAGCAATTCATTTGTTCCAATTAGGAGAAATCTAACTCGTAGACAAAAAGCACCTATGTATGTAACATGAGATCAAAATGGCATTTCACTTTCCTCATTTGATTCGACCAAATAAATGCTCACATTATTTGCAATGTTGGAAAGCACACCGTCTCCATATAAGGTGTTAAGAAACAAGCAATCCATATAGTGTTGTAAAACCCTCTGCAACTAAGAGGAGACAGTGTGTTTTCCAACTCTACAAATAATGTGAGCAATTTACTTGTTCCAATCAAATAAAGAAAGTGAAATGAAATTTAGACTGTAGCAAAGAGTTGTTCAAAAATTTGAAAGTGGACATCATTACATTCTTGGAGCATAGGAGCCGGATAACTCCTAGACAAAAAAGCACCTATCTACATACAAAAACACATGAAAAACATACATGGAAACATACATAACATGACGAGACGTCGTAGTGCGGGGCCTGCCAGATGGGGGATCAAAGTGACTAAACCGGTAGACGGGACCAAACGTCTAGGAAACAGTAGATAGGAGTTAACGGCGCTATCAGGTCAATTTTCCCGCCAACTGAGAGGAGACAGTGTATTTTCCAACTCTACAAATATTGCAAGCAATTTATATGTTTCAATTAGATAAAGAAAGCGAAATGACATTTGGATTGTAGCAAAGAGTTCAAAAATTTGAAAGTGGATTTCATTACATTCTTGGAGCATAATGAAATAAAACTCTTCATATCGAACTAACTGAAATGGGACAGTGTGTTTTCCAACACTGCAAGCAATCTATAACAACACTGTGCCTTGCAAGTTTCATAATACCTACTATTTTCCAATTTCATTACATTCTTGGCACCTCGTTTTTCCATTTTCAAATAATGGTTTTGAATGCCACATTATTTTTTGTTTTTATCCATTCCAAAATATAATTTTGAAAACCCACCTGCACTGACACATTTTCCTAGTGACAAGACAAGCTATGGCAGCTCAAAGTTAACGTCCGACCATCAAGTCTTTCCATTGGTGCAATTTGTCTATCTAACCTTCTTTTCCGTCGGGGCGTTTTGTTCCAATCAGATGAAGAAAGTGAAATGACATTTGGACTATACCAAAGTGGACTATACCAACAAACAGGACCAAACGTCCAGGAAAGGTAGGTAGGAGTTAACTGATATGGGACAATGTGTTTTCCAACACTGCAAACAATCTATAATACTATGCCTTGTAGGTTTCATAATACCTACTATTTTCCAATTTCATTACATTCCTACTATCTAAATCACAAAAGATTCTCTAGAAAATCACAAAACATAACAAATTGAGGTCAGGGGTGAGTAACCAATTGGGTTTTTACTTCTAAAGGGTTTTAGAACAGTTAGAGTTTTAGGAGACAATGTGTTTTCCAAAACGACAATATATAATATGGTGGAAAAAATGGGATCTTGTCTAAGTTTTTTGCTATTTGCAAATTATGATTTTGAATGCCACGTTTTGCGCTTTTTTGTCCATTCTGAATAAGAATGTGAACAATGACGATGTTTTGGGTTTTATGTGGTTTTCAAAATATATCATTTCATTGCACAACCCACGTTGCGTTTTCCAACCTCATAATATATTCCACATGGTTTTTGGTTTCTATAAACGTTATTAAGTAATTTCACTCATATTTCCACAATGGGTTGTCATTTATTTCATTCAGCAATGGCAAAATTCGAAAACCAGTATACGAGAGTAAAGGAACCAAAAATTAAAAAACCCTCGACATAAAAAAACATTAATAGCCTTGCATTTCAAATAAATATCCCTTTTCCCAACGAAAACCTTGCAACGTTCAAAATAAGAATGTAAACAATGGTGAGGTTCCAGACTTTATGTGGTTTTCACAATATACCATTTCATTGCCAAACCCACGTCGTGTTTTCTAACCTTGTAATATATTCTGCATGGTTTTTGGTTTTTGTAAACGTTATTCAGTTATTTCACTCATGTTTCCACAATGGGTTGTTAGCTATTTCATTTGGCAAGCGCAAAATTTCAAAACCAACAGACGAGAGGAAACGAAAATTAAAAAACCCTCAACAGAAAATCACAAAACGATAACCCCACAACGAATACATGTTTGTTTCTTCAGAGTTCCTAGGCAGAATGGCAAAATGGCAAATATTTCAAGTGGATATACATACTTGCTAGCTCTGAACGCCTACAACTCCTTCCTGTTGCTCTCCACCAAAACGTCGTTGTAGAAAATGGGACCTCGTCTAGGCTTTTTGATATTTGCAAATAATTGTTTTGAATGCCACGTTTTTTGGGTTTTTGTCCATCCCGAAATATGATTTTGAAAACCCGCAATAAGACAAGCAACGGTGCTAGAGTTAACATTTGACCGTCAAGTCTTTCTGTCAGTGCTATTTGTCCGTCTAGCCACCTTTTCCGTTGGGGCCGTTTTCTCCACCGCGTGGAATGGGAATGGGGGTACGATATCATGTTAGAGACATATCTTCAAAATACATTTAAAGAAATTATATACTTAGAAATACATCATAGTTACTCCATTTCAATTGTACATCTAAGCCAAAAAGTAGGAGCACAAGAAGGAAGCATGAACAGGTAAAAACTGCTTCTTAAGAATACATGGGTTGAGGGAAGGGGAATTTATAGATGAAATGGACGGTGCGTGCCAGAAAATCAACGCTGAACGCAATGCAAGGCGAAGCGACAGTGGATAATGGAACACTGAAATAGTATTAATGTGCAGCAAAGATAGCGGCCACTTGTACAAGTTCAAGAGTGGATTTTTTACGGCCCCGAATTCAAGGGGGCTCCCACCGACTCACGAAAGGGTTTAAAAATTGCATGACTAAACTACGTGGACAGGGCGCTCCAAAATCAATCTGTGCACAACAATCAATGGCGGTTGACTGTTGTCAATGGGGAACAACCAAAGTGATCGAGATGTGATCCAGTGGTTGCAGAGCCCATAATGATTCGCTTAGGATTGTGCATCATATGCATAGAAATGTCGGGTTTCACAGCCCTTAGAATGCGCTACGAATTTCTCCTTACACCTCGAGAACACAAGCAATTGTATAATCATACGAGGTTGTACACTAGTCAGGCCGAATAATTAAGTTCATACGGTACAGGTACAGGAATTGGCTATGCAGCCTACAAAACAGGTTTGATTTGACTATTGATAGTATCTATTAAATAATTAAAAATAAAGAATACATTTATGAAATAGGATTAATCACACTTTTGGATTTGTGGACAACAAATTGAAGGCACAAATAAAAATTACGTAAAAGGAAAGATGAAAACCGAGCTTCAAGTTTCTTTGGTTCTTGCACATTAACGTACTTCCAAATTGGGCATAACCTTTTATCGAGACTACGCTGCAATCTAAAGACGTTTTCAAGTTTGTCATTTCCTTTGTCTTTTAGATTGTTTGGTCTCATGGACATTATTAATATTCCTTCATCTATCATTCATCGGAGACTATGTTGCAACTTTAGGTCAGAATTTGAACGTTTGGACACAATCTCATGGAAGGAGACAATTTCTTCCCAAATGAAGCTGATATCTCTTTCGTGTGCTTTCAATTCCACTAAGTACCATCCACAACAAAGAGGAAAATCATTGGATGTATGTTATGGGTTTTTGGTTGGTGGACACCTGCTCTCCAAAGTCTGTTACATCCTATTTAATATATGCACAATTATTCACACCCAGGTGGACAAGATTGTCTTTCATTAATGGTATATGGAAATCAACAAAACAGCCATGCAAGGTCCACACAAATAATCATTCATTGGATGTATTATATGGGGTTATGGTTGGTGGACACCTGTTCTCCAAGGTCTTTAACATCCCATTTAATATATGCAATTGTTTCACACCCACATGGGCAAGGTTGCCTTCCATTAATGGTATATGGAAATCAACAATACACCCATGCAAGGTCCACACAAATAATCATTCATTAGATGTATGGTATGGGGTTCTGGTTGGTGGACACTTGCTCTCCAAGGTCATTAACATCCCATTTAATATATGCAATTATTTCGCATCCACATGGGCAAGATTGCCTTCCATTGATGGTATATGGAAATCAACAATACACCCATGTAAGGTCCACACAAATAATCATTCCTACATAGGGGAGAGGGCTCCACTATAGTGGGCATAAGATTTCATCAAAGTGGAGCTCATAGTATATTATTAATTAAATAAATAAAATTTAAATTATTTTAAAAATTGCATAAATATGCATCAATCATCATTGAAAGAATATTTTTTTTATAATTAATATGTATTTGTTCGATAAAAGTGGTGGATAGAAAATTCTTACAAGTCTTTTAAAACATAAAAGTATTCATACACATTGTACACATATCCTCCTTTTAAGATTTGGAACCTTTTGATAATATTCTACCTCACTATTAAAATATAGAGTTTAATTGTCCCAACTATACGTGCAACAACCACTCACAGTGAAGAATTATTTTTCAAATACAAACTCCTTTGTAAATAAAACCGATTCCCAATTGTCCCATCATACAAACAGATATGTCTTATATATTATTATTGTTTTCCAAATACAAAAACATTTATAAACAAAATACATGGCTAAATGTCTCATCCATCAAACTAATATGCCCAATTATTGGTCACTTCCACCATTAATACTTGCATGCAACACACTCAAAAGTGTAAAACTCGCCAATCAAGTCATCAAAACAAGAGGACATAAATTAAATAATTCAAACCAAACAAGCATTCAACCAAATCAATCAACTCTCAAACTTATTATCAAATTCAGATTTTTGAATACCTCCAAGCAACACAATTTAAGGTGTAAGGCTCACAAATCAAGATAAGAGGATAAAAGTTTAATATTTCAAACCAAACAAGAATTCAACTAGATCAACACCTCTCATTAATATTACCAAATTCAAAATTTTAAACATCTATTAAATCCATTCGTTTATCTCATACGAATTGATCCACAATTGTCTTTTGTATTCAATTATGTATTTTATCTCTTGTATTTTGTTGTGCTCATTTTCCTAGTGGCAACAACATAAGAGGCATAGAAGAGGAGGTAGTAGCAAAGGATTGAAAAAATGGAATTACTTTTTCTTCTAGATAGTATATGCACTTACCATTTTTTAATGTATAAATTATGTATGTCTATCTATTATATATCATGTAAATGTTGTAGCCACTATAGTCTAAGTGCATATATGTCATTTTTAGTTGTATTGTAAATGCCTATATGCTCTATAGGATGTAAATTTCATAGCCACTATATTGTAAATGCATATATATTATTTTTAGCTATATTGTAAATGTTGTAGCCACTATATTGTAAGTGCCTAGATATGTCATTTTTAGTTATATTGTAAATTTCTATATATTCTATAAGATGTAAATATTGTAGCCACTATATGGTAAGTGCATATATGGGGTTTTCAATTAGACTATAATGCCTATATATTATATAGGATGTAAATGTTGTAGCCACTGCACTATAAGCGTATATATGGGGTTTTTAGTTATACTATAAATACATATATGTTATGTAGGATGTAAATATTGTAGCTACTATATTATAGGTGCATATATGCAAATTTTAGCTACATTGAAAATTTCTATCTATTCCATAAATTGTAAATGTTACATAGCCACTATATTATAAGTGTGTTTATATCATTTAAATTAAAAATTTATACTACAAATTCATATTTTTCTATAAGATGTAAATGATGTAGCCACTATACTATAAGTGTGTATATGGGCTTTTTAATTATACTTTAGATGCTTATATACTATATTGGAAGGAAGCAAGGAAGAAAGGAAAAAAAGCTTGAGGTGGCAAAGAGGGATTTACAAAGATAAAGGAATTTAAGTAATCCACTAAACCCTTTACTAGAAAACTATGATTGTTTAGGGAAATGATGAAAATTAATGTACCTCAGTATTATAGTAAAATGAATTGTACAAGTCCAATCCATCCCATGTAAGAAACACTCCAATTCCAAGTCTAACCCCTACTCATGAAACTAGCACTCCAATTTCAACAACAAAGGATGACCATGTGGCTTCGATAAAAAACTCAAGCTTCCAGGAAACAACATCAACTTGTACTTCATCTTATAAAATCTACTTTATTTTCCCTAATGGTTTCAGTGAGGTTGGAATCAATCAATCATTGTGGAGAAACATCTTTGAAATTTCAGCCTAGGAGGGCATCTTTTTGTATTTTATACGTCAAGGATTTCATATTTATGTTATAAACATAATTTTAAAGTTCTTTCAATGGTTTTAATGAAAGGGTATTTTAGATTTTTAATTTTCATATGATAATGACATGTATTTTTTTAGGGGTGTCCAACTCATTTGCCAAGTAGATGAGGAGGAGAGGTGGAGTAGGGTGTTTTTGTGTTTGTTTTGAAGGTTGACCAATGGTGGATCAAGATGACCCTCAGTCCCAATTTACCATCATATTATTATGTGTCACCATGTCACATGGCTAGTGTACACAACACCACATTTTTAAAAAGGTACTAATATTAAATACTCCCTAACTCATCTTTGCTTCCTGACCCACCACATTAACTCTACATCTATTTGCATATACTTGTATAGGATGGTGCCAAATTTCTACACCATGGATCCTTCAATGTTCCACTACTTTGCATTTATCACTCACCAACACCCCACTATTGAGACTTCTCTTCTCAAAATTTTGTTGCATTTGACACCTAAATGTGTTCAATTCATCTTTGCAGTTGCTATCGCTTCTACAAATGGAATGGTCACCAATATTGGGTTAGTTCATGTTTCTCATCTTCTTGGTTGTCATTTGTATTAGTTCATACTAGTATGAATTATTCACATTGGGGATACTTGATTATGCTAAAGAATTTTTTGTGTTAAAATATGTTGCACTTATCCACATATCATTTTGAAATTTAGATTGCAACATATCTTACCCAAAATTTCCTTTAGGAAACCTAGTCTCCAAAATGCTACAACCTCATACTAGCTTAGGTTTCTTCATGTTTAATTTCAAGTACTTGATAAGTTCCTTTGGCTGATGTTTTATAGAAAACTATAGTTCTACTTGATAGGTTTCTTCATGTATATCTTCATGATAATGTGTTTAATATTAGCATGTTTAAAAATAAGGTTGCAAAAGATTTACTTAGTTATTTGAGAGGTTGATTGATTTGGATGAATGCTTGCTTGGGTTAAACTTAAATTGTTTTCATCTTATTTGGTTTGAAATTGAAATTGAATTGTGTCGATTGATACATATGAGATGAAAGAATTAATTTCATGGATATTCAAAAATTAGAATTTTCTAATAAGTTTTTCAATTGATTGATTCATTTCCTCTTGTTTCAATTGCTTGATTAGTGAGCCTCACACCTTCGAGTGTGTTTCTAACAAGTATGCATGGAGGAAGTGGTTATTAATAAGGCAATTATCACTTGAAAAAAAAAAAATTGATAATGAGATATGGGGCATATGGCCATGCATTTTTTTATAAAGAAATTAATATTGGAAAACAATATGTGATTATGGATGGTTGTTTCATCTATAGCTAAGACAATTATAGTGTATCTTTTGAATATGTAGATTTAATAGTAGAAATTGAATTTCATATCTATTGAAGAGGGATTTTGTAAAATTTATGCCAATTTAATCTTGAGGAATAATATTTTTTATGGGAACCAAATTGTTACAACCCACAATGTTAATATTCCAAGTTTACATTGACATAAATTACAAATGACATATATGTAGTTAAAATACATTGGCTTCTTGAAATTTATATCATATAGAAAATATAGGCATTTATAGAATAATGGTAGAAAAATTTACATCATATAGAATAGATAGGAATTTACAAAATAGTGGCTACAACATTTACATCATATAGAATAGATAAGCATTCACAAAAATATGGCAACATCATTTACATCATCTAAAATAGATAAGAATTTACAAAAAAGTGGCTATAGAATTTACATCATATAAAATATATAAGAATTTATAGAATAATTACATCAATATTTACATCATATAGAAGAGATAGACATTTAAAAATTAGTGGCTACATTATTTACATCATATAGAAAAAATAGGCATTTACAAAATTATGTGTACAGTAAATACATCTTCTTATAGAATAGATAGACATTTGTACATATATGTAACTACAATATAGTTTCTACAATATTTACACCATATAGAACATACAAGAATTTACAACTTTAACTAAAAATGACATATATACACTTAGTGTAATACCTTGTTTGTTAGGCTACCATTATGTATAGGGCACTATTAGCAAAGTATAAGACTTTAGCTTGTGGGAGACAATATATAGGTTGAGAGAGATGTAGCTATAGACCATATAGTGTAAAAACAAAGGTGATGGTGATTACTTGTAGATGTAATCTATTTAAATAGGGATAATTTAAATTAAAAAATGGAGATGGAGAGATAAGGGTTTGGAGGAAGCCATGTTATGGTGTACTGTATGCATGATATGAAATGGAGATGGATAGTTGTAAAAAATAAAACACACCCTAAATTAGTTTAAAATTGTATAATTGGGTGATAATAAAATAATAATAATTAAACCTAGATTAGTCAAAGATAAAATAGTTCCTCCTAATAATAGAAGAATTATAAGTTCTTATAACTTTTTTAATATGTTGTTTATTATCTTTATAAGTTCTTATAACTTTTTTAATATGTTATTTATTATCTGATGAAGATTTTATTTTTTATTATTATTGAGAATCATAAATAGAAATCTAGGATTGAATGTTCCATAAAAAGCATGTGATAAATCTGTAATGAGTATGGCACTAGGTCACACCCATTTTATGATCAAAGGATGCTTTTTCTTTGCATTCTCAATTTTGATTGCTACAAATTCTACATTTTGAAACATAGACTATGCCAAAAACAATATTAAGGTACACTATGTGTTTAGGAATGTATTATGACTTCCTTTTTGTGAGTAAAACCTCTTTTTAAATTATAAAAAATATCACATATCAAGGAAGATATGTGATGCCTATGTTATGAAATATATTTAAATCAATGCAACTAATAATTTTAGTAAATGGGATCCCAAATTACTTCAACATGCAGGATTTCCAAGGAAGAGGTGGGGGCTTAGCACAAGACAAAGTGGGGGCACAATATTCCCATTACCAAGCATTGATACCCCTTTATAGACCAAAGTTTGAGCATATCACTATCCCTTCTATTATGAAGGAGGGTGTTCAAGTCGAGACCCTATGATCCATTAGCTTACTCACTTAGACCCTCTTACAAAAAACCTTATATCAAAACTATGAGTGTATTTATGCTTATGGCTTCGAGGATGATGAGGATGCACATGGGAAGCCGCAAGACAAGTCTATATTGGATCAAATTTTCATGATAGATTAGTTATTGTATCAAATTTACATTTGGAATTGATAGACTAGTAAATTTGAACAAGGTCATATTCAATTTCTCATATTTAATTTTGAAATATAAGATTAAATAAATTAATAGATTTATTGTAATAAAATTTTAAGGTTAGAGAGTTCACCTTGCATATGTCGTCCCCCCACCTAGAGCTTACACATCAATGTTGATTCCACAAGTATGTAACTAGTAAAGAAATAACAAATATAGTACATGTAAATATTTTAACCTTATATACATGGTAATGTTAAAGCTCACATTAGATGTTGAACAAATTAATTTTGGGCCTTTAGCATCAACACATGCTAGCCAAAGTGGCCATACATCTTACATTGAGGTAAGCTTGAGTATTTTAAATCAATAATTTTTTGTATAATAATGTTAGGTAGATCTTGGGAATTTGGTAATGTTGTTTCATTTTCAAATTATCACAATAGTTGATACTCCTCCTAGTATTCATACCACAATGAAGCATGGTATTTCCACAACTAGTATAATATTCAATACCTTTGACAGAGGTATGAGCTAAATTATAAAATTTAATATTATATTGTATTCTTTATGTCTATCAATGAAAATTTCAATGATATTCATTTATAGTTTAATTTGTGTCTTGTTTCTTTCCATAGGGCTTCACAACTCTAGCTCATGAGCATGCCTAGATATTATAAATGAAGAGGTAAAAAAAAATTCAAAGTGATTATGAGTATACGATAAGTGATTAATCTATTATATATAATTTTATAATTTAATTTTTATAAATTAATTTGTATACTTTTTATTTTATCAAGTTCAAGTCCAAAATAGTTTAGAAAGGAAGTCAAAAGAGTAGGTTTGAAAGAAAATATCATTGTATACCTCTCCATCTAATCAATAATCAAAGGTAGTTTTGAAGATATACCTTTGTATTGTACTACTATGTGAAAGTATACACCTATATGGCAGTTTTGTAGATATATTTTTGTCTTGACCTACTATGTGACACTATATACCTATATGGATTCATTGTAAGCCTATATGGCTTTCTTATACATATATTATAATGTTAGAAACATGTAACACTGTATGCATATATAGATTTTTGGTTACTACAAATCTATTTTGTCATTATTGTCCATATGAGACAAATTGTGATTAGAGAATTATGATGTGATTTGAGTAATAATTTTCATTCATAAGATGACTATGTTAAGAATCAACATGTCTCAACCTTGTCAATTCTTAAGTTATTTATTTATTCCTATTTTGTATTTCCCATGAATAAATATCATTTATGTTATTAAAAATTTGTGCTCCATCAAAAGGGGTGTGAGATCCTGAGTTGACACTTTTTCCACATGTTGGTGCCTTGCAAAATATGTTATTGGTTGTCAAAAGATTCTCATTTAGTGGTCTAACATGGAAAGCCTATTTTTAAGGATTTTATGCTAAAAATAGGGGATATCATTTTGGATGTGAGAATCATCGATGACACATGTAAGATAATATTTGGATAATCTATTGATGGTCTATGATGCATATAAGAGAATCTCCTATTTTTTAGTGATTCTTATGACAACTTGTAAGAGGGTGTAATGTCATGCAAGAGATCATGTTTAGCATGTAAGCATCTTATGATTTTTTACCATAGCATTTTGGAACCTTTTTTGACCCATGGTAATGTCTGATAGTGGTATTTTGAGCCCCATGAATCTATATATTGAGGGATTGGGATGGAGACATTATGAGATGTTTTATAGGTACACAGATTATGTTGGGTTAGAGTCAAGATTGAGGAAGTTCTATGTATTTTAATCTCTTTGAAGAATAATACAAATTTTCCCATTTTTTGCTGGAATTATTTTTACCCAAAAGGTTTTTCTCCATATAAATCCTTATGTTATGTGTATAGCTCTTAAGTTGTGCGATTTCCTTATGTGGGAATGATCATAACCTAGTATATACCTACTTAATCCACATGAAATAAGTCAAGATCTAACTAATTAAGTCAAGCTCCCAATGAAATCCTTGAATTTATATAAAAAAGGAATTCATTAAACATAAAATAAATAAGAAATGCATAATAGAAACTAATCTAATACCTCAAACCTTATCCCATTGGGGATTTTTGTTGCATTGATGTGCAATTTCATCCCTTTTCCAATCCCTTGGTTGAAACAAGCTTTCAAATGGATGTCATTGATGGAGATTGATGAAAATTAATGAAAGATAAGCTAAATGGATGTAAAGCTTAACTAAAATGATGTTAAATGATAAAATGCTAATGGGGAATGCTCTAAAATTCAGTATAGTCTAGTTACTCTAAATGGAAGTGGGTCCTTTTCTCCTAGAAATGAGGACTATTTATAGGAGAAATAGTTGAATCAATCATGGTCAAGATTGATTTGATCAATAAATGGATGAGAATCAATAGGAGGAGATAGCATGGAGCAAGGATTCCCATCGATGGATGAGAATACAAGTTGACAAGCATCAAGGATTTTAATCAATGGCTCTCATTGATTTGAAGAAGCACACTTCCTAAAAATTAGGAAGTTGTTGCATGATATTCCCATTTTGAAGGAGTGCAAAAGGAGATATATTATAGGGGAATTTTCCCTTCCAAGTGGGAGGGCAAGGGAAATTATCTAGTTAGATTACTTAAGAAATTACTTAATTGTGCAAGATGGATGAAATTAGGATTTTAACTAAATAATTAATGTATTTAATTAAAGGGGGATAATGACATTCAATTAAATAATTGAGATTATTTAATTAAATATGAGAAGACTTAAGGGGTTGAATCTAAATAATTTACATTATCCAATTAAACAGGATGAAAATTAGTATGAAAGGGGATGAATTAGCCAAATAACATTGATTATTTGATTAATAGGAGAAAATAATAAATTTAGTTAAATAATGAAGATTATTTAATTAAACAGTCGAAAAGAGGTGATTCAAGATGAAATAGTGTAAGTAATCAAATTTAGATGTGCAATATCGATCATGATGATTTTAAGTGTCTACATTTTTCCCCTCTTTGAAGTGAGGTACCTATTACATTGGTTCAAAGACTTGCATTTTTTGGATCGACGCTATTGCGTAGATTACAATTTGTAAAAAAAAATCATGATTTTTCGGATGCCCCACTATTGCCCCAGTGGAAGGAATTATGCTGGTATACTGCCCCCTTGAGAGATTGATCATAAAATTTAATTTTTAGGTTGAGATTGTGAGAAAGATTCAACATAGGTTCATGTGCAAAAAATAAGATTCAAGAAGCAAAAATAGGCTCAAAAACCTTAAAAATTGCCTCAAAATAAGCTACATAGCTCAAAAATTGAATAAAAGAACTAAAAATGCCATTTTCCAACCCTAATTAGGGAAAAGCCCCTAATTTTTAGGCTTAAACATAGGTTGAGGGGTCATTTTCAATTCATTTGCACTCACTACTTTTGAGAGATACTACTAATTTTTCTTTGACCTCTTGATGATATGGGTGATCTAGTACTACTTGAGCACCTCATAGACAGGGTGAGAGTACCTATGGTCAGTTGACACAAGACCCCTGTATATATTTTAAAACCTTTCTCATTCTTTGCATTTTGATGCATTTATTATGCATCAATGTTTTTTAGACAATTGTGTCATTGTATTGTGACACCTTTGTCATGGTCGGTGGTGCAATTGTACTACAACAACACATTTGTAATGATGTGTCGTGGTGTTTGATTTAGGTCTAGGGTTGCTATTGCAGGATAGCATCCCTATTGTCAAATAGTGACACAATGTTCAATTTTAGTCCAACATCACAATTGAAATGTCAACATGCAATTGCAAAATAGTGTCACACAAGGCAATTTGGGTCCAGCATCACACTCTGAAAATGTTGATGTAAAATTGCAAATAGTGATGCAATTGTAAAATTGCAACACAATTGAAATTTACTAGAGTGGTGTAATTACAAATTTAGGGTTTTAGACTCCAAATTTTGTCATTTTTTTTTAAAAAATGATGTTGTTCACTTCATGTGTGTAGGAGATCATTAGACCAATCATGTCCCAGGAGCATCAACATGAGATCCTTTCTCACATTCACCATTTTGAGGATGACAAGAACTTTTTCCTTAGAGAAATCAGACTTGGATTTGTAGCACATATGCCAAAGATCCAGACACATCTAGCTATGATGACTACACTGGTGGAGCATTGGCACAATGAGACCTCCTCATTTCATCTTCCTACTAGAGAGGCCACAGTCACACTGGAGGATGTGTGGCACATTCTGTGGATCCCCATCCATAAGGAGAGTCATTTATGATACCAATTCTAGGATGGATGTGATTTTTGACGTGCTTAGGCTAGAGACCATTTGGATTGACAACCACCAAATAGACCTACAGGATTACAGAGGGTAGGTGCCAAATTTGACCTTAGTTATCAGAGCATTTTCAGGAGTATTGGTTCTTGACTGGCAAGGCAGATTATTTAGCTTTATTTGGGGACTTTCCTAGGCAAGGATGCTGCAAAGGATGACACTCTATGCATGGGCCCCAGTTTTACTTTCTTCATTGTACCATGACATGCATCAAGTCATGTACCTAAGGGGGTGGGTGATAGGAGCTGGCATGACACTGCTTTATATTTGGGCCTAGGAGCACATTTCCATGCTTTGACCTATCATTACACTTGTTGACATGGATCCTAATCAACCTATTGTTTACAAATATGGAGCCATGACTAATTTACAACATACAAGTACCACAAGGATCACCTATTGGAGGTGAGTTATAGATGGCATGATAGTATTTCAATGGAGGTTGTGGATTCAGCACATCCCTAGTATGATGACTAGGAGTAGAGTTTTTTTACGCTCACCAGACTAGATACATTTGGGATGGGAGCATACCATGGTAGAGAGGTATCTACCTAACTGATTTTTCAAATAGTTCAGCAAGCTCCAGGATGAGTGTAGCTAACATATAGAGCTATTTTGCACAGACTATCCAAGAGACAATTTGGGGACAATAAGTCCTACCATAGGTGGCAATAGATTATTTTAGATAGCTCATACCACAGTCGTGGGTTTATGTTGGTGGTCCCTATGATGCAGGTACTACTCTTGCTTATGATGCATGGTTTAGATAGCATGCCCCTATGCGACTCACAGATCTCGTCGAAGGATAGGTTCATAGGAGGGGGAGAGAATAGAGATAGATTAGAGGATAGGGTTGAGGATAGGGAAGAGGATAATATCAACCTACCCAAGATGATCATGATGGTCAGGTTCTCAAATATGGACACCAACCGCAACAACTCAAGATCAGTGTGTGTGCCAACAGATAAGGGTTAGATGGGTGCCAAGTCAATCGCCTTTGATTCATCCATTGAGACAGGCACCACCACCACCACCATACCACCAACAGTAGTAGTAGTAAGGAAAAGGTCTCAATCCATGAGATGCATAGATTTAGGCTCTTACAACAAAGAGGAACTAGCTACGCCACCAGGTCCAGCAGGTTACCAGTGAGGGATAGATACTGAGGGGAGAATGACCAGAAGCACTAGCTGAGACAACAAATTCTGACCTACAGTTGGCATAAGAGGTAGGTCACTGAAAACAACTAGAGGTTGTAGCTATCTAGGCTCAGAAAACATAGGACCAAGTTATTTCATCATAGTTGTATAGATCGGTTGTGGCAGAGGCTACATATTACATGACTTTATACTATAAAGATGTTCCTCCTCATCGAAGATAGTTGAATTTTTCATAGAGGAGCAAAGTGGTACCTAGTGGTTTGGGAGGTGAACCCTCATTCCACCAGCAGCCTTTGGGTAGCGGTCATCGGTAGCCATTAGTGGGACATCAGGATCAGTCCCACCATGAGGACTGAAAAAGAAGAGGATAGCTCTTCGCTTATAGACACCTTTTTGATGTACAATATTGATATGTTATATGTATATACAATCATTGGCTAATTTTTGATAGCCTCATGTATACCCATTTCTGGTGACATTACACATTGACTCATATTTTTGTATCATTGCAGTCACATTTTGATGAGATATATATGAGATGATTTGATTCAATGCTTTATTGATGAGATGTTTCATTTTATGTGATGCTTTATGATTTATGATTATGTATGGATGCAGATGATGTGATGTGACGTATGATTTATGATAGGATGTTATATTATATGCAATGTATGATTTATGTTATGAATGAAATGTGATGGATGATTTAGTTTCCTTTTCAGTATCTTTTCTATATGATATGTCATGATGATGTAGAATGTTCATGCTATGATATGGATGCATTTATTTTTGTGTATTTTTCATGCGATGATGTTATTCTTATGATATGATTATGATTATGATATGATTATATATAGGATGTATGTATGGTGATATTTTTGGATGTAGGATGAATGCATTATTATTTTTGTTGGCTATCATGATACCATGTTAGCATGAAAAGAAGATAGAACATGATGGATTAACCATTGATTTTGAGATTGATTTTGAAGTCCAACAAGCCTATGATTCTTTGAGACTTTATTAGATGTGGTGATGAGATTGATGATTTTCTTGTTTCAGGGATTGGGATACTTCACCATTTCATTCCTTATTTTTAATATAACACATAGACACGATGCATCATGGTATCAATAACTAGGATGGATTTGTATCTAGTGTGATGGAATTTGACTCAACAAACATATAGGATAATCCTTGCTCACACTTGACATATGAAAACCTTGTTGGAATAGAGTTTAGAAGTTTAAAATATTTTGGACCAAAGCATATGCAATAGTCAACAATTTACTCAAAATGACCTCCCTACACACACAATAAAGCTAGTTATATTACAAGAACATCCAACAAGCACAAAAAATGAAAGATAATGATTGATACCCCATTCCTTTCTCTCTAAATTGCATTGATAGACATCATCGAGAGGCCCTCAAAATGGTTCAATAAGATAAATCATAAGAAAAGGTCAAAATGAACAAACAATCAACGTTATTCATATCTCTTGCCAAAGCAACATAACTAAGGTGATTTCTAATGATGATGTCCATTGTAGGAAGGATGCATCCTAGGACATGTTTATCAAGTGGTTTTGACTAAGATTAATTGTTTGATAGGCGATTGATACCAATGTTACCAACTTGTTTAATCATGATCTAGACTTTAGATTTTCACATTCAAGTTTACACTTCACAAATTTTCTACACTTGTTTCTACTTGTTTCACCAAATATTGAAAGTGATGATCAGTTTATTATGAATGGAGGTTTATTGTGAGCAAAAGTGAAACAGGATGGGTACTTTTGGACTTTTCTATAATATTTCAATGTTTTTGATGTTTTTCAATGTTTTGAGGTTCTTTTTTATCTTTTGGGTGTATGTGTATATTTAGGTTTTTCAGGTTATTTGAGGTTGTTTAGGATTTTTTGAATGTTTTCCAAATTTTTTTGGGTTTTCAAGTTTTTCAATTGTTTTTTATGTTTTCTGAGTTTAGACCAAGACCGAAGGGGAAACTGATGTAGCACCTTGGGGGCTCATCGGTCATGGCCTTGCCTACGTTATACATGCATAGATGACATAGTTTGATTGAATCTGACCAATAATTGTTTATTGATAAGATATGAACATTGATGGATTGTCATTTTATTGTGACGAACTCTTAAATGTCTGACCTAATGCCTTGGGGGTGCATCGATAATGGCCTTTCCTACATTTAAGCTCAGAGACAACATAGTTCGACAACCATGTTTTTGATTTTTTTTAATTTTTTGACTTGTTTTGGGATTTTGATGTGATTTGGATGTTTTTGTTGTTTTGAAGATGTTTTGAATGTTTTGGGTTTTTTACTATACAATTTTTTAGATGTTTTTGAGTTTTTGGCTATACAAGATTTCGATGTTTTTGGATTTTGAGATTTTATGACTATTTTTGGATTTTTTGATGGTTTTGCAAGTGTTTTTGGTTTTTGTGATATTTTTCAAATAACCATAAGATATACAAGAACCTAATCTAATGCAAGTATAAACAAAATCTCCCAGTATGATGCAATAGACTACCTAGATATAGGAAGGACAAATTGACCTTAGGAATGTTCCAAGTAGTACCAAAGGGGAATATGATACACAATATCCAACTATGATATAGACGTAGGTGGGTGATGAAATAAATAGGATAGTAGGGTGAAGGATAAAGGATGGATGGGATCGATGGTGAAGTAGGATTTAATTCAAAGATTCAATGATGGATGGATAGTGCTTATTTACATAAGGCACTTGTTTTCCAGGTTTTCACCAAGGTACTTTCCCAAAGCGTCATCGAAGTGATTTTCACTAGAGGATGATTTTTTTCCTTACTATTTTCAATCATTTTTCTTATTTTTTTGGATTTTTTTTTTGGATTTTTTGGATTTATACCCTTCAATCCTAGGCATAAATATTTTTAGGTACATTTTTTTGAAAGGATTTTGCAAGGGTTCTCCTTCAAGTTTTGATAACTGATATGCTCCTTAATCGTAACTAGTTGTGACAATAAATGGTCCTAACTAATAGGCTCAAATTTCCATTTTCTCTCTAGATCTGGTATGTTCTTCTAATTCTCCTTCAATATAAGATCTCCCACCTAGAAGGACTGACTTTTGATTTTCTCATTGTATCTCCTTTTCAATTGGTTCCAATAATCCTACAAATGATTTAAAGCATCAAGATGATGCTCAACTAGCAACTCTAGCTCATTCAATTGGGACACCCTGAATTATTCATCAGTAATAAGATTCTATAATGATATTCTCAATGATGGTAGCTCAACCTTGATGGGTAGGAAACCTTTAGTTCCATACACAATGGAAAAAAATGTGGCACCTGTAGGTGTGCAAATACTGGTTCTATAGGCCCATAAGGTGGGGTTTAATTATAGACGCTAGTCATTTCCAGTTCATTGGTCATCTTTTTTAGTAACTTGAGGATGGTTTTGTTTGAAGCCTCAACTTTACCATAGCCCTCGGGATAGTAAGGGGTAGAAAATCGGTGTTGGATATTGAACATTTGGAATAACTCACGAACATCTTGATTTTTGAAAGGTGTTCCATTATCTGAGATAGGGGCTTGTGGAACACCATAGCGACAAATGAAGTAGTTCAAGTTGAATTTAGAGATCTGTTCTCTTGTGATTTAGGTCATAGGGATTTCTTAAACCCACTTTGTAAAATACTCAATGATTGTAATGATAAACTTGTGACCATTGGATGAGGTAGGGGTGATCTTTCTTATGAGGTTGAGTCACCACTATGAGAAAGGAAAAGGTGTAAAAATTGGTTTGAGTTCTTGAGCTAGAGCATGGATAAGGTCCCCATACTATTGACATTGAATTCACTTCTTGGCGTATTGGTGAGCTTCCCATTCCATGGTAGGCAAGTAGTACCATGTCCTCAATAGTTTCTTAGCTAAGGTTATACCACTTGAATGTGATCCACAAATTCCTTTGTGTATTTCCATTAGAGACTTTGACAATAAAGGGTATCACCTAGGATAAAAAATTAGGATGCTTTCTTGAAAAAGGTTTTCTTTAGGTTTGGAGTTATGTCAGATGGGAGGATTACCTCTTTGTAGGTAGGTGAAGATATCATGATACCAGGGAGAACCGAGACCAATGATTTCACATATGAACTTAGATTCTAGTAAGGTCTCAAATTCTAGGATGAGAAGTTGCTCGATGAGGAATTCACATTTAAGAGTGCTATGTGGCATGTATAACAAGGACCCAATGGTTTCCATAGCATCAATTGCTCTATTATTGACATGGGATATTTGCTAAAATGTGATGTCGATGAAGAAATATTTGAGACTCTCCACCATCATTTTGTGAGGTGTGAGCTTATCATCCTTAGTCTGATAATCATCATTGACTTGATTTATGATTAGCTGTGAATCTCCATAGACCCTCAATTCCTAGATTTTCCACTGTATTGTAATTCTAAATGCTATTATAAGGGCTTCATACTCGGTGATGTTGGTACATGGAAAAGATAGCCGATAGGATTTGGTATAATCACCTTGAGGGGTGATGAAGAGAATTCTTGCTCCAGATACATGTTGTGTATGTGATCCATCAAAGTACATCTTCCACTGATCCACTATGTTGAGGACAAATACTGACTCATTAGAAAATTTAGAAACCAATGGATTCTCTGCATAGATAGGTGCCTCTACCAATTGAATTGTGATGACCTACCACTTGATAGCTTTTTTCTCCATGTATTCTATATGAAACTTTTTTAGGATCATCACCCACTTATCCATTCATCCAGTGAGAGTTGCCTTGGATAACAAATATTTCAATGGATCAATCTTAGTGATAAGCTTTATATGATGCGAAAGTATGTAGTGTCTAATTTTTTATGAAGAAAAGAACACTTCTAGGAAAGATTTTTCAATGAGTGATTAATTCATCTCATACCCCACCAAAGTCCTATCGATATAGTAAATTTCCCTCTCCCTCCTTGTTTCATCATGGTAAGCAAGAAGAGCATCCAAAGATGCTGATGTAGCCAAGATATATAGGATCAAGGGTTTATTCAGTATTGTTGGCATAAGGACAGGACATGTCAATAGATAATACTTGATTTACTAAAATTATTTGTCACATTTCTCATCCCATTTGTATGTTATCCCCTTGTAAAGAAGCTGAGAAAAGGGATGGATCTTATCTGCCAACTATGTTATAAATCTCCTAATAGATTGTAATCTCCTTTATAAACCTTGTATTTTTTTTATTATTTATGGTGGCTCCATATCCAGAATTTCATTGACCTTGGTTGGATCTATCTCAATTCCCCTCTATGACATAATATGCCTTATGATTTTTCCTAATGTGACACCAAATATGCACATTTTTATATTCAACCACACCTTGTACTCTTCAATTCTATCAAAGATTGGTCCTAGTACCTCTATATGCTCCTTCCTCATTCTTCACTTAGCTAGAATGTCATCCATGTAGTCTTCAACAATTTTGTGGATTATATCATGAAATAATAGTGTCATTTCTCTTTGATAAGTAGCTCCAGTATTCTTCAACCCAAATGGCATCATATTCTAGAAATAGGTTCCCCATGGACATGTAAACACTATTTTGTGTTGGTCCTCCTTGGCAATCATGATCTAGTTGTAACCTAAGAATATATCCATCAGTGATAGAATATCATGTTTGGCGGTCAAATCTACAATGATGTCAATGTTCGGAAGAGGAAAGTCATCTTTGTGACATTATTTATTTAAATACCTGAATTCAATACATATTCTAATGCCCTTATTGGGTTTGGAGACTAAAACCAAGTTTGAAACCCACTCAGGATAGTCTATTGGTTGGATAAATCCCATGTCGAGAAATTTTTTCAATTCTAGTTTGACCAACAATGCTATATGTGGATGCATCTTTCAAAACTTTTTCTTTATTGGTTTAGCTTCAAGATCTACTGCTAGATGGTGGAAAACCACTTCAGGATCAAGGCCAAGCATATATGTATAGGACCATGTAAAGTTCACCTTTTTCTCCTTTAATAAATATACCAAATTCTTTTTCTCTTCATCCAATAGTGAATCTACATAGAAAGTGATTTGAGGTGCCTTGCCTGTCACTACATTCATTCAATTAGTCTTCTTGGCCAACACTGCTAACTTTTCTAGATGCATTGCACTAAGCGAAAGATTGAATCCCTCATCCTTCGGCACCTTAGAGAGGTTTTCACCATTAGATGCATCCTTTTTTTTTACTATTTTATGATCAAAAAGTGCCACATCGCGGTTTTCACTTAAGGATCAACACATGATTCGCATATCATCTATTTTGTGACTGAGGGACTTGATCATTTCCCCACAGTAAGCCTGCGTATACAATTCTATTTCAAAACTTTCTTTTTGATCCTCGTATGGCATGTTGTCATGATGTCCCATAAACTCAAAGATAGCTTCATCATTTTTGAAAAAATCCAAGATAGGAGGTATTCGTTGGTCCTGGTTGATTAGTTGGGGGTAAACTAGCTTTAGTTCATGTTAACACTTAAATCTACACCCTGTTTAATTTAGAATTCAATGGTCTAGTGAAACATGGGAATGATCCCACTTTGAATGAGACCAAACATCTGGAGAAGGCCGGCTTCCTATGGCACTCACCTAAACTACTGATTTTGTTGAGGGAAAGAGTAAAAGATAACATAAACTGAAATAATTTTATCTCTATGGTGATGCACCTAACTTTCCTAGAGTCTGCATACTAAGTTTATATGCACAGTTATAACAATGACTAAACTTGGATTACACAACTCACTTTTCATATATCATTACATCAATAATTTATAAATAGGTTTGAATGCTAAAACTCTTAGAGGGAAATATAAATCTCACAACTAAAAGTGATTACACTTATATAACACCAATTATAACCTACAATAACATATATCTTTGCAAAAGGTGTTGGATTTGAGACAAAATTACAAGGAATAGAATAAGATTTCACTAGTAATTCAATCAATCAATAAGGAAAAAAATAAATCATAATGTGAGAAGGTAAAATACTCCATAGCATTGATGTCCAAGGCCTTCACTGATATACATGCTCAAAATGATGAGTTACAAAACATGCTCAAACTGTCCAAGGACTGCAAAAGTCTCTTTCTCCAGAAATTGCATAAGAAGAACTACTCAATAATGAGTTACAAAATGGGCTAAGTAGCCAAGCTCAAGTGGTTCCATCAAAATAGGAACTGGAAGCTTCTTGGGTTAGATGGTTTCAAAAAGCCAAAAATATAGCGTCTAGATTTCATCCACAAGAGCTCAAAAGCATTGAAATGGTCAAGTTTGACTATGTAAAACATGATGACACTTCAAATTGCCCTCCAAAATCTCTCAAGAGCTATTAAAGCCTCCAAAATAGCTCCTATATTTGTGGTATATGTTTACAAACAAACTTCAACTCCCCAGGATGTCCTCTATGATCTTAAATACAAATATATTCTATCCCCTTCATGGCTTGGTCATATAACCATATGCTCTTATATGCATTTAAAGGATGACTTAATTAAAATGATTTATAAATGATCATTTTAATTAAGCATTTACAATATTAATAAAATGAAAAAAAAAAAGCTTCACTCTATGTATCAATATAAATCCCTAAGCAATTGGAAATACCAAGTCAAAAATGACTTAGACATTCTTAAATCATAAGGAAAGTTTGTAAATCTAACAATACAAGGTGAAGACATAAAAATTAATAAGATATGAAATCTTGGCCACGACTTATTAATTTTTAATGCAAATTTTAAAAGAATGGAAAAAATCCTAACTTTTTCAGTCTTCATGAACTCTAGGGTTTCAACCCTAAAAATGAATGAAACACATTCATTTTGTTTTATCACTTTAATTACTTCACTTGGCTGGAAGAAGCGCTGCCATCAGGGTTTCTCTGGAGATTTCTTGCAACTTCATGGAAAATATTCAATTGTATGAAAGAATTTTTATGATCTTCCTCATAGATATATACTAGTAAGCACTCTTATGATTTCATTGAGGAAACTAGAGATTTCAATCTATTCTATGGCCGCGGCCTTGCAATATTTTTTCATGAGCTACAAAGATAATGACAGATTCTGGAAAAATACCTTGATTTTACCTTTTATTTCTTGTATATCCTCCTAAAGATGTTGTGACTTTCATAGCTCTTTATGTAGTTGGTAATATCTTCTTTGTGTAGCTCGGCCCTTTTTGTTTTTATTGATCTTTATGCTGCTCGACTTGGACTTCAATGGCCACGACCTTACTTGTCGAGGGTTTCATGTATTTGCAATGTATCTTTTTGGGTTTATGCTTATTTTTCTCTTTGTGGTTTCTATCTAGCTGCCATGAATTTATATGCATAAAATAATAGATATTCTTGTGTTTTCTATGTACATAATCTGAAGATTTCATGCATTTATGAATAGTAAATCATCGATTGTTGCATTCAATTTTCACTTCTTCAGGGTTATGGTCACAAGTTACATACTACAGCCATACCATACCCCACAGATGTCTGGAATCATTATTGAGTTATCTCCATGGTTGCAGGTTCTTTGAGTTAATGCATCTGGGTATTCTCGTTTTCTCCTGACTTGGTCACTATAGAAGAAGATGATATGGTTTTCAAAACCCAATAATATGATATGAGTTTTATGAATTTGCTTCTGTGACTTATAACCCAACCTAGGGTTTCCATGAAAACTTGAAGAAAATAAACAATTTTGAGGCCACAGACTGTGCTTGTCCTTCATATGCTATATCATGACCTCCTATCATTTTGTAGATATGCTCAAGGGTTTCTCTTGACTGAAAACTACACTAGACCATATCCATATTTTCAGACCTTTATTTTCTTCTATGGGAGAAATTTCATTTATTTTTGTAGACAATATCTGACGCCTCCTCTCATAATGTTTATTCCATTATTTTGAGCTTGAAATTTATATGTATTTATATAACCATTTAGCACCAAAAACTTGAAGAAGGTTTGTATTGGCTTCAAATAACTTCATATTTTGTAACTTTACTCCTCTTGTTTTAGTGATTGTCGTTTCTTCAGTTTGTTGTCCTTTGATACATATTATCCTGCAAACAATATATAAATGCATTCTATCATTTAGAATTGTCTCCTTTTAAATCAAAACCATGAGTGTACTTAGTTTTTCTCTTAATGTACAATGCTTTGTGGTTTCTCATTTATTCTAGAAAAAACTTTGCATATGAACTCTTAATTGTTTCACTTTTTATGATTTTGCTTCATTCATAAGAAGAATGCCATCAGCCCATATGTGACTTTCTCAATTGTGTACACTAGAAGACTATCCCTATTGCTTCATTAGAAGGCTTGTCTTTAAGATATGTTGATCATTGTACTCCTTTATGATTTGAATACTCATCATTTCAAGTTACACACCTTTCCCTCTCTACACATGGAAAATTTTGAAGTATTTGAACTTTACCAAAAATATGCTTGTTCATATCAAATGCATTCCTTTTTGCTTCAATAGACCTGTGATTTCACTCTTAAAATTTGTTGTTGTTAAGGATTCTTAACATTGTACACTCTTTTGTATTATGATTATGAAGTGATCATGATTGATATTAACTGTCTTGCAATGCAATTTTATATGCACTTAGAATATTCAAAAAAGACTGTGCATAGATTAAGATAATGTAATAATTGCTATGAGCTGGACTCAACCCTTGTGGGAGCTACATTTCCACCACTCATTTTGAATTAAAACATGATTGCACCTATAGTTGCACATGAAGCAAACAAGTTAGAAAAACATATGTGTCCTTTAGGTGTATTTGATAATTCTAATGGTTTTCTGGGACACTTGAAATGTACACTAAACTTTTTAATGCAAATCAGGACCAACTTATACATGCATAGGTAAATTATCATGTATGGTATGTAACCTTTCATTGCTTAGAGCATTTCTCTAACACATTTCTTTGACTTAATGCAAGAAATAGGAGTATCAAGCAGCCAGGAAGGTCAAGACAACTCAGACGACAGTTGGACAAGAAGACACAACAAAACTAGTCATTCTCAGGCAATGACTGGTTATACTCCCTACATGCACATTCTTTCCTCTTCATTTACTTATTCATGTATATGTTTATTTTGATTTGCATTGAATAAGCAAAATTTAAACTCACGGCTTGTGTGAGTAAAATGAATATTTCTACATTCAATAAAGATTACTTTTTCAGAAGAGATTTGTAAAATATTTCTTTTATTTCATCCATCTGTATAAATGCAATGATTTAAGTTTTTTTGTAATCTTTTAAGTTATTTCATTTGTACACATGGATGCAATGTAAGGAAGATAGAAAATGTACCATTTTCTTTTTAATATCTGTTGATGTAAATAAGTATTTTACTTATTACACTTTACTTAAGCTTACTTAGGGAATGCATATCATTATAGGTTGCACTTGTGACACCTAGTTATTTGTATCTTGCATCTAGGTTTGTGCATACATTGAGAGATATGAGTTGGACACTTAGGGAAGTGTGTGTAGGAGAAATTCCACTCTTTGTGGTGTGATCTAGTTATCACCTTTTTATCTCCACTTTTTGTGGCATGATAATTCCACTTTAGGTGGGTGATCCACCTTTCATGGAATTATATATTATTTCTTTCTACCTACCCTACACATGATTGGGACACTTGTCTCATTCATGGCCCTTCATTGTGTCCTAGCTTTCCTTTATAAGCAAGCCTTGTACATACTTGTAATTGTCTATATTCATACATATTGAGAATACAATTATCATATTCTCTCATCTTGTCTCTCTTTTGTGCTATGTTTAGTCTCTTGATCCTATTGTTTCTTTTCATAATTTCTTACAATATCAATGGGCTCTACCTGATTGAGCTATAGGTGAAAATATGGTAACATTTTTGGTGACATTTGTTGGATGTTTTCCTGCTAAACATGTAAACTAGTAGCCTAGATTTTCCCATTGGGCATGGAGTCTCTTAGCAAACTTGGAGGCAGACCTAAAACAACTTGCACATAGTTGTAACTCACTTGAGACTAGTTGGAATATTAAGACACTTATTGAAAACATGGAAAAATATTGAAATGAAACTACCTACTATGTTGGAACAACACTTAGGGAATGAAACTTGTAGCTAATCTACAATGCAACAACACTTTATTAAAAACATAAACCTAACCTAATATGCACAATGATAAGTCATACCTCAAAACATCATTTGAGGTGAATCCCACTAACTGGGATTGGCAATATTTCTCCATCCATCTTTAATAACTGGAATGCATTATGCTCCTTGCATTCAATGATTAGAAATGGGATAGTCTAGAAAATATCAAACTTTGAATGCTTACCTAGCCTACTCTTCAATATATCCCACTTGAGAACAACATCACCCTCTTTAAAAATTCTAGGTGTAGCTTTCTTATCAAAGACTCTTTTTGTTTGGAGTTGATGATACTCCAATGATTTCATTGCCTTATCTCTTGTCTCTTCAAACTCCACGAGCTCAGCATATCGAATGGACATTGGGTCCCTATTCTTCAAACATCTCCAATTGATGTACAATGTCTAAAGCTAGCAGCTCTATAGATAGAGGCAGTCTTGCCTCTTTTCCATAAACCAATACATATGGTGAGTTTCCAATTGATATTTTAGGGGTTATTCTAGATCTACCCATAGAGTAGATTTCAATTTGGTGTGCTAAACTCTTTGGTTCTCCTCCATGGTTCTTTTAATAATCCTGATTAGGTTTTTATTTGTACTTTTAGCCAAACCATTACCTTGTAGGTAATAATTTGAAGAAGTATTTAGATGGATTCCATGTTTAACAACCCAATCTATAACTCTTAATCCCATAAATGCAAGAGCATTATCTGAAATGATGGAATCAAGAACTCCAAACCTTGTTACTATGTCCTCATAAAATTTTAAAACTAAAGACTCATTAGCTTCTTTCAAAGCTACTACTTATGTCCAACATGTAAAATAGTCAATGGCTGTAAGACCCATTTGTGACCAGCACTAGAGGGTGGATTTATTGGCCTGATAAATTCAATGCCCCATCTCATGAAGGGATGCTCAACCTGAATTCGCTGCAGAGGCATAGCTAGAAGCCTCTCCTTTCCTACAAATAAAGCACATTTAACACACTTATTTTCCCATGCATAGGCATCTATTCCAATAATAGCCAACTCTCATAATTTTCCAGGTTGTTGTTCTTGGAGCAAAGTGACCTCCTAAAATTCCATCATTGAATTCATGAAGCACTTTTTCTATTTGATCAGTGTCAATACACCTTAATAAAACACCATTCAGGTCTTTTTTGAAAAGAATATTATCAATGAGCACATATGGAATAGACTTTAACCTGAAGTATCTTCTTTTACTTTTGTCCAAATCTGGTGGGAATTCACTAGTCTATAAAAAATAGGTCATATCATGTACCCAACTTGTTGCTAATGTAGGTGCAACATTCTAAAGCTCATTATCATTGACTAAAATAGTTTATATTTCCAATTTCTATGTATCTTCAAGGGTTGAAGCAAGTTTCTCACAAAGACCTCTACCTTTGACAAGTTTTGTGATTTTGATGTCAACATCAAACTCCATAACTCTTGTAATCCAACCTGCTCTTTTCTCACTCAGATCTTTGCTTAACATAAATTATTTCACACTAGGGTGTGCAACCATAACACATCTTATTGTTAGAAATCAGAGGCTTAAATTTCTTTAGACTCCTAATCACAACAAGAACATGTTTCTCAACAAATGTATATTTTTGTTCATAATCAACAAGAACTTGACTAAAAAAGGTTATTGGTTTCTCTAAATTATCATTATTTTTCTGGACTAGCATGGCAGAAATTGAACTAATGCTACCAAAAGCATATAGAATGAAATCCTTAGAGAAATATGGGTTTACCAGTGTTGGGGCTGATGCTAAAGCTTCTTTGATTGTTTCAAAACTATTTTTTGGCTTCTTTAGTCCAACTAAAAACTGCCTTCTTCTTAAGAATGGTAGACAAAGATTGTAATAGATTTAAAACATCAGGTATGAATCTTCTCAAAAATTTAATTCTACCTAGAAAGCTCTGCAGACCTTTCTTGTGATTGGGTAATGGCAATTCAAGTATGGCTTTGACTCTTTCAAGTTCAATAGTAATTCCTTCCTTTGACACTATGTGTCCTAATAGTTTACCTTCATGAACAACAAATATACTCTTTTTTGGATTGAGAGAAATACCATACTCTGCATTTTTCAAAAACTTGCTTGAGATGTGACAAGTGTTCATTTGTATTTTTGGAATATATTGTTACGTCATCTAGATAAACAAGCAAAAAAAATTGAATTAAACTCTAAAAATCCATATCCATGGCCCTCTGAAAAAGTGGCACCAACGTTAGATAAGCCAAAAGGAATTCTCTTGTAGGCCATAGTGCCCCACTTTGTTGTAAATGTTGTTTTATATTGATCCTCTTCCTTGACTAAAATATGGTTATAACCAGAATAACCATCTAGAAGAGAAAATCTCTCTGAGCTAGCAACAACTTGAAGAATTTGTTCCATGGAGGGTAATGTTTAATGATCTTTTAAAGATGCTCTATTAAGATCTTTAAAATCTACATATAATCTTATCTCCCCATTCTTCTTTCTAACTGAAACAAGGTTAGAAACCCAGGATGTGTGTTTAATTGGAAATACAATAGCTCCCTCAACTAACTTGGTCAACTCTTTGATCATTAAGGGTTCAAGCTTGGGGTTCAAAGGTCTCTTCTTTTGCCTAACTGGCTTAGCATCAGGTTCTAACTCATCGTGTGTTGTGCAATATGAGGGTCAAAATACTTTAAATCAGAATATTTCCAAGCAAAAACATCATGAAACTCTTTGCATAAAGCAATAAAAGCTTTTCTATCTTCAACTAAACAGATTTTTCCTAACTTAAGAAGCTTACCTTTAAAGATTTCAATCTCTTCATAATGGTCTTCTTTCACTTGAATGTTGACTTTACTCTTCTTAAGTTGATCATCAGTGTTGAAAATATACTCCAAGGTAACCAAACGCTTGGGTAATTTGTTTTCCCTCAGCTATATGACTTGATCATCAAACTATTGTTTAAGCTTCTCTTGATTTGCTACATAAAACTGATCCTCTTGGAGCAAAAAAGATAAAAGAATTTCATCACTATCGAATACCTGCTAGTTGATGATGTTATCAGGAATTGATGGCCTGACTACAATTTTGACATATTGTTGTATTTTCTCTTTTTTGATATCATTTGGGATATCAAACTGTGCTCCAATTGCTGCAAGTCTGTCAACATGTTTATTCTAATTTCTTGGGATATAAATAAGGTTGAAGGCATCAAATTCCTCTATTATATCCCACACTCTATTTCTATAGGATTTCAATGCATCATTTTTAGCAACATTGAGGCCTCTAACTTGATTGATGATCAATTCACTATCTCTATGAACCTTCAAATAGTTTATTCCTCTTTTTCTTGCCCATTCAAGACCTTGAATAAGACTCTCATACTCAACAATGTTATTAGAGCACGCAAAAACAAACTGAGAGGCTGCAAAATACTTGTCACCATGTGGAGAAACAATCATTGCACCTCCACGCTCCATTTTTACTTCTGGAACCATCAAAAAACATCTCCCAAAGTTCATTTTGTTGTTCTAACAACTAATCTGTACTTTTTTCAAGATTTGGGACCTCTGCATCAAGTTCATGAAGTACATAATTACCCATACCAACATCTTGAATGAAATCTTTAGGACTATCCATTACATTTTTTGCTGCCCATTCATGTAATAGCACATCAGGAACAATCTTTGCTTGCAACTCTTGAGTAGCATCAAGCTCACTATCAATAAAAATGACACAATTTGTGTCTATAGTAGTAGGAACAACACTAATTACACTTGGGTTATATGGCTCAATGTGATCCTTGTCCAACTTTTCAGATTTAATGGTAACCTTGGTTCCATATCTCATTCTAAATAGCATATGTGACCAATCAGTCGACACATAACCTCCTACTTTAGCAGTAAAGTCTCTTGAGAGAAACAGGGCAAAGAAAGGAGGTAAATCAATAACACATATGTCTTGGGGAACTAAAAAAATTTGGACAAGCATGAAGTGTAAGGTTCAAGCCTTTAATAACACCTAAAGTATTAATTGAAGTTTCATCCAATTGAATAACTCCTTTCTCTAAAGCCTAATACTTTAGTCCTAGTTTATCAACAACTTGCTTAGGCATTACAAAACTGCTAGCCCCACTATCCACCATACAGTTGTGCAATAATTTGTCACCAATAATTAAAGATACATAAAATGGAGGTGGTTTAACATCCTTACCCATTTCCTTACTTGCTTGGTGGTTGTCCTGAGGGGTATTAGTAAACACAACCCTATCTTGACTTACTAATGGTTCTTCAAACACCTTCAAATTAGACAAAGCGGACTGTAATATATCCTTTTGACCTTGGATAGCCAAATAATACCACATAGACATAGACACACTCAACTTTTTCATTTTCTCAATAATATTAAAAGGTGCAACTGAAGTTACCTTCTGATGGGTTTTTACACCAGCATGATCAGCTTGCAAGTGTGGTTGCTCCTTGGTAGCTCCTTGTGGATTCCTCTACAGAATGTGAGGCACTTATGATGTAGATGGTTCTATAGCTATTTTTTTTCCTTTATCAACTACTTGTTGAAGTTCAAAGGCTCTTTTCTTCGCTCTAGTATTTGCTGCAACTAGAGAATCATCTACATTAACTTCACAAAATTCTTCTCCTTGCCAGTTCAGTAGAGTAGTGTCGCTTGTAAGTTGCTCCTGCTATTGTGGAGCTCCATCATTAGGTACATTTTGTTGCAAGATTGAAGCACTTTGCACCATTAATGCCTAGTTTATCAATCCATTAGAGCATGTGGCCTGATTATGTGGCTGGTTGCATGGGTAACACCATTCACAATCTACAACCAAGTTGTTTTGAATAGGGACAAGGTCTCTAGTTGCACTAATAGGAGTTGGATTATATTCCTAAAAAGGCCTTGTAGCAATATTTTGTCTTTGACCCTGGTAATTACCTTGGTATTGCTGCCTATTGCCTTGATACTGCTGTTGTTGACCTTGAAAAGGCTGATTTGTAGGTTTGTTATATGACTGCTACTTCTCTAAATTCACCAACTTATTCCCAAAAGTTTTTAAAATGTTCTCAATCTTTTGTTGACTCTCTTTAATTTCCTGCAACTCCTAAGATTGAACTGGGACTACAGATTCTTGTTTACCAACAACTAGTAATGCTAGTACAACAAGAAATGGTGCAAAAGGTGGTATTTGGAGTGGCATATTAAGTTGTATTTCTGGAAATATAGGCATTAGTGGCCTGGGAGCAATCTTTCCTGGTTAAATTAAACAATTTTCTACTCTAATTGTTGTCTCATATGCATCTGGTAAAGACGCTCCTCCCATTGACTGTGTTATAACAACTATATCATTGTTAAGAGCCTTCAAGTAATACAAAAATACATATTCTGGAGGAGGCCTCACTGTTGCAGGAATTATGTCCCAAGTCCTCTGGAACTGAAAGTTGAAGTCATTCATTTTCTCTCGAGGAGCTCTCTTTATAGTAGTCAGTTGTTCCAATAAGGACAAGTTGTCTAATCTATCTTGAAATTGTTTGTGCAATTTATCTCCTAACTCATCCCAAGTTGCAATGGTGCCAACTCGTAGACTTATAAACCACTACAAATCCCTTCCTTTGAATGATGTATCAAGTATCCTTATAGCTACATCCTCTTGAGTAATGTGATGAACACCACACAGTGAAGCAACATCTCTTATGTGCTCAATGGGAATTGTTCGATCTTCCCCAGTGAAGACTGGAAATTTTTTTAAGGCAACAACTAGTATGTCATTGTATTGTGCAAGATTTAATGGGTTGCCTCCATTAAATGGCACAAAAGGTTGATTTCTAGTAGCCATTGGAGGTGGCTGAGATGGATTAACTTGAGTATGAACAACGGAAAATGAAGTAGTAAAACTTGAAAATACAGGAACAACACTTGAAAAAGCAGTAAATGTAACCTTCCTTGGGCTACTTGAAGGTGATGTAACTATTTTGAAACTTGGTGAAGCAGAACAAGTATTACTCTCTTTTTGATGGTCCACCTCTTCTCCTTGGTAGTGAAGAAAAATTCCCGCCTAACACCAGGTGGTGTTAACTAAAATATCTTCGATGGAGGAGTTCTTTTTGCTATCCTACCTTGTCTTCTTGGTGGTGACAACTGCAAATACTCTAATTCTTAGAAACTTCTAGTTTGTATTCTTCTCATGTGCTGCAACAACACTAATTTTACTGCTCTATCACCTCACGGAGTCACTAGATATGTTGTAATTATAACCTATAAAAGGTCTAAAAATCACTAGTTGCACATCAAACTAGTGAAAAGAATTTAGGGACATGTCCCACCGGGCATGCCAAAACTGTTAACACTTAAATCTACACCCTGTTTAATTTAGAATTCAACAATCTAGTGAAACATGGGAATGATCCCACTTTGAATGAGACCAAACCTTTGGAGAAGGCCGGCTTCCTATGGTACTCACCTAAACTATTGATTTTGTTGAGGGAAATAGTAAAAGATAACATAAAATGAAATAATTTTATCTCTATGGTGATGCACCTAACTTTCCTAGAGTCTCCATACTCAGTTTATATGCACAATTCTAACAATGACTAAATCTGGATTACACAACTCACTTTTCATATATCATTACATCAATAATTTATAAATAGGTTTGAATGCTAAAACTCTTAGAGGGAAATATAAATCTCACAACTAAAAGTGATTGCACTTATAACACTAATTATAACCTACAATAACATATATCTCTACAAAAGGTGTTGGATTTGAGACAAAATTACAAGGAATATAATAAGATTTCACTAGTAATTTAATCAATCAATAAGGCACAAAATAAAGCATAATGTGAGAAGGTAAAATACTCCATATCATTGATTTTCAAGGCCTTCATTGATATACATGCTCAAAATGTTGAGTTACAAAACATTCTCAAACTATCTAAGGACTACAAAAGTCTCTTTCTCTAGAAATTGCATAAGAAGAACTACTCAATAATGAGTTACAAAATGGGCTAAGTAGCCAAGCTCAAGTGTTTCCATCAAAATAGGAACTAGAAGCTTCTTGGGTTGAATGGTTTCAAAAATTCAAAATATAGCTTATAGATTTTATCTAGAAGAGCTCAAAAGCATTGAAATGGTCAAGTTTAACTATGTCAAACATGATGACACTTCAAATTTCCCTCCAAAAGCTCTCCAAATCTATTAAAGCCTCCAAAATAGCTCCTATATTTGTGGCATATGTTTGCAAACAAACTTCAACTCCCCAAGATGTCCTCTATGATCTCAAATACAAATATATCATATCCCTTTCATGGCTTGGTCATATAACCATATGCTCTTATTTGCATGGATGACTTAATTAAAATGATTTATAAATGACCATTTTAATTAAGCATTTACAATATTAATAAAATGCAACAAAAAAAGCTTCACTCCATGTATCAATATAAATCCCTAAGGAATAGGAAATACCAAGTCAAAAATGACTTAGACGTTCTTAAATCATAAGGAAAGTTTGTAAATATAACAATACAAGGTGAAGGCATAAAAATTAATAAGATATGAAATCTTGGCCACAACTTATTAATTTTTAATGCAAAATTTAAAAGAAGGAAAAAAGCCTAACTTAATCGGTCTTCATGAATTCTAGGGTTTCAACCCTAAAAATGAATGAAACACATTCATTTTGTTTTATCGCTTTACTTCACTTGGTTGGAAGAAGCACTGCCATCAGGGTTTCTAAGGAGATTTCCTACAACTTCATGGCGAATCTTGATTTGTATGAAAGCATTTTTGTGATCTTCCTCACAAATATATACTGGTAAGCACTCTTATGATTTCATTGAGGAAACATGAGATTTCCATCTGTTTTATGGTCGTGGCCTTGCACTATTTTTTCATGAGCTACAGAGATAACGATAGTTTCTAGAAAAACACCTTGATTTTACCTTGTATTTCTTGTATATCCTCCTAAAGATGTTGTGACTTTCATAACTCTATGTAGCTGGTAATATCTTCTGTTTGTAGCTCGTTCTTTGTTGTTTTTATTGATCTTTGTGTTCCTCGACCTGCACTTCAATGGCCACAACCTTTCTTGTCGAGGGTTTCCTGTATTTGTAATGTATCTTTCTGGGTTTATGCTTATTTTGCTCTCTATGGTTTCTATCTGGATGCCATGAATTTCTATGTAGAAAATAATAGATATTCTTGCATTTTCTATGTATTTTCTATGTGCATAATCTGAAGATTTCATGCATTTATGAATAGTAAATCATCAGTTGTTGCATTAAATTTTGACTTCTTCAGGGTTATGGTCGCACTACATACTACAACCATACCATACCCCACAGATGTTTGGAATCATTATTGAGTTATCTCCATGGTTGCAGGTTCTTTGAGTTAATGCATCTGGGTATTCTTGTTTTCTTCTGACTTGGTCACTATAGAAGAATATGATATGGTTTTCAAAACCCTATAATATGATATGATTTTTATGAATTTGCTTCTGTGACTTATAACCCAACCTAGGGTTTCCATGAAAACTTGAAGAAAATAAACAATTTTGAGGCCGCGGACTGTGCTTATCCTTCATATGCTATATCATGACCTCCTATCTTTTTGTAGATATGCTCGAGGGTTTCTCTTGACTGAAAACTACTCCAAACCATAGCCATATTTTCAGACTTTCATTTATTTATGTAGACAAGATCTTATGCCTCCTCTCATAATGTTTCTTTCATTATTTTGAGCTTGAAATTCAGATGTATTTATATAGCTATTTAGCTCCAGAAACTTGAAGAAGGTTTGTATTGGCTTCAGATAATTTCATATTTTGTAACTTTACTCCTCTTGTTTTAGTGATTGTTTTTTCTTCAGTTTGTTGTCCTTTTATACATGTTATCCTACAAACAATATATAAATGCATTTTGTCATTTAGAGTTGTCTCCTTTTAAATCAAAACCATGAGTGTACTTAGTTTTGCTCTTAATGTATAATTCTCTATGGTTGCTCATTTCTTCTAGAGAAACTCTACATATGAACTCTTAATTGTTTCACTTTGTATGATTTTGCTTCATTCATAAGAAGACTGCCATCAGCCCAAATGTGACTCTCTCAATTGTGTACACTAGAAGACTATCCCTATTGCTTCATTAGAAGTCTTGTCTTTAAGATATGTTGCTCACTATACTCCTTTATGTTTTGAATACTCACCATTTCAAGTTACACACCTTGCCCTCTTTACACATGGAAAATTTTGAGTATCTAAACTTTACCAAAAATATGCTTGTTCATATCAAATGCATTCCTTTTTTCTTCAATAGACATGTGATTTTACTCTTAAAAGTTGTTGTTGTTAAGGATTCTTAACATTGTACACTCTTTTGTATTATGATTATGAAGTGATCATGATTGATATTAACTATCCTGCAATGTAATTTTATATGCACTTAGAATATTCAAAAAAGACTGTGCATAGATTAAGATAATGCAACCATTGCTATGAGTTGGGCTCAACCCTTGTGGGAGCCACATTTCCAATACTAATTTTGAATTAAAACATGATTGTACCTATAGCTGAACATGAAGCAAACAAGTTAGAAAAACATGTGTACTTTAGGTGCATTTGATAATTCTAATGGTTTTTTGGGACACTTGAAATGTACACAAAACTTTTTAATGCAGATCAGGACCAATCTATACATGCATAAGTAAATGATCATGTATGTTATGTAACCTTTCATTGCTTAGAGCATTGCTCTAATACATTGCTTTGACTTAATGTAGGAAATAGGAGTATCAAGGAGCTATGAAGGTCAAGACAACTCAGATGGCAATTGGATAAGAAGACACAACAAAACCAATCATTATCAGGAAATGGCTGGTTATCCTCCCTACATGCACATTCTTTCTTCTTCATTTACTTATTCATGTATATGTTTATTTTGATTTGTATTGAATAAGAAAAAGTTAAACTCACGGCTTTTGTGAGTCAAATAAATATTTCTACATTCTATAAAGATTACTTTTTCAAAAGAGATTTGTAAAATCTTTCTTATATTTCATGCTTCTGTATAAATGCAATGATTTAAGTTTTTTTGTAATATTTTAAGTTATTTCATTTGTACACATGAATGCAATGTAAGGAAGATAGAAAATGTACCATTTTCTTTTTAATATCAATGGGCTCAGCCTTATTGAGCCATAGGTGAAAAACTGGTAACAGTTCAATTATTTGGTTGTTTGGAGCAAAGGATGTAGTAGTTATCATGAATATGGAGGTATACTCAAATTCATTTGTGACATCGAGGGGAAATTATTCAAGGGTATTATAACATGATGTGTGTAACCAAGAGAAAGGTTTGACTCATTTAATAGAAACACCCTTTCCAAGAATGGTCACTTTGTTTGTGGTACACCCAAGACCAAGATTCTTGGGTTATTTTTCAAGAGCAAGGGGTTCTAGAAAATCATTGTCATTATGCGCCAACTTGTTATTATTGTTGTATCCCCAACCCATCATTAGGTGCAATACTTTGTTGTCATCTTCCATTGGAAGAATGGGCATGGGTATGTCATCTTGGTATAATAACTTGGATATACTCTCTTCATCAATAACTTCTTTGTTCAAATCTCCCCACTTAGTGAAAGTGGTAGATGCTACCTTTATTTTTTGAGATACCTTGTTAATAGGTTGAGGTTTCCCATGAGATTTAAGAGAAAGAGGCAACTCTCCAAGTACAAAAGAATACTTCTTCAAGTTATAGTCTCTACAACCATTATCTTTGATCACTAATTTGATATTCAGTATATTTTTTATGATGGGTGTTTTGGATTCAAAGGTGAAAGCTAGGGAAGATGGCTCAATGAAGGAGGAGGATGTTGGACCTTCATCATTTTTAGGCACTTATGCGATCTTGTAGTTTTTTTTCTTCAAGGTTCTTACAGTAATAGAATGGTTTGGGATGGCCATGGATGGTGATTTCTTTATCTTTGTAAGGAAATTTGACACATTGATGGTATGTGGAAGCTACAACTTGCATGACATGGATCCATGGATGACTTAGAAGAATGTTGTATGGTATATCAAGATTGAGCAATTGGAAAGTAGTTTCAACAATGGCAAGTCCTACTTAGATAGGGAGCTTGATTGTGTTAGAATCCAAGATCACCTGCATGCAAGATGAATACTTGTCACATGCAAAAGATATGAAGAACCGAAACAAATGTTCTCTGAAAACCTCTTAGTAAAAATGCATTAAGAGAATCGATTATTACAATGTGATCAATCCTTATGAAGGAGATCAAGAAACCCTAAAAGGGAAACCCTAAATGAAACCCTAGTGTGCACACTTAATAATTAATAATTAATTATTAATGTGCCTAAGTTTAGCTTAAGTAATAAAGAGGAATAAGTGACTTAATTAATTAATCAATGTGATGTAATTAATTAAGCATAATAACTTATTACTCTAACACCCCCCCTTAAGATGAACTTAGGAAGAAGCTAAAACACTAGAATAGGATGCATGAAAGCAAAGATGGGTCCCGGCAACGAGGCCTGATCAGGTACCCATTTACAATGCAAGAATGAAGTGCATGAAAAGGAACCAAGAACATCTGAAAGTGCACAAGAAAGCACCTGCAACTGAAAAAGTGGTGTGCAAAATAAAACACACATACATGAGACTGGAATCATCTGGATTCACTGTTGTCGTGGAGGGACACTCACCGGACAAAGGTGTGATGGCAAAACAAAGGCACTACACAACCCCCCATGGCACTTTATAATACAGTGCGAGTACAAAATATGGCACAAAGTGATGTGCAAGAAACCCAATACAACACAAAAAAGGAGTAGAGAAGGAAAAACCCAGTGGGACAAAACCCCCCTACAATGAGATTACATGCTGCAAAGAAGCACTGGAAGAACTCTGTAGAGTAACACTGGAACTTGATATAGGCAAGCAAGTAAATATTCTTCTGTATACTACTGAAACCGGATGAGAGTCACTGATTGACTCAAGGAATCATGATTAAAGCAACAGAAAACCCGATGCCACGGAACACTGGAAAACTCCAAACTGGAACAACTCTGGAATCTATGATGCAGCAAGTGATTATTAAATGATGTATTACTGAAAACGAAGTGCAAAGATGCAACATGCACTCTCCCAACTGCCAAAACATCCAAGTAATCGCCAAACAACCCATCGGGCCAAATCTGGACTAATTGATAAACCTAGGACAGATAAAGAAAAAGTGCATGGACAGCAACCTAGAGCTCCTCAATACCTTTCCGACGCTTCAAACGAGGCGAAAAACGAAGATCGTGGCAAAAAGTTATGAGCTCGGAAGCATTAAATTTACATCTAACTTCAAACAGCAATAAATGCAGTAAAACAGAAAAATACTGTAAAATAAACTGCACTACAGGAAAGAGCTCGAAATCAGCTTTCTGGCGATATCTCGTTTTCCCAATTTTGATACCGTATGCCCAAGTTATGGCCAAAAGAAAAAAACTGCTTCTTTAGGGAAAACTAGGGTTAGGAGGGGGCATATGAGGGCCGGCCGTACGCTGACGTCATGCTGACGTCAGCAGTTCAGGAGCATAAATTTGACGGCCTGGGGGCCGTCGGCGGAAAAAATCCAGTTGCCGGTATATGCTGAATTGTCCGGAATATTCCGGTTGGCGTTGGCAGATTCCCAGAGAATATTCTCTGCCCAGCAGTGAACGGAGGGCCCCCGGTCCTCCATGTGACCCGGGGTTTGGCGGAGGAGCCCACGGGGGCTTAGGTAGAGCGACAGCGGGTGCTGGTGGCGAGCAGCGGGCGGCGGTGGCGGATGGGTGGCCGCTGGGCGGCGGACCCTTTGTAAACTGGCCGCGCAGATTTTCTGCGAAAAATCAATTTTTTTTTAATTTTTTTGAATTTTTTTTGAAATCCACGCCTCAATCTGCGTGCTGGGGAGGTCGTACGGCCCCCCAGACAAAATTTTTTTTGCCTCCCGGACCAACTGCTCCAAAATCGACGATTTGACAGGCGTTTCTAAGGTTTTGGGACGCTACGAACGCGATGGCGACGTCCGTTTGAGCCCATTGTGAGCCAAAAAATAGGCTACCCCCAGATCTTGCAGAAAAGATGCCTGTGGAAACCCTTGCACCCAAAACTCACGAAGAGGCCATATCTTCAGATCACGAACAAGCAGCTGCAGGTCTGGAGCTCTGATACCATGTTAGAATTCAAGATCACCTGCATGCAAGATGAATACCTGTCACATGCAAAAGAAATGCAGAACCAAAAACAATGTTCTGTAAACCTCTCAGTAAAAATGCATTAAGAGAATCGATTATTACAATGTGATCAATCCTTATGAAGGAGATCAAGAAACCCTAAAAGGGAAACCCTAAATGAAACCCTAGTGTGCATACTTAATAATTAATAATTAATTATTAATGTGCCTAAGTTTAGCTTAAGTAATAAAGAGGAATAAGTGACTTAATAAATTAATCAATGTGATGTAATTAATTAAGCATAATAACTTATTACTCTAACAGATTGTGCCTTGAGTAAACCATTAGTGATCATCATATGCCCATATAGTAACATCTTTTTCCTTTTCAATGCCATCTTCAGAGTAACCCAAGTTCTTGACTAGTTGACGGGTACAAATATTTAGACTACCACCTCCATCCACTAGGACCCTTTTGACTTTATTTTTTGTGAACAAAAACCTTAAGGTGTAATGTGTGATTGTTTAATGGATGCATTGGGAGGTGTTTCTCACAAAAGGTGAGAAGATGAGGTATGATGATGTGTTCGATCATAGCTTGGAACTGCTCAGTATCAAGATTCTTAGGTATAGAATAAGATGAAAAATCCTTTTCTAACATGTCCCTATATGCAGGGGATAGTTTCAGTAACTCCAAGATGGAGATCTAGGTAGGGGTCTTCATCAATTAGTCTAGGGGACTATAATCACTAGGGTTTGAATTCATAAGTGTGGGTGATTCCCTAAGTTGTGATGGTGTTCCTTGGATAGTGACCATTCCTCGACGTGTGGTGACTCTACACTCTATACTAGGCCCTAGGTTGATTGTGATGACAGATATAAAATTATCACAAGATACGACCACATTGTTATACACATTACCTATATTGATGTAATCCTTCCCTTTTCCATTGTGGTTCCCTTCTTATGATACAACATCGGGTTCTTGTACATTTTTAGGTCTTGGTTTCCTGATTGTTGATCAACAGTCACATCTCCATTGTCAATAAGATCTTGGATGATTTTTTTCAGTTTCATGCAACTCAATGTCTTGTGTCCCTTGATCTTATGGAAATCACAAAGATCCTTCTCATTATACCATGGTGGTTTGACTTGAGGTTATTTGTAATTTTGATAATTATGGAGCATGATAAGATTGGATTGCACCAAATTTTCAATGACTACTTCAATAGGTTCCCCCAAAAGGTGTGTACTTACATCATAAAGGTTAGTTATTTCTAGGGGGTAGTCCTCTTTGCGTGTTGGCATTGTTGACTTGGTTGTTTTGTAGTTGTGTGTTTGTTTGTTGCATGTCCTTTTGTGTGTTTGTTGGTTGATTATTTGTTTTTCTTGGAGCACTTAGGACCACTTTTTCATCAATGACACCATCATTACTTATGTTCTTGTTCTTGGCCCATATGTGTGGCTTGTAATTGGAACTAGTATATGGGTGGTTGTCCTTGTATGCTTGTGTGTTTCCTTATGTGATAAGGGCTCTTTTTGATAAGCTCTTCGTATGATGTGACACATTAAACTTTTAGTTGGAAGGATAGATCTATTTGTGTCCCTATTTTTTGCTCTTTGAGAATTGTCCATTTCATATTTTTGGCTCTGTGCCTCCATCATTGCATGAAATTCACAAAGGATTCACCCTTATTCTATTTTAGGGTGTATAGTTATTCCAATCTTACGTCCATGTCTAGGTTGTAGGAGAAGTGATCCACAAACTAATTGATTATGTCTTGGAAGGTTTGAATTCCAGGAGGTAAATGTGAGAACCATTCTATTGTTGGGCCTCCCAAACTTCTTGGGAAAAGATGTATCAAATAGGAGTCATTGTAGGCTACCTCCATACATGCCACATAGAATTCCTTGATATGATCCTATGGATTTCCCTGCCCTTTATATTTGTCAAACTTGGGGATTTCAAATATGGGTGGGAGTGGTATCATTGTAATGTTCCTATCAAAGGGGTATGGACACAAGTCTCATTGTGCATCTCATTTCTTTTTTTTTCCCACTTGGACTTCTTGGATTTTTTGTGTGAGTGCCCTAATTTGCAAGGACAAATCATCTTGATGGTTTGGTGGAGAGGTGCATACATGTTATATTATGGAATTGTAGATGAATTAAATATGGTATTTTGATAAGGGGGTGTTATATGGAGTGTATGGTGGATTTTGGTATTGTATATGTAATGGTGATGGTGGTGGAGGTGTGTATGCTCCTTGCATTTTTTGGTTCAAGAAATTTTATTGCATTCTTGCATATGGTTGTTGTTGGTAATACAAGACTTGTTGTTGTTATGCAAGAACTTGTTGTTTTTGAGCATATTGTTGTGCTCGTAATTGTTCTTGTTGTTGTTCTTGTAGTTGAGACTTTTTTGCGCTTGGAGTTAAGCTTGTTGTTGCGCTTGGAGTTGAGCTTGCAATTTATCTTGTTGTTATGATCGTAGTTGAGCATGTTTTTGTTGGTCCTATAATTGAACATGTTATTGTTGTACTAGAAATTGTGCATGTTGTCTTTGTGCTAGCAATTGAGCTTGGTGTTCTTTATTTACAATAGGTTGTTGATAAACCAATTCATTTTGTCCTTGCGATAATGGGATGGTATTTTTCTTTGGAAAAAATTGATAGGATTAAATGTATTGGATTGAGATGTTCATATTTTTTGGAATGAGTCATGGGTTTTTGGGGATCATGGCTTGTGAAGGTGGAGTGAGTTGATTTTGGGGTTCTTGATGTGTGATCAAATTTTGAGGATTGGACATTAGATTTTGATTTGGTGCATTTTGTCCTTGATTTTTTGCTATCATTTCTTGTAAAATTTGAGATTGGGGTGGAGGAATGTAGGCTTGAGGTCCCATTTGATTTTGCATTACTTGAGGGACCAAAGGTTGATATGGTGCCACTTGGTGTTGTGATATTAGTGGCATACTTTGACTTCGAATGAATTGATTGGAAGGGTTTCCTTGGTTGATTTGATGTTGAGGAACTAATTGATTGGATGTGTTTGCTTTGGGACTAATGAGTGTCCTTGATTGATGGGATTTATGACTAATGGGTTTGATATGTTTCCTTGGTTGGTTTGATTTGGCACCAATTGATTTGATGTGTCAATTGGATGGTTTTATGTTTGAACTTGTATGATGGTGTTCACCTGTCCTTGTTGATCCACTTGGGGTGCATGACTCACTTGAATTTTATGTAACATTAGGGACAAATTGGGTATTTGTGGCGGTGGAAGAATATGGTAGGGCATGAAATTTTAGTGTCCAATTTGTGTTTTTGGGAAGGGTTGTTCCTTAGGTACCCAAAGTTGCATTGTGTCCTAGATTTGGAGTGAGACCAAGGTTGGTGCCTAGTTGAGTTGCAAGACTAGTAGTTAAAGGTTGACTTGGAATATGATATGAAGATGGTTGACTAATATATTGAACCACACCTTGGACCAAGGGTTGTGTGATGGATGTTTGAGGAATTGAAGCCACATTTCCCAAAGGTTTCTCCCTAATTGTGTCCAAATTGAATGAGGAAGTTTTTCTCCTTCATTTTCCAAGGAAAGCATGTATTGTGTGGGGTTCAACTTCATCAATTTGTTGATGAGATGGTGAGTTTTGGAATCTTATTTTGCTTCAAGTAGTTCCTTTGTGGTGAGTTCAAGTAGATTTTTAGTAACATCTTCTACTTCATACGCCATTCCTTGTGAATTTTGATGTGGATCTTGTGATGGGGTTGAGTAACCTCTAGGATCAAATTCTTGTTGGCTTAGATCACTTGTTGTGGATGAATTTTTATTTTTTCTCCATGTCTTTCTTGTATTATGATCTCATTGTTACCATAAAATTTGGATCAACCTTGGGAGTATTGTGTTGGGATTTGTATTGTTGGAACTCTTGGGTTAATTCAAATTTTGGTAAAAGTGACCCTCTAAGGTTCTTAGGACCAATGGTGTGAATGGATGATGAAAAGGATGAGTGATGTGGATTATGAACTTCTAATTTAGGACAACACTAAATTTAAGGTTTGATGTTTGTTTTTTTGATAAGGATGCTAATGAATTTTGTAAATCCTAAAAGTAGACTTGTGACCTTTAGGATAAACTTGCTAAAAAGGATGTTGGATAACTTAACTAAATGTATGAAAAAGGATTCATTCCCAAACATATAGCTAAACTAGGTGATAGGTTGATGATAACCCAAGTCTAGGAGGGGGTGATCCCACAATACTGATTTACAATTTTTGGCCAAATTGGACATTGAATTTTTTTTTTTTAACTACATCTCACTTTTGGGTACCTATAGCGGCTAAACCGTGAGGAATTTGAAGATGATACAAACTAGTGATTCGTGACATTTTTTCTGTAGATTCTAAATATATTTTTTTCAAAAATTTTGGAATCATATTTCACTTCTTTTTCCATCTCCTTCAAAAACTATTTTTTTCCACAAAACAACATTTTTAAGGAGTGACACTCACTGTATATAGCATAAATTTTTTTACGTGAAGGATACAATTCTAATATTTTTTAATTTAGATTTGTAACTATGATATCTAGTGCTTCCAATTGGTTTTGTAGTGTTTTATTTAATATTTTTTCCTTAATCAAGTTTCGAATTTAAACCAATTACAATTCAGACATAGGTGGATTGTATACAACGTAACGTTTTTTGTATATATTGAAATTCAATTTTTTTGTTGGATCAAGGACTTAAATATCTAGTGCACTCATATTGTTCAAAAATAAATTGATAATCTATTATTTTTCCACATGTGCAGAACAAAGAGATTGATTTTTTGTGAAAAAACTATGTTTAATAAAACTAAAAAATTAAATACATAATAAAACCAAAACATATTAAAATTATAATAGTTGGATAACTCGTTCTGAGGACTACCATCATCCGATTGGTTCTGTGAAGTCCCCTCCATTTTCATTCTAAACCCAAGCTTCGAAGGGAAAATTTTTGGAGTTTTTTGGTGCCAGAGGGTGAGAAGGTGGGAAAAGGGGGGTTCGAGCAAACCAGGGAGGTTCAAGTGAACTCCCTTTCAAAAAAGGTTTTCTTTGTGTTTTATTGCGGGAATGGTGGGAATGTAGGCTTGAGGTCCCATTTGATTTTGCATTACTTGAGGGACCAAAGGTTGAGATGGTGCCACTTGGTGTTGTGATATTAGTGGCATACTTTGACTTTGAATGAATTGATTGGAAGGGTTTCCTTGGTTGATTTGATGTTGAGGAACTAATTGATTGGATGTGTTTCCTTGATGTGTTTGATTTGGGACTAATGAGTGTCCTTGATTGATGGGATTTGTGACCAATTGGTTTGATATGTTTCCTTGGTTGGTTTGATTTGGCACCAATTGATTTGATGTGTCAATTGGATGGTTTTATGTTTGACCTTGTTGTGTTAAGGGTTGGCCTTGTATGATGGTTTTCACCTATCCTTGTTGATCCACTTGGGGTGCTTGACTCACTCGACTTTATGTAACATTAGGGAAAAATTGGGTATTTGTGGTGGTGGAAGAATATGGTAGGGCATGAAATTTTAGTGTCCAATTTCTGTTTTGGGGAAGGGTTGTGTCTTGGGTACCCAAAGTTGCATTGTGTCCAAGGTTTGGAGTGAGAGAAAGGTTGGTGCCTAGTTGAGGTGCAAGACTAGTAGTTAAAGGTTGACTTGGAATATGATATGAAGATGGTTGACTAATAGATTGAACCACACCTTGGACCAAGGGTTGTGTGATGGATGTTTGAGGAATTGATGCCACATTTCTCAAAGGTTTCTCCCTAATTGTGTCCAAATCAAATGAGGAAGGAATTTTTGCTCCTTCCTTTTCCAAGGAAAGCATGTATTGTGTGGGGTTCAACTTCATCAATGTGTTGATGAGATGGTGAGTTTTGGGATCTTATTCTGCTTCAAGTAGTTCCTTTGTGGTGAGTTCAAGTAGATTTTTAGTAACATCTTCTACTTCATACACCATTCCTTGTGAATTTTGATGTGGATCTTGTGATGGGGTTGAGTAACCTCTAGGATCAAATTCTTGTTGGCCTAGATCACTTGTTGTGGATGAATTTTTTTTTTTGCTCCATGTCTTTCTTGTATTTTGATCTTGTTGTTACCATAAATTTTGGATCAACCTTGGGAGTATTTTGTTGGGATTTGTATTGTTTGAACTCTTGGGTTAATTCAAATTTTGGTAAAAGTGACCCTCTAAGGTTCTTAGTGTTAGAATTGGCTATGGATGCCAAGATCTTGAGATCAAATGGAAAGAACAAGAGAGGGAGATTAATATGACAAGAATAAACTGTATTCAATTTCAATGATATGAGATGATTTTTTTTACAATGAGAGACCCCTTGGTTATATAGCCAAGGTGAGATGCAAGATGTCATAGGATTATGACAAGTTTCTTAATCATATGACATGATACAACTAATCACACTTACTTAGGTTCACATGTAGTAGTTGTCAAAAGATAAGATAACAAGTAATGACAACTAACACCTTCTAGAAATATTCCTTCCTAGGACCTGAGTAAACTTAACATGTGTAAATAAGTCCCCTAGTAATGAATTAACTAGGTATAAGACATTATTTACACCGACACCCCCCTTAAGTGCAACTTAGGGAGTAGAATATTATTATGCAAATGACACAAAAATGCAAGAATGGGTATCAGCTACTAGGCCATGTTAGGTACCCATGTACATGAAATGCAATCTCTCACAAACGAAGAAAAGAAGAAAAGCCAGTGGGACAAAATTCCTCCCCAAAAGAGAGATGAAATACAAAAACTGAAATACAATAATGCTCTCAATGAAGAATGAGAAGGTAAAAACCCCATGTGAGGAAAAAGACCCCCCCATAAGAGAGAAGTAGAAGAGAGACAAGGAAGCCCCCCCTCAATGTTGAGTCTCCTGCAATAATGGTAGAAGCTCGACATTGAATGTTGAAGATGATCCAATCTTTTTTAACAACGTTCCTCCCCTTAGGAAGAAACAAAACCAGGGATGTATGTAGGATATCAAGAATATGGATGATGTATGATGTCTCTGAAGCATGCTCAAGTGTCTCCATGTCAAGGCTGAAAGATGTCAGACTCCAAACAGGTGTGCTAGGCCACACTGCTGAAGAGGAAAATCCAACATCTAGTAGAGATGAGTGTAGAGCACAATCCAAAGACAGTGATATCCCCTCTAAAGATAAAGGAGCCTCCTCCAAATGTTGTCCAAATGAATCCACAGTCACGCCAAACTGCAAGGAATGATCATGTAGAGAATGAACAAGAGGGTCAGAATTTTCCCTCACAAAAACTAAAGAAGGTGAATCTTCATCAAAGAGAAGATGAATACTATCGATGATGTCTCCCAAATCTGCAAGATGAGACTCCACAAACAAGTCTGAAATACCTATCAAGAAGTCATCACAAGTTGCCAAATCTGAAAGACTGTGTATGTCCTACTGCACTGAATCACAAGGAACCCAAATTGTGGAATTACAAGCATCATAATCTACAATAGTAGATTGAGGAGATAGAATGCATGACTCAAGAACTAGATTTGATGTGAGAACTCCCGAGTTCAAGTAGCCAAATGTCTCCTCTAAATCATGGTTCGTAGCAACAGTGGAAGGAACAATGTCATCATCATAAGAAAAATTTGCAAAGGTATACAACTGAGATGAATGATCAACCACCCTAGTAGCAATTATCTCTCAACTCTCCAAGTCTCGAATGATGACTGAATCAAGTGTGAACTCCACAGTTCTCCCAATGTGTAATCTGATATATGGAAAGAAGATTGTTCATCAAATGAGGAACACACAAGATATCCTAAAAAGTGTTGTCCCCAAAACTAATAGATCCCTTCCCAGTTACACTCATGTATGTATTGTTTCCCATCAAGATAGGAGAAATAGTACAAGGCTGAAATGAAGAGAAGATAGTATGTGAAGATGCCATGTGATGAGATGCTCCTGAATCTAGAAGCTATCTCCCTAATCTTGGACCTGAAAGATCACAAAGAGCTTGTCCTTTATATCCTGATGTAGATGCTTGACATTTGTCCTTTTTAGACTGTTTTGAAGTAGAAGAAGAAGATTCAGACATTCTAGAAGGCAAATCAATGTGATTCTTTTTTAGAATATTTTTCAACTCATCAATGTCCTTCTTATAACAATAGTGTTCTTCATGTCCATCCTTCTTGCAATATGCACAAAAAGGCCTCTCCTTCTTAGATGATTATCCTTTTGAGGATGATGACTTTGATTCTTTATGTGGCTTGTTCCTTTTCTTCTTTTTCTTCTTATAAAGATTCCCTAATTCTTTCTATACCTTTGACCCACTAGAATCAAAAAGCTTCTAAAAAAGAGCTTCTTATCAAGGCTGAAATGAAGAGAAGATAGTCTGTGAAGATGCCATGTGATGAGATGCTCCTGAATCTAGAAGCCATCTCCCTAATCTTGGACTTGAAAGAGCACAAAGAGCTTGTCCTTTATATCCTGATGTAGAAGCTTGACATTTGTCCATTTTAGATTGTTTTGAAGTAGAAGAAGATTCAGACATTCTAGAAGGAAAATCAATGTGATTCTTTTTTAGAAGATTTTTCAACTCATCAATGTCCTTCTTATAACAATAGTGTTCTTCATGTCCATCCTTCTTGCAATATGCACAAAAAGGCCTCTCCTTCTTAGATGATTCTCCTTTTGAGGATGAGGATTTTGATTCTTTATGTGGCTTGTTCTTTTTCTTCTTTTGCTTCTTATCAATATTCCCTAATTCTTTCTATACCTTTGTCTCACTAGTCAACAACGCTTGTGACTTGGAAGACTTGATTAGACTCATTTTCATTAACTTAGCTTCCTCTTGCATTAGGATATTTGCAAAGTCATCAAACTTGGGATCAACATATGATGCTCCCATAGAAATTTGATGGGTATAAAATCCAAAAACAAATATTGAATACTTAGGACCAAGCTTGGATAACACATTTAGAATCAATTGTAAATCCTTTTTTTCAATACTGCATTCTTTTAACTGTGTTCTTAATTGCTTGATTTTGGAGATGTAGTCTTGGATGTGGTCAAAACATTTTGGATCAAGATTCATCAAATCATTATAAATCTAATATCCCCTAATCTTATCTGTTTTACCATACAATTTTTCAAAAGTCTCCCATGCCTCTTTAGGTGTATTGCATGATTCAATATGAAATTGCAAATCAAATGAGACTAATGAAAAAATGCATCCAAGTGTTTTCTCATGATCAATCTCCCACCTTGCCAATTCTTTAGCATTGAAGTAGGTTTTTGAATGGTGTCCTTTAGATGACTTATTAGACCTTTCATCATGAGATAGTTCCATACTGATTTTCTCCATGTAGCATAAATATGTGGAGTTAAGAGTTCAATTTATGATTTCCCCATTGCAAGAACACAAACCAAGCAAAAGAATGCAACCAATCACTGCAAGATTACCCCTCCAATTCACTCAATCAAGAAACCCCCCAAGTAATATCTGATTTGGCACTTTATATTTAGTACGTTTATAGTTGCCACTTGCCAAAATACAACAAAGTGATCTTTGATCTTAGTGTATGCAAATGCCCAAAATAGGCCAAAGAATCAAGTACAATTTTTGGTATACAATGAGATCAATCTAATCATACCATTGAGAATTACATGAAAAATCACGCACTTTAAAAAAAAAATTGCACCCAAAAATGTTACCGTAGGAGCAAGATATGAGCTCCCGAAGTTCCCAAAATGAGGATGAAGTGGCAACACCTATGAGAATATGCAATTTCTGGAAAAACCAGACACCAAAACCAAAATTTGATTGCACCACTATATAGAGCACAAAAAATTAACCCAAATACAAAAAATCTTGAAAAAAGGAGTCAAAATGAGTGAGATATGAAGCTTCAAAGTTAGATTACAAAAATGAAAATGCAATCCATGAGGGGGGCAATTTTTTTTGAAAATGCTGACATATTGCTAACATCAGCAAACCACTATATTAAATTTGATGGTTTTCAGCCCGTCAACGCACTGCAGGAGCTAAAATTGATGCCCTTTAGACCATCGAAGGTCCCACAGTTGATTTGACCCCTTCCTAGAATATTCCTACCTATTACCAATATATACCTTGACTACTGAACAAAATATTCTTGTGGAATGTACTCTGTGGCTGATGGATGCCCCCCAAAGAAAACTACGCCAGATTTTTAAAAGTAGTCAGTTATTGAAGTTTCCCGACATCTTGTAAATGCCAACGATGGAGTGGCAGGGCCACGACTATACCACAACTAATGACAAGATTCCACATGGGGTGCTCTAACTAGGCGGTACCCTGGTACTCTGTGGATGTGCAAGGTATAAGATACCCTCTGCGTACTACAGATTAAATCCGCAAAAATGGATTTTTTTTTTGCTTTTGATTTTTAAATACAACTTTTACAATGAAAAATATTTGATTGGTACAAAAAAGATTTTTTCATAAAAAAATTTCAAAATTTTCTGCAAATAAAATAATAATTTTTCAAAAAAATCATACCAACATCATAATGACGATTTGGGGTCGTATGGCTCTATGAGCAAAAATATTTTTGCCTCGCCGGACAACTGCTCCAATTTGGATGATTTGGAAATCGATCTTAGGGTTTTTGGCCCTTCTGGACATGATGGAAGGGTCATATTTGACCCAAAATGCTCCAAAATTACAACTACCTTTTGGATCTAGCAACCACTCTTCAACTTCAAACCCTCATAGATTTGGCCTCGTATGTCCGATTTGGACAAAACAAAAGGAAAAATAAACTTTCTCGAACTTTCCGGACACAATGGCGAGCTTAGATTTGCACGAACAAGCTCTTATATAAACCTACAATAAAGAGCCAAAAATGGAACACCCCCAAATCTAGTATCTCTCTTTAGAAAAAGACTCTCCAATGGCACCCAACTTGCTTTGATACCATGTTAGAATTGGCTATGGATGCCAAGATCTTGAGACCAAATGGAAAGCACAAGAGAGAGAGATGAATATGACAAGAATAAATTGTATTCAACATCAATGATATGAGATGATTGTTCTTACAATGAGAGACCCCTTGGTTATATAGCCAAGGTGAGATGCAAGATGTCATAGAACTATGGCAAGTGTCTTAATCATATGACGTGAAACAACTAAACACACTTACCTAGGTTCACATGTAGTAGTTGTCAAAAGATAAGATAACAACTAATGACAACTAACACCTTCTAGAAATATTCCTTCCTAGGACCTAAGTAAACTTAACATATGTAAATAAGTCCCCTAGTAATGAATTAACTAGGTACAAGAAATTGTTTACACCAACACTTAGGACCAATGGTGTGAATGGATGATGAAAAGGATGAGTGATGTGGATTATGAACTTATAATTTAGAACAACACTAAATTTAAAGTTTGATGTTTGTTGTTTTGATAAGGATGCTAATGAATTTTGTAAATCCTAAAGGTAGACTTGTGACCTTTAGGATAAACTTGTTCAAAAGGATGTTAGCTAACTTAACTAAATGTATGAAAAAGGATTCATTCCCAAACATATAGCTAAACTAGGTGATAGGTTGATGATAACCCAAGTCTAGGAGGGGGTGATCCCATAATACGGGTTTACAATTTTTGGCCAAACTAGACACTAAAATATATTTTTTAACTAAATCTTCACTTTTGGGTACCTATAGCGGCTAAACCGTGAGGAATTTGAAGATGATGCAAACTAGTGATTCGTGACATTTTGTCTATAGATTCTAAATATATTTTTTTCAAAATTATTGGAATCAGATTGCACTTCTTTTTCCATCTCCTTCGAAAACTATTTTTTTCCAAAAAACAACATTTTTAAGGAGTGACGCTCACCGTATATAACATAAATTTTTTTACATGAAGGATAAAATTATTATTATTTTTTTAATTTAGATTTGTAGCTATGATATCTAGTGCTTCCAATTGGTTTTGTAGTGTTTTATTGAATATTTTTTCCTTACTCAAGTTTCAAAGTCAAACCAATTACAATTCAGACATAGGCAGACCGTATACAATGTAATTTTTTTTGTATGTATCGAAATTCAATTCATTTTTTTTGTTGGATCAAGAACTTCAATATCTGGTGTACTCATATTTTTCAAAAAAAATTGATAATCTATTATTTTTCCACATGTGCAGAACAGAGAGCTTGATTTTTGATGAAAAACCTATTTTTACTAAAACTAAAAAAATAAATACATAATAAAACCAAAAAATATTAAACTTATATTTGTATGATAGCTCATTCTGAGGACTACCATCATCCAGTTGGGTATGTGAAATCTCCTCCATTTTCATTCTCAACTTGATCTTTGAAGGGAAAAATTATGGAGTTTCTTGGTGCCAGAGGGTGAGAAGGTGGGAAAATGGGGGTTCAAGCGAACCCCCTGTCAAAAAAAAATTTCTTTGTGTTTTTTGGTGGGAATGGTGGGACCTTGCATTTAATGGTTTTTTTCGAACTGAAGTTCTAGAAAACCCTCTTTTGGTTTGCTCAAACCAAAAAGTTCATTCGAACCCCAAAAACCAATTTTTTTGCATGGGGTCATTTTTTGCAACTTTTCCTTCCTCACTCAAATTGTAAACCACTTTTGTGGGTTTACCCAAGGTTGTTGTGTCCAAAATTCATAGTTGTTTGTGAGATGAGATGTCAAATATTTTGATATGAATGTGAGGATTGGTCCTAATGTTCGAACCTAATGAGGGACTTGTTTACAAGATCAAGGTAGTGAAAGACATGACTTTCCCTTGGAGTGTTAAACCTAAGCAACTAATGTTTTATTGATGGTAGGATTTTGATACAATGTTTTGGTATACATTTCCTTGTTTTCCCTTTGTGTTGTTTTTGGAATTCAATATGATTTGGAACATAAAACCAAGACGTACCTACATTGTGGGTTAAATTTATTTGAAATTTGATTGATGAGATTTCTTTTACCACATCAAATTTCTTGTTTAAGTTTAAACTAATAATTTCTATGACAAGGAAAGATGTTTTATACTAAACTTGACATTTTGAAAATCAAAGAGCTAAGCCATAGTTCCCTAGGTTAACTTTGATGTAAGTGAGTGGAGATATGGTCAAATATATTGGTAAACCACTAATATATTGTTTTGAAAAAAACAAGATATATTTAAAGGTATGCAGCAATATATTATCCTTGAAGTGCACTCACATATAAATAAAGGGTTTGAATTTTTGACCAAGTTGATGTTTTTTTTTGTTTGAATTCCAAGCAATATATTTGACTGACTCAATAGGTATGGGAGATACTTCACAATTCTTCTTCCATAAGACTTACTAGTTTGGCTTAACAAAATTAGTCAAATAACGATCTAAAGGAATAAAGGTACATCACTTCTTAGTAGGGTTACCTCACCCCTAAAGGAATGGTTTTAAATCTGAAATTATAAAGAGGTCAAATATTCCATATCAAGGAAATGTATTGTCTTGATACGGCTAGCTTCATATAAGAGAATTAACTCTTAAAATTTATGCCTTAACTATAAATTGGACATGGTAAGTAAATTCTAGGAGTGGTGTGCCTCCCATGCACTACTTCAAAGGGAATTTCAGGAAAATTGGTTGGCCTCTAGAAAAAGGTTTTTAGTGACAACTGTGAACACTGGAGGTAGGCATCAAGAGTAAGACACTTATGTCTCTAGCCCTTCCTATACAACCCATTATGTTCGTATGAGGATTTACGCACATCATGGCATTCACACCGTAGATTTAAGCTACTTTCTTTCAATTTCACAAACTTTAAATAGCCTACTGGTAAGTTACATGAGGGTCACTTATGAGTTCTTCATTGCAGAATGTGTCTCATAGGCAGGCCCTTATCTAATAAAGACAAGAAAATGCTATTTGTCTTCACCCAATACCACACGAAGCATAAGGGGAGTGGATACGTGGAAAATCCTTGGGGTGAATAAAAAAATTTGTAAAATTAGAGTGTTTCTCTTAACCCTAGATTGCACGAAGCACAAGGGGAGAGGATACACACTAAAAGGTTACACAACCATGGCAAGCATGGAATACACTAATTCATTTTAATGCACCAAAATATATGTTATATTTATTTTAATTTCACCAAAATGAAGTGTAAGTTTGTGTTGTTCAATTTTAAACCAACATTGCAATGTGAGGATGTTTGGGTTCAATTTTAACATTGTCAACTTTGAAAATCTCAAAGCAATATAAGTTTTAAAGCCAAAATTTAAAGATTAAATTATATCATAACAAGTGTTAATGAACACTTTGCTCCTCCACTTTGAATCTGCAAAATAATTAGCCTCAAACAAACAAAACAAAAGTCAGTAAATAATTAGAGAGTAGATAAACTTGAAAATTCATAGTATACATGAAAATTGAACTCTCTATTTTTTACCTGACAATTGCATCATTATTCAGAAAATTGTGTCACTCTGGTTCAGATAATTGTGTCATTTTTTGAAAACTATGTTGCTCTAGTGAACTTCAATAGTGTCACTTTTACAAAAAACAAAAAGGTCAATTGCACTAGAATACAAAAAAATGCATCATTGTTACAATTGTCTCGCTTTGGTTCACCTGCAATAACATAAAAAATAGAATGATTGATTGCATTAGTAAAAAAAATGTGCCGCTACAATAGCATTTCCATATTTCAATTGTGTTCCAATGCAAACAATTGTGTCACCATGCTTCAAAAAAATTATGTCGCTAGGCCCTACAACCAACAAATCATGAAAAACCCAAGGAAAATTCATCAAATTTGGTTAGTAAAGCCCTCCTTCTAGCGCTAGAATGTGAACATGATCATAACCTAAGCTAAACCTACTTGATCCGCATGAAATAAGCTAAGATCTAACTAGTTAAGTCAAGCTCCCAATGAAATTATTGAAAACATAAAAAAAAAGCCTTTAAACATAAAATAAACAATAAATGCATAATTGAAACTAATATAATGCTTCAAACCTCATCCCATTGGGGGATTGGTGTTGCATTGATGTGGAATTTTATCCCTTTCCCAATCCCTTAGTTTAAACAAGCTTTAAAATGGATTTCATTGATGAAGATTGATGAAAATGAATGAAATATAAGCTAAAATGGATGCAAAGCTTAACTAAAATGATGTTAAATGCTAAAATTCTAATGGAGAATGCTTTAAAATTTAGTATAATCTAGTTACTCTAAATTGAAGTGGATCCTTGTCTCTTAGAAATGAGGACTATTTATAGGAGAAATGCCTAAATCAATGGTTAGGATTGATTTGATCAATCAATGGATGAGAATAAATAGGAGGAGATGATATGGATCAAGGATTCCCATCAATGGTTGAGAATGCAAATTGACAAGGATCAAGGATTTTAATCAATGGATATCATTGATTTGAAGCACACTTCCTAAAAATTACGAATTTGTTACATGATATTCCCATTTTGAAGGAGTGCAAAAGGAGGAATATTCTAGGGGAATATTCCTTTGCATGTGGGAGGGTGAAGGAAATTAGCTAATTAAGTAATTTAAGAAATTACTTAATTGTGCAAGATGGATGAAATTAGGATTTTAACTAAGTAACTAATTTATTTAATTAAAGGGGGATAATGACATTCAATTAAATAATTAGGATTATTTAATTAAATAGGAAGACTTAAGTGGTTCAATTTAAATAATTTGCATTATCCAATTAAACAAGATGAAAAATAGTATGAAACCTGGGGATGAATTAGCCAAAGAACATTGATTATTTGATTAATAAGAGAAAATGATAAATTTAGTTAAATAATGAAGATTATTTAATTAAATGATTGAAAAGAGGTGATTCAGGACAAAATGGTGTTAGTAATCAAATTCAGATGTGCAATATCAATAAGGATAATTTAGGTGTCTAAAATTTGTAGTTTAAATAATTATCCATTATTTTCCATAAGCTTATATTTCACATTTGCAAGTTAAACCAAATTTCTATTTAGTAGTGGTTTCCTTTATTTCTAGAAAACTATTTATATTGGGTAATTAGTTGATAATCTTACTAGTATGAGAACCATTACAAAGAAAATAGGAAGAATAGTGCAGTAAAGTTACAAGGTAAAGCGGGGATTAGGAAGAAAAATGATCAATGAAAAAAACCTCTAACCACCTACCCCCTTAAAAATAACATGCAACAATAATATCATTTCAATTGTAAGATGTCAACTAGGTATTTCACTAGTTTTTTAATCAAGGGTGTGACGGTCAAATGCATTAGTGGGATACTGAAAAGTATTGATGAACAAATCTATCCAATTAGGTTAAATTTTGCATCTTATTGTCATTAAGAATGTTCATATAATTTATTTGTAGGACTGGATCTCCAATTTTAAAGTCTCATGATATTCGTCTATTGTTATGTGTCTTTCTTAATTATCTTTGGTAAAAATCTCAATTAACTAGCATGTTCACTTATATATCATCAAGAGTATTAAGTTCATGTAAATGATGTTCCATATACATTTAATCATCAATAATATCATGAGAAGAAACACTTAATTATGGGATCTCCAACTAAAGAGGCATTATAGCTTGTGTACCATATATCATAATATAAGGTACAAAACCACTAGGATTACATTTACTAGTACACTCTACCCACAATGTAGGAATATGCTATGTATGCTAATTAGTACCATATTTACCAACTATTTTTGTTATGTTCTATTTAATTATTTTTGCATAATATGGTGTAAAAAAATTGTTGTATATGAAATCATTTATTTACCTCTTTATTCTTAAATTATTCTTAAATGATGTGCCATTAATTATAAAATTATAAATATTAAGAATAATAGTGTTGTTAAATGGTATTTTCTAGACCTGTTTCATAAAATACTTTTTCATTATGACAATAAATGTATCCCTTGAAAATAGGTTAGGAAATAATATCTACCTGATTGATCCCTAATGTAGGAAATGATCATGTTGATGTGTAGAGGCAAATCTTGTGGGAAATTGGATGTTTTAAATTATAATTGTTGGTATGTAGCATACTTCTGGGCAATGAATGTTAATATTTTTCTTGTTTATTCCAATAAAGGCCTATTCATAACATTTCCATGTAGCATCTCATTTTTAGGAGAAAAGGGGTATCAATAAGTATAAGGGATATACCCTTAATATTAGAGTATATAGGGTTATGAATAGTTGGATTGTGACTATACTAACTCTTAATTAAGTCAGATTATCATTATTATATTTTTGTTTAGTTAATTTGATCATCCTAAGGCTTATATAGGGTTATCTAAGCTGGCCTAGGTGATATCCTAGGCATAAGTATGCTATAGAGAGAATTATAGAGACAAAGACATAGATAGATAGACACACAGAGAAAGAGATAGATAGATAGATAGATAGATAGATATAGACAGGGAAAGAACCAGAGATAGAGATAGATAGAGATATAGAGACATAGAGAGAAAAAGAAAGATAAAGAGAGATAAATAGAGAAATAGATAAATAGAGATAAAGATAGAAATAGATAAATTGAGATGCAAATAATGGGACATAGATAGAGAAAGAGATAAGGGGAGAGAGATGGAGACAGAGACAGAGAAAGAGATAGAGATAGAGATAGGGATATAGATAGAGATAGAGATAGAGATAGAGACAAACAGATGGAGAGATAGAGAGATATGAGAGATACGGGAGATAAATAGAAAGATAGAGAGATATATAGAGGGACAAATAGATAGAAAGATAGACTCATACATAGAGAGAAAGAGAGAGACAAATATAGATAGAGATAGAGATGGAGATAGAGAGACAAAAAGAGAGACAAAGATAGATATAGAGACAAATATAGAGATAGAGATATATATAAACAAAGACAAGAATTGAGATAGAGATAAAGACAAGGAAAGTGAGAATGATAAACATGGAGAAATAGATATAGAGAGATAGACAAAGAGAAAGAGAGAGAGAGAAACAAACATAGACAAAGATAGAGAGAAAGAGAGAGAGTTTGTGTCTAAGAGATAGAGAGACACGACTAGAAATACAAAGATAGAGACAAACAAAGAGAGATTGAGGTAGAGATAGAGAGAGAGAAATAAAGTAACAAAGAGACATATAGATAGACTCATATAGAGAGAGACATATCTTCAACAGATAGATAAACATACAAAGATAGAGAGATATAGAGAAACAAACATAGAGACAATGATAGAGACAGAGAGATAGAGAGATAGAGAGAGAGATAGAGAGAGATAGAGAGAGATAGATGGAAATAAAGATAAAGATAGATATTTTTGTTGTTTCCAACTGATTGACTAGGTTTTCCTAAAAGTTAGCTAATTTTATCCACAAAAACCCTAAGCCAGTGGCCAATTAATAGGAGATATATTTTACAAGTTCTCTGAACTTTAGGCTTTGCAAAACCAAGGTGGGCTCACCTATAACATATTGCAATAATGGCAACTTGTAATGATTCCTTTGCTAACATATTCTTTATACTAATCTACAAGAGGTGTTTTTGATGGGATAAATCATCATGTAAATCCTCTATATGACTTATAAAGACTTGTGTGGGTTTTAAACATAACAAAAATGTAAAATATAGAAAATTACATACTATTTAGTTTTTATATCTGATTATGTCTTAGATTTAAACTTTGAGTTTTAGATTTGACCAGTGCCTTATGCACATCGAGTCTAGAAATGAAGTAAACTCCTACAATAGACCAAACCTAAGATTCTAATAACCTTACTACATTCAGAAAGAAACCAATAAATAAATAATATTTTCAAACTACTTAAAGATCCAAATTGTAACAACACAACTCTAGATAAATGACTTGAAATCAAAGTTACTCCATTCCTTGAATATAAGCAAAAAATTCATACATCCATAACACAAAATGTGAAATGTGAACTAGAAGATAATCCTTGATTATATTGATTCAAAAGTGGTGTGTACAAGAGTGGAGAGAATGAAAAAATTGATATCAAAACTTGGTACAATATAATGAGTATTTAGGTCATCTATTGTTATTACAAAGAAAAATTACAACATTCCCTCTCTTTGTTTCAGAGGAATTACTTTTCTAACCCAAAACCTATACAAAGATTACAATCTCTAAGAAGGAAAACCCTTTGAATGAGGCCTAGAATTCCCTTTTTTGAACACAAGGGAAGTAACAAGAAAAAGGCCTCATTCAACCACCTAGTCATAAAATACAAATTCAGGTGGTGAAAATATTTAGAAAGGAAAAAAGTTGGTTCAAAAAGCTGATAGAAAATCCAAAATTATTTGGAGATATTTTGCAACATTAAAATCAATGTATCATAGGAGATCTTCCCAAAATTCCTCCTTGCAGAAAATAGGAAACTTTTGACATTCCATATCTAACAATCCCACACAATATTTATATCTAATAGTTGGATACCAATTCAAATCCAACTCAAGTTAGATCATCCTACTCCTCCATGTGCTCTAAGGTGTTAAACCTTTGTGGAAAAGAACTATTGATCCTATCCAAGTGTGCCTTGTAGTCATTTCCAATCAAAACCTACACTAGGTTTAGGAAACCTATCAAGCTATACTGCAACTTGGTCAGTGCATCTATACTAGCATCTAGTTGATCAACATCAAATTCTCCCTCCTTATTTATCCAACTACAAATGAGGGTGAGGAGATTGGAAATTTTTTATTTCCACTCCATGCATACCATAATCTCTCCATCACCAAGCAAAATTGGAGGAATATAGAACTCCTCAAAACCTTAAAAAGTATTGAGATCCCTTTTCAATAGATCCCTATACCTATTGTGATGACTAATCATGTCATCCAAACAATATGACTCACCCAAAATGTCAAACACCAAATTGTCCAAAATCTAAATTGCTAATCAACAATCTCAGCACCTCAATTCATTGGGACCATTTTATTTGCATGCACTTTAGCCTCATCCATATCTAGTTGTGAGTAGCGAATTCATCCTTCAATTTTGAATAATTATCCCACACCTTGTCTACATTAGAGAGGATCTTGGAAAACCTATAACCCAAAATTTTGTCCACCAAATTAGAGATCCTCTTTGCAAATGTTTCTATTATTGTCCTAGCCTCTATGGTGCTATGTGTTCACTTATCCCTCAATACTTTTATTTCCACCTCTAGCTTATTTTGGTCATGTGAGACTTGAGCCTCATGTATTTTTTGTGGATGGGTTAATAAGCCCTGAACTATATTGATCCTTTGCTCAAGACTTAGGTTTAGGGCATTTTCCTTGTCTAGATCAGCGTGCAACTTCTTAATAGTTGCTTTTGTAAAAAGAACTACATTGAATTTCAAGGAAGCTACCTATGTAGCACTTGTATCTCCAAACCTTCTAACAACAAGATGGCCAATGAGCTCATTGGGGTTTCTAATTACTTGTGGCTTGTTGGTCTCAAGGAAAATTGACCATATAACCAAGGTCTCATGTCTAGGGTGGAATTCAGACCCAAAATATAGGTATTCAACTTGTTCCTTCGATCCCAAAATTGAATTGTCACCCTGATGCCTCCTTATTGCATCAAATGCAATAGGTGAGGAGATATCCCAACCTGAAAAAAATAAACATCCTTCCCTCTTTACCAACTCCCTCCCCTTTTCTTGGGTCATGGCATCCATCTCTTCCTTTACCTTTTTCCAAAATTGTTCAAGGTGGCCTTTTGCTTCTGCTCAGAGAAGCTTCTTGCGGTAAGATTTAACCTTAAATATTCTCCTTTTTTCTTGATGAACAAGAAATTTAACTCTTGAGTGTTGATGAAATCCTCATCCTTCAAATATTCTTCACTGGCCTTAGCTCAAATGTTATCAACAATTTTCCCACCTATTTCAAAATTGATGACTAATTTGTCATCTATAGGCCTCTCAATCAACATCCTAGGAGGAGGAAGTATTTGTTAAACCATAAGAGCATCCTCATCCATCTCCTTAGGACCAATTGGATAATCAACTAGAGATCCAATAGTTGGGTCAATTTCCTACAATGGGGTCATTGGTTGTGGGCTTGGTGGTACTCCTAGTCTAGATGAAGAGGCAGCACATGAAGTTCTTGGGGAAACTATGATACATTAGCCAAAAACTAGTTGGAATTTTCAATCATAGTCATCATTCTAACTATGGAGTCCCTTATTTGTAAAAATGATCCCCTGAAGGATGGTTCAACCTTCATCCTATTGTTTTTTGCAATCTGTATTTTAACCAATAGATCCCTTCTTTTAGAAGCCTAGCTCTCTAAAGAGAAATTATTGATTAGATCCTCATTGCTGTCAAACTGATGGAGATAGGTTGAAAACTTATATATTCCTCTCTCCTTGTTGATGAAGCCTTCAAGATAAAAACTCCTAACCTTTTCCACTTTCATCTTGTGGGGGAGTAACTTTTCTTGGACTAGCTCCATGCCCTCCCTATTTAGAACTACAAAATCTAAGAATGTCACAGAACTAGGGAGAATGGCATGCTTCTTGTTGTTTCTAAAATGATTCTTGTGAGGCTCATTCAATTTCCACATGATCTCCAAAAAAGAAAGTCTATCAAGTACATCCTTGGGAAGCACATGAGGTGCCACTGGGGTCCCATAGATCCTTATTACCATGGCATCTACATAGAAAAACCAATCACTCCATTTTTTATTAATCTTTTTCTTTGGGGTGAGGTAATGGGGTCTCAAAAATATTCTTACTTCATCAAATAAACCCCAATCATTGTGGAGACCTAGCCCCTTCCTCAGTGGCTTTCAAAAAAACTCCTCAAAGGAAAAATAATTAGACTACCTACAATCCTTATCCCATATATATGTCCACTCCTAGATTGGAAACATCACATTGTTTTCTCCCACAACCTTGATTTGTAGTTGCGGTGGCCATACCTATACTCTATCATATACAATTATGTGTAGCAGAAGAGAATACTACTTAAAGTGCCTCCACTTTTCATCCACCTAGGCTCCACCTAACCCTTTCTCAGTTCCCTAGGATGACACATTTCATCATCTCATGAATTGAGATACCTCAAGGCATCTCAAACCTTGGATCCAATCCCTACATTGAATTCTAACCCTTCGTTCCCTTTGCCCTCTAATGAATAAGGAAAGACAATCATTTGTAATTATGCATTTAAGTTATCAAGCACACACACTACCTCTTGCTATCACATTGCACTCGTTTGACCATAGTTTTTGCATTAAAATCCATCCTTTGCATCCATTTTATACCAAAAATCATACATTTTGAAGTGTGATGTTGTCAAAATTAATCCAAGGAGCACACACATTCAAGATTCATCAAGGGAAAATAGGGCAATCAAACTCAAAGAAGGTAATATATAACTTTTCTTTTCTTTTCTTGTTTGAGTTTCAACTAGCCCAATCTTTAGTTTTTTTTTTTTAAGTCTTTCCATGATTTTAATTGTTTATCATTGCATTTTAGAAGACTAGGAACACTACACACATTTTTGGCATGTCTAATGGGACCCATGTCATGGTTCCATTTGATCCTTTTCTATTGTTTGAATTTTTGCAAGTTCAATTTTAGGTTATAGGGGTGAATATGCCACATGGGCATATCCATGTTCTACAAAGGTGAACCTACATATTTCAATGGGAAATTATGTTTATGAGTTCAAACTAGTTGATCCTTAAGCTACAAAGAGGTGTACTTTCCCACACATAGGGGTGAATATTCACTAGACCCCATCCATCCAAGCTATAGAGGAAAATTTTCCTCTAATTTAAAGAACATTTTACTTCCGTTGAGAAGAACCTAATCTATAGAGGTGAACCCGCCTCTAACGAGAAGACTCAATCATCTACATAGGTGAACCTAATACACACAGAGGTGAACACAAACAAAAGGTTTAGGACTTCCATAGAGGTAAACTTGCAACCTTCACAAGTGAACATGTGAGGATTAGAGGCAAATACACTAGCAACTTACAGATGTGAATCCACAACTTTCAGAGGTGAACCTGCAAGAGTTATAGAGGTGTATCTACTCTGTCAAGGAATGAATCTGAGGTCTAGCTTTTTCATGTAAGTTATTTCCAAAAACTTTATTTTGTATTTTTTTTAGTGCTATCTTGCTTACTTTTCTAGCTATGTGTGTGCTTAGTATTTGGTGTCTGTAGTTTTACATTAGTCCAAGACCAAAGAAAGAAACTATTAGCATTTTTTTGCAAGATGATTGGTCAAAGATTTCGTAAGTATTTTTCATACTAGCTAGACACATTTGGATTTGTTAAAGTTTCAATTTATTATTTTCCATGTTTGGATTTATTTGTTTATGTATTCTCTCCCCTTGCATCGTACGGTGATCCTAGGGATCAAAAATCACAACTTTACTCAAGTTTAGTGTGAGTCAACCTAGGAGGTGCTAGTTTGCATGTATGCTCTCCCCTTGCATTACATGTGAGCATGGGGATCAAAAATTCCTAGCATTTCCTTCCCTTTAGGAGGTCTTCTTGGGATTTCATCACCCAAGAGATAACCTTAACCATGTGAATCGGTGGGATATATAAAGGGGAGAGAATGAAATTTGTACCCTAATCCAGTCACATCATGTTTAGCAAAGCGTTGATACTTGGGTGATTCCAAGTTAGGTGTGCAAGGTTAGTATGAGCTTTCCCACTGAAATTTCTTGAACCACTCTTGTGATGGGACGGTGTTCAAGAATAGTCCCCATGCACCCTCCTATTGTTTAGAGGATGCACAAGATTACTTGTTTAGCCTAGTTTAAGACCCATTTTTTATCTGTCTTGGTGTAGTGTAGGGGATATGGATTGTACCCCAAATCTACTCACCATGTACTCCCTTAGGTTGAGATATAGATCTTCAGGTGAACTTTGATAATTCCCAAGGAGAGAGAGAGAGAGAGAGAGATAATGTGTGCCTGTGGCATCTGTTGATGATCCTATGTTAGTGGATCTCTACCTATTTTCCTTTGTGAGAAAGGGTGCTCCACCCAAGTATCATGGAGTATTAACCTATCAAGGTGGTGAGACTACATCATGTTTGTACACCCTCTTGACTAATTTTAGGATTGTTCAATCTGGCATGTTTTCTTGTGTGAGACTAGTGCTTGTCCAATCATGAGTCTATCTTCAGCCCTATCTATTGGATTTTAGTCTATACTATCTATTGGATTTTAGTCTGTCCTTTTCCACCAAGTCCCTCTACTCTATAGAGGCTTATTTTAGTCAATCTCCTCGATAGGTGTATCATCTCTAGATAGAGGAAAATTAGCTCTATTGACAGGTGTTTTCATTGCCATCCTTGATAGGTGAATTCACTCTATTCTTGGGTGAATCTACCTTTCTGATCCATATAGTCATCATCACTAATAGGAAAATATAATTTGTTCACAGGTGTATGCATTTTCCATCCATATAGTCATCCCCTTTGGTGAATCCACTTTGTTCTTGAGTGAATCTACCTTTCTAGTCTATATAGTCATCATCCTTAATAGGAAAATATGCTCTATTCTTGGGTGATTCCACTATTCTCATCCATACATTGTCTAGGTCAGTTATAGATAGGTGAATCCATTTACCCCAATAGGCATTTATGCTACCTACAGAGGCAATTTTGTTGATAGGTGATTGTGCCACCTATAGAGGTGAATGCACTCTATTCATGGTTGAATCTACTCCCCATAGAAAAAATAGAGAGTAAATCCTTTGAACCATTGAAATCCTACATTTTTACAAGTCCATTCCTATAATTAATACATTTTTATCATCATCCAATCTTCTATAATCTCTCTTTTCGTATAGTCAATTTTTCTAAAACTCATCAAATCATCCATTTGATCACACAAAGACATCCTAGGACATCTCCAATCATCATTTCTATCATCAAACATCCAATCTTTTTCCCCTAAACATCAATTTGAGAATATTTACATCTGAATCAACCAATCTATCAATCCTTTCCATCATCATTCACACTTACTTAGGAACATAGCCTGTCCTGAGTTAGTCATCACCATCGGCATTATCAATTTACTTTGATTAAGGGGAAATTTCATTCCCTAATCATCCATCGTGCTTGATAATATTACCTATCTCAAGTACAATCATATCCAATCTCATCATCATAATTATCTAGCTTGCTTGAGAACATAAGGTAACCTCAAATAACAATCCACCCAATTATCATCCAATTGGGTTCTCAAATCCAATTAGGGGAATTACATCAATCAATTGTCTATCCAATATAATCAAACATCCAATTATCAATCCAATCCAATCAATCATCTAATCTATCATCCAAATCAATCAATGATCCAATCATCATCATTTAGTCTAGTCCTTGGGTCTTACATCATCTTTGTTATTTGATCATTCTCACTTTCATGCCCATTGTAACCTAGTTTCATACTATAAGACAAATGGAAAAACAACAACCACCACAAGTTCATCAATCATATTATCCTCCCAATTCGACCACTAATGAAGGGCCCCAATAGTCCAATACAAGTTAGTTCATAGAATCAAGTCATCCTCATGCTTCTCTTGAGGAGGGGATGGTCAATCAACCTGATTTATTTATCAAGGAATATCTTATCAATCTAGTTAATGTGTAAATAACTAATTGCATCATTGTTGAACGATTAAACTAAATACTTGCTTCATTACTCATGTGAGGTACCAAACCACCACCTAGGTTTGATATGAAATAATACGTTAGTAAGACTAGACCTTCTATACCCCAAGACCTTAGTCTTCTAAGGCCTCACAACCCCCTCCAGTATCTCAAGCTCTTGAAGATCCTCCTCAAGACTCATGGTACCAACCTAGAATGAGAAATTATGTGTGTGTATGGATCACACCTTCTCCTATCTAGATTTCATCTATCAAGATTGGATTAGATTTTTTCAATTTTCAAGGAGCTAATTTTGTACCACAATCTCATAATTTTGTCCCACATAATGTTCCACAACAACCACCTCTAACATCCACTCATCCGCCACATTTAGGAAATACTGGGGGCAATGTGCCTAATGCCTTAGCTTTTGCACCTCCTCACATCCCTCTCATTCCAACACAACTAGTTTACAACACTTCCAACACATCTATTCCATCTTCACTCTAGGTTCTACCCCTAACAAATCAAACACCCCAATTCAATCCTATCCATTCCACTCCTCCACCACATAATCCACCATTTCCATCCTATCCACAACCACCATCCTATCAACAACAATAACTGCCCTCTCATCAACAACAACAACCACCTTACCAACAATAACAACCACCATCTTATCAATAAAAAACACCACTGTCATCACAAGTTCCACCAAAGAAACCACAATCACAACCTCAGGTTCCATCTCAACCTCAACAACAACCTTCATCACAACCCCAAGTGAACCTATCATCCCAATATCAACAACTACTGCGTGCATTTTCCAATCCTCCAATTTATTATTTTTCACCTCACTATCATCAACATCCCCAATCATCATATTTCATTGATATTTTCATGCAATACATGATTATCAATCACCTCCACCTTCACCTCTTGCTACACCATGCCAACAATACCATCCACAACAATATCCTCAACATCAAACATACATCAATCCAATAGCCCCCATCGGGTACCTTTCAACAAAAATCCAACCCATAACCACCACCATATAAACCCCAACAACAAACATGTAGTTACCAATCTACTCCATCATACTATCAAACCCTTCCATCACAACCTCCTCCATCGTATGGGGTATCCCACAAACCCCACCACAATATCAGCCATAATCATCATCATGTTATCAACCCCCACCATCACAACAAAAAGTGTATTTAAATCAATACCAACAAACTCCATCCTACCTTCAACCTCCATCCACATACACTAATTCATCTCTTGAACAATATATTCCACCACTACACCATCATATAATCAATATGCTCCTCAAGATTAATCCAATCCAACAGTTCCTCCCTCATCAACACCCATGAACAATGGGAGGAAATGAAAGCTGATCTGAAGGAATTACAAGCAGAAACCTCATCCAAAAGTCCTTTAAATTTGATGAAATTTGTCCATATCTATTTGATCCATCAATTGACACTATACCCTTAACCAAACATTTCAAAATTCCTAAGTTTAACAAGTATAAGGGAAGGGGAGACATGTGAGATCATCTACAAGAATTCTATATGCACTTCCATGAGGTTTTATATAATGATATAACTATCTCCTATGCTTGTTTCCCCATAGCTTAGGGGGACAAGCATTAGATTGGTTTTTGTACCTCCCTCGTGGGTCTATTTCTACATTTTCTGATTTATTAGAAAAATTCTTGACAATTTCTTCTATAACTTGGAGAAGGATGTGGATACCATGGACCTAATGAAAAATAAATAGAATGCTAGTGAGAAATTTTCCAGTCATCTACAAAGGTGGCAAGCCCAATCTAGTCGTCTTAAATGTAGCCTTCCTGAAAAGGAATTAGTTAATATCTTTGTTGAGAATTTACATTTTGAGATGTCTTACAACTTGCATATTCTTTGTGCATCAACCTTCGTAGAGGTCATAGATAAGGGAGTCACTATTGAAAAAGCCCTTATTACCAAATGGCGTATCAAAATCGATAAGGATGATAAAGATAAATAGTTTAACTATAGACCCTACTACTGAAACAAAAACAAAAATGCGGGAAATGATGGTGTCACTGATACCAAACATGTCCAAGTAGCTAACATCTCCCAATAACATCAAAACATACCAACCCATCCAACAGCCAATGTCATATATGCCTCAAGGGGCACCACGTCGTCCCACTCAATCCAATCAACCAACTCAATGGAATTTCAAACATGCCTTCACTCCTTTAGGAGAACCATTGGATGTAGTCTTTAGTAGGTTGGTTCAAGCCAACACGGTCACCTATCTAGTTATGCATCATTTTGATGAGTCAAAGCCAAATCCAAATTGGTACAAGGATAATGAGTATTGGGATTACCATAGGATTAATGATCTCTCTACTAATAAGTGTATGAATATCAAGAACTATATCCAAGATCTCATTGGTCGAGGAGACATTGTTGTTTCAATAGAAACCAATCTACATCATGTAATGCTCAATTACAAATATTCCAAAATGATTTTCCTAAACATAACCAACAAGCTAGGTCATCTAATGCAAACATTGGATCTAATAACAATAGTTAAAATAACAACACCAACAATATAAATTATAACAAGGTACCTTTCAACTATAACAATGTGGTTGGTTGCATCACTCAAGTATATCCACATGTTTCTATGATTCACATAAAAGGTAAAGATCCACAATGCACTGTCACAACCCACAAAACCTACATATTCATTCTAGGACCATCTACATCCTCCCAACAATCACCTATACACCATTAGTATAATATTTTTGATCACCATGGAAAGAATCCTACACAAATATCTATTATGGATTTGTTAAAGTCTTCTCCCATTCATCAAGAAATCCTAACTAAGGCTTTACAAGATATCATGTTCCAAATGACATTGATCCTGCCCAATTCCATGCCCTTGTAGGAGAAAACTATCATCTACTTATTAGTTGGGGTTTAGTCAGAATGATATGCCTCCCATTGACCCTGCACATAACCATGCTCTTCACATAGAGGTCATCATTGTTAATCATAAGGTCAAACATGTCTTGGTAGATAATGGTTTCTCCCTTAATCTATGTACATTAAAGTTCATTAAATATGTGGGGTACACTCATACTGATTTAGATAATTAGGTCATAAAAATCAAAGCATATGATAATGTAGAGAGGGATTCTAAAGGCACCATTTGCCTTCCCATTCAGGTTGGCCCCTTGATGTAGTATACCACTTGTCATATTCTTGATCTAGATTTACTATACAATTTCCTTTGTGGCCAACCATGGCTTCATGACATGCAAGTTGTACTTTCCACATACCATCAGTGCCTAAAGTTACCACATAATAGTATTGAGGTCACCATCAATGCAGATCCAAACTTATTTGAGTATTGTTGTGCTCTTGAGGATTTTTTTCCCCATTCTCAGTATTGTCCTAGAGTTGAAGTTGGGCCTTCCAATACTACTTATCCTTTGTCCCTTTTCAATCTCAATAGCCTCTTTTCATCCTCTGCCCCATCTTCCACACTTGAATCCTCCATTTCTAAGGTCAAGATCATTGACAGGGGATGTGGAGAATATGAAATGTGTACTACACTCAATGTGGGAACAATGCCACCTTCTCTATGCACTTATAGCCAACCATTAGTATTTAAAAAACACCAAGAATTGGAAACAAAGACTATAAGCTCTAAGAACATGGGTTCTACCACCTTTCAATCCTTAGGAACCTTAGCACAAGAGCAACTTAATGATGATGTTAGTCAATGGGTATACTGAGTAGAACCAAATCCTTCTCCCCCTCTTCTAGAATATTTTCAAGAGGTTTATCCACAAAATTGTGCAAGTTATCAAAAACACCAACTATCAAGGAGGAGGATTTGGCGTGAATGAGCAAGTAATATGTAGGAATTTTGAACCTCCAACCCAACCAAAGCACCAAAGGATTTGTTATAATCAAAAGAAAAAATAATCTGCATCATCACCTAGTACATCGAATATTGTTATTATGGAAACTGATATTCTTGAAGAAATCTCTGGGGAAGAAAACATCTTACTCTCTTATGATGACTTGAATGTCTTGTCACTATTCAAATCAACATCCATTTTCACCATAAGCCTTTCCTTCCGCCACCTCAAGCTAATAGAATGGGACCAATGAGGTACAACACCCATCAATGTTCTCCCTTCTAGAGAGGCCTATGTGCATTTCATGAGATTAGAAGAATATTATGCTATCTACTTTGGGGGAGATGAGCACATTAACTGCAAAAATAGAAAATAGAAAAATGACAAAGAATATTCTAGTGAAAACCTCCATGAGGAACTTCTAGATCCATCAAAAGTAAAAAAAGGGGTTTATGCTCTAGTGAAAACCTCCCTGAGGCATTAGAGGATGGGAATGTTCATCTTCCCCTTATGGGTACTCAATGGTTCAAGAGATCTTCTATTTTGATTAAAGAAACAAGAGAGATAAATTTGAGTATTGAGGTCAAACCAAAAATCACATATGTAGCCAAAGATTTGACTAAAGATGAATACTTGGTGTTTTCCAAGTTTCTCCAAGAAGGCTTCAACATTTTTTCTTGGGCCTATTATGATATGCCTGGATTGGATCCTACAATTATCTTCCATCATCTAGATGTGTGTCCTGATGTGAAACCGGTCAAACAAAAGCCTCACAATATGCACCCATAGGTTTCCTTACTTTCCAAAGTTGAGTTGGAGAAATTATTGGAAATTGGATTTATAAGACCAATTGATCATTTATATTGGATTTCCAACATTGTCCCTATAGCTAAGCCCACTGGGAGCATTCGCATATGCACTGATTTCAGAGACCTTAATGAATCTTTCCCCAAAGATTATTTCTCATTACCTAATATTAACACTTGTTGATCTTATAGTGATTCATACCATGTTATCCCTCATGGATGAATTTTCTGGCTATAATCAAATAAATATTGTAACTAAAGATCAACATAAAAATCTTTTACCACTCCTTGGGGGACCTTTTGGTATAATGTCATGCCCTTTGGTTTGAAAAATGTAGAAGCCACTTATCATCATGCCATGACAGTTATTTTTCATGATCTCATTCATACCATAATGGAGGATTGCATAGATAACCTATTAGGTAAGTCGAAGACTAGAGAAGAGCATCCCGAGATCTTGAAATAGATATTTAACATATTAGAATAGTCTGTTGAGATTAAATCCTAAGAAATGTGTCTTTGGTGTCATTTCAGGTAAATTGTTGGGATTTATTGTATCTAGATGTGGTATAGAGGTTGATCCAACAACAATCATGGATATCATGGAAATTCCCCCTCCAAAGAATCTAAAACAATTGAGAAGTCTACAAGGAAAACTACAGTCAATCTAGCGTTTTATAGCTCAACTCGTAGATAAGTGTTAACCTTTCACTGATATCATTTATAAGAGCACATTCCTAAAATGTAGTTGAGAATGCCAATAAGGCTTTGATAGAATTAAGGAATACCTAGCTAATCCCCCCATTATAATTTCTCTTATTGTGGGAAAACCATTGTTGTATATTTCTACTACACCTGTTGCACTGGGGGCACTTTTGGCTCAACATGATGAGAATAGGAAATAAAGGGCCATCTATTATATCATCCACACACTAGTTGGGTACAAACTCAACTACATCCCCATGGAAAAATCTTGTCTTGCAGCTGTCTTTAGTTCCCAAAATCTTTGCCATTATGTGCTTAGCCATTCAATCAAGCTCATATCCAAAGTGGATCCACTTAAATATTTGTTGTCTAGAACATCATTGACTAGTAGAATGGCTAAGTGGGTTATGCTATTAAGTAAGTTCAATATAGAATATGTGTAGAGAAAGGATATAAAGGGATAGATTGTCGCACATTTGCCTATGCATGAACACATAAGTGCCTATGTAGACCCCGTATTTCAGTGTTGAATTCACTTTGGCTCAGCCTCGTGCATTTGTCCATGTAATGTCCCCTTTTTCATGAGCGATGGAGTTTAGAGGAATTAGCCTATTCCTGATCCTCGTAGGCTAATGGAGTTTGATAAGAGGGTCATTTGGCAGATACCCAGTTGATTGGTTGGCTTTTTTCGTGATTCAGTCTACATATGGAGGTGTTCTAATGATTTCTTGATATGTTTCTATTTTTAGAAACCTCATGTTATAAAGTAATGTTATGTTTGCACTTTATGTTATGAATAATTATATTATTATAAAGTGCAAAATAATAAAATAATAAAATAAAATAAAATAATATTCCTTCTAGAAGGTGAGAAAGTTCTAGAAGGAGGCCGACCTATTGAGGAAAAAGAATAAATAGGCATTGAGGGCTTCATTCTCATCAATCCAGATTTGATGTTGATGATTGATGATTTCTTATTGAGTATTTGTGGAGCCAAGTGGTCTGCAAATAATCAATTTGTCTTTGGGAACGAAAACTCCCATTGACAGCATAACTGAGGGAGTGAAATATCTCTTGAAGGGTTGCATTATTGGAGGAAGGTATCTCAGCCTTTCTATTTGTGCTAGATTGGAGAAGAAAATACAAAGAATACAAGGGTTTGATGCATATCCATTTGTAGATTATAAGGCATTGAAGATTCATTGTGGAATATTTTTATTTGCTAGCTGCTACAGTAACGCTATAGTACCCGTGCTATAGTGCCTCGATTTGCTACAGTGTTGCGTACAGTGATTCACTACAGTAATCCACTACAGTAACTTGGTGAACTCAGTTGCATCAGAGATAATTGTGGAGACAATTTGTATTCAAGTTTTCATCAATAATTGGCAACTAAGGAGGTCAATCTGCATTCTGCATATTCAGACTTTCATAATAGTTATTTCTAGATTTGATACCATCAAATAGAAGACATTACAGGGGCTGCGATTTCCAGAAATTCACAAGAGGCTGGGCGCTGGAATAACAGGGGCGATTTTGGCATTGGGAGGCTCATAAAATCTCAAAAAATTCTGCTCATGTCTTCTACGGTTTGCCACTTCAGCTCCAACATCATATTTCAAGTTCTCTTAGTATTTTCTACATACTGTGCATTAACTATAAGTCTAAATACAAGTTGCAGTCAATAGGGTTTGATATTTTTAGTTTGCTGTGAGAAGGTGTCATTTTGAAGAGCATCACAATGATTTATATCAGAACTGTAATAAGGTATATCACATTTTATATCATTTCATAGTTGCATTATAAGTCAAGTGTTGCTGCTACAGAAGATCATTTACATTTATATCAGATTTTGACATTGCAATTTGCCAAGAGTCTTGGCTATTTGATATTAGCATTGTCTAGAAGAGGAGTTTTAAGTAGTTGTTTCAAATTAATAGCTGTGAATGTGCAATCAAAGAAGCTTTGTAATCAGATCTTGAGTTTGCAAGCCAATTGTTTGTAAAAATGTCTTTGGCTGTAGATGCATTGTACCTTCTTAGTACTTCATATAAATGCATTTAAAATTGAAAGAGAGGTATTTCATTTAGGAGCTTGCATGGTAATTGTGGAAGGTCATTCAAGCTTTCAAAATCATTTGGAATTCACTCTTAGCATCCTTTCAATCAAGTAACTTCAAACTGAAACAATACATCAACAAGAACAAGGTTGCATATGAATTGTTTGACATAATTACAAGCAACAAATTAGGTCAAATTGTGGTCAGTTTTGAGCTAGGCTCATTACAGTCCATCCCTTGAACAATCACCATTGTGGAGCATCATGTAATCATCCATTCCCTTTTCTTTTCAAGGGTGAATCTGCTTCAACCTCGACCTCACACATTTTCCCATCCACTGTGCAATCACCCTTGTTGAGCATTGCACATTCCCCCTTATGGACCCCATCCTACAGAGGTGAATATGCTTCACCCTACCCATAGTGCATCTGCCCCTTAGACACCTATTTTCCCCTCCCCATGCCCCTTGCACATTTTCCTGTCTAGACTGTTTGAATCCCTACTCTACATGGGTGAATCTACCCATCCACAAGTGCAAATCCGCCTTTCATGACGAGTGAATCCCCCTTTCCATAGATTTCAAAAAAAAAAAATGCAAAACATAAAGTACAAGAGTGGTTTTTGATGCATACCTATACAGGAACCTCATCGCTTTGATACTAGGCCCATATTGCATCCAATCAGTGTGGGATATCACCTTCGTGTGTCATTTTTCTCTCCAAGATCTCCAAACTCTTCTATGCACAAAGGTTAAAATGACTAGTAACTTAGGTAAGTTACTATTTATAGATTACCTTTTTACCCCCCCCCCCAATGCAACCCTAATTTACTCTTTCAGCCCCCATTTGCACCTTGTTGCTCTATTTTCTTCTGTTCAAAATCCATTTTCACCATTTTTCATCATGGTCCTCATGGTTCCCTCCTTTCGTCTCTATCGCAACATTGCTCGGGGCCCCTTTTTCCCTGTCTACCCTCTCGTGGGGGCATAATCCAAAATATTCTCAACATCTCAATTTTCCTTGCCATGTTGGGGCATCATATCCTTGTTTTCTTCTATTGAGTTACCTATATTTTATTTTTCTTCAAAACATCATTATTTTAACAATATTTCAAAGAGGGAAAAAATTTAGACATCTAAATTTGACCACTCCCATGTGGTCAAATTTTCTCCCTATTCCATCTATTTCACATCCATATGACCATATTAATTAAATAATTTCAATGTTTAATTTATATTTAGCTTATTCCTAATGTTTCATAAAATTATTTAATTATTCAATTAAATACTTTACCCTCTTTCCTCTCAATATTAAATAAATATGCTAATTTATTTAATCTTGTCATTTATCTAGAATATGAATTAAAATCAATTTTTAATTCACCCCCTTTCTCTCTCTTGTTGTCACATCCTCCATAATCCCTCCTTAATCCAGATTGACCTAATTAATCTGTGATTAGGGTGTGCACATTCCTTAATCAGGTTTTGTTTCACATCCTCCATAACTTGCCACTTTCCTTAATCTTGTCCTTAATCATTTGCACAACTCTTAATTAATGGTTAATTAGCCTAATCTAATACTAATTCCAATTATGGCATATGTACCTAGGTCAACCTTTATTAATTTATTCCCTTTTTGGAGAAGTTATCTCCCCTTCCCAAGGAATTTTAAATTCCCATTTATTCCCCCTATAAGCCTATGTGGAATTTTTAATTCCACTTTTTCTTCCCAAAGCCTCTAGAAGAATTAAAATTATTTTTAATTCTTCACTCCAATCCCTATGTCCTTACAAATGGATTTTTTTAATTCCATTTATTCTTCCCAAGCCCTTCTCCAATCTCTATGGAGATTTTTGGTGGAATTTTAAATTCCTCACTTGTCACATCCTCCCCATGATTTGGGGAGGATAAGACAAGTCCTCCCTTTTGTCCTTCCCAAGGTACTTGGAAAAGAATCTCCACTTGTCATCCACCTAGGCTCCACCTCACCCTTCCTCACTTCCCTAGGACGACATATGTCATCCTCTCATGAGTTGAGATGCCTCAAGGCATCTCAAACCTTGGATCTAATCCCTAGATTGAATCCTAACCCTCCATTCCCTTTGCCCTCTAATGACTAAGGAAAAACATAGTCATTTTTCATTATGCATTCAAGTTCTCAAGCACACACACTACCTCTTGCTCTCACATTGCACTCATTTTACAATAGTTTTTGCATCAAAATCCATCCGTTGCATCCATTTTGTACCCAAAATCATGCATTTTGAAGTGTTATGTTGTCAAAATTAATCCAAGGAGCATACATTCAAGCTTCGTCGAGGATAAACAAGGCAATCAAACTCAAAGAAGGTAATATCTAAATTTATTTGTTTTTATTTTCTTATTTGAGTTTCAACTAGCCCAATCTTGAGTGTTGTCTTTCTTTTTTAGTCTTTGCATAATTTTAGTTGTTTTCCATTGCATTTTAGAAGACTAGGAATACTACACATAGCTAAAATCAAAAGGTGAGAGTTAGGCATATACCTCATATACCATGTTAGCATCACCCATATGTCTTGACTCTCTCTACGTGATGATCTCCAATTAGAATGCTCACCATCATCTCAACACCTTCACTCTCGAGGACTCTAGAGATCTTAATCTCAAAAAGCTAGGAGTGTAAATGAAGAGAATTTACCATTCACCCTACTATTTATAGCCACCAAGCCCTAATTATTCCTACCCACCCTTCACCTTCCCTCCCCTCACTTATCCTAATTCCTTCACAACAACCCCCTAACATTCGTATCACCTAATTTTCCTATTTTTGTCCAATTACTAAGTTCATCACATCTTTTCGTGGGTTTGACCAAATTTTTTAAATTCTTTGTCAACCTCTCAAGGGAACATCCTACCTCCATTTCTTCATTCACTGGGGAAAGTTGCGGCAATTTGCCACAAAATCCTTCATACTTTGTTTGTAACAACATTGTAAATATGCATTGTCTCAAAGAGGGGTGAAATGTAGACACCTAAATTTGACTAAATCATTTCTTCCAAAACATCATCAATATGCGTCATCTTTTCTAATTAATTTTTCTTTTGGATTTAATTAAATAATTTTATTGGGTATGTGCAGGATCATGATGGGCCAAAAAGTGGTGATATGATGGGTATGTGTAGGGTATGTGGCTGATGAATTTTTTTACCCTAAATTGATGAAACGAAAAGGATTTTTAAAGGAGATTCTTAGCTTTCCACCAATATAAATTATGCTTTACTTTGAATTAATAAATAATTATTATTCATTTTCTATTTGAATTAAGACTAAATTCTTGATTGATAGGTTGATTGAAAAACATCTATAGCTTTCAAATGGTATCACATTTTCTAAATTTTAAACATGTGTCACATTCTATACTTCGCATACTATAGGATTAAAAAAAAGGTCGAATTTCATGAAGTTTTGACCAAGTTAAGGTGGTCAGACATACAAGTTTTTATATTTTTTAAAAGTTGTAATAAAAAAATATAATTAATTATTTACTTGGAAAAAAATTACAAAAAAATATGCATCACATCCGGACATGAGTCCTCTACTTATATATAAAATCTTATAAAAAAGTATTACCATTTTATTGTGGTTAGGGTGGTTAGATAGACACCTACTTCTTATTTTTTCCTTGAAATTTAAGTACTTTTACATTGAAATTTCAAATTTTCACCAAATAGATTTAAAAAAAAAAACCTAGTAGTTTAGAAACTACATTCAATTTGCTACATATTCTATTCTTACATATTTTTGAAATAATATAGATAACTTATTAAAATTTTTACATCAAGTTGCCTAACTCTGACTTTTTTGAATTTTTCACCACTTAAGGACCTGTTTTTTCCATGATGATCATGCACATACCCTATTATTTAATTAAATTAATGTTATTTCCCCTTCATCATAGATAATTAGATAATTTTTAATTATTTAAAATTCAAATTTCTCTTCATTTCTACTTTGATTAAATAGTTTTTAATTAATTAATTAAATCATCTACTTCATCATTTTCCTTTATTAATTTATTCCCCTCTCACAAATTGATTAAAAAAATTATAGTTATTTAATTAATTTACCTCAACATTAATATTTTCCTAATCTCAATAATTGAATAATTATTTATAATTATTTAATTAAAACTAATTATTCTTCTCAACACTATCCTCTTCTAAATATAAATAAAATTATTTATTTTATTTATTTTCCCATTTGCACATGAAATAAATATTTTATTTATTTAATTATTATATTAATTGTCCACACAGTTCCACGTCATCAATCAACTCCCACTCACTTCGAGTTTTCTCTTCAATCAATTCATCTTTTATCCAATTTGTTCAATCTCAATAGCAAGTCACTCGTACTTATCTCATAAATCAATCCTCATAACTGATCCATATAGTCACTTAGCTCAAATCATGTTATCAATTAAATCCTCATCAATTCCTCTCAAGAATTCTCATTCATTAATATTTTCAATCTTTTTAAAAATTTCACCCATTCATTAGTATCACCTAAAATCTATAAATACAAACAACATCCATTCATTATCTCTCTCTCATTGCAAGAAATATATACATGTATTTTTTTAAGTGTGTTGTGCTAAAAATATAAGAGCAACCACACACACCATTCATCAAGGTGAAATTTAAGAACAATGGAATTAAGCAAGGTCATCATGAAGGTTTGTTTTATTTTATTCATTTGATTTCCTTATTCTTCATTGAGGTGATCAAATTTGATTGTGTTTTATTATTTTTTGTTGCTATTCATTTATTTCATGGTCATTTTCATGATCCACACAAATATCCTACTAGATGAAAATTAATGCCCTTCTCAAAATCTTCCCAAGAGACCCTTTACCTTCTAATCTTGTTAATTAATGTTGTTTTCAATCCCAATTCTTTAAACAACTCTTATTTTATTACTTGCTCGAACTGACTCTTTAGAACCTCCACTAATCTAATCAAAGAATTTTAATCATTGAATCAACAAATAATCTTTACAATAAATCAATATATTGTTAGAGTAATCATGCATTAGATAATAATTAATTAATATTTGATTGATTATTAGTCTAATTCATTTCATGCACTTAAGCTAAACTTAGGAGAGTTTTTTTCTGCTAACTAAATTGAGTTGTTATTAGATCATTTTATCTCATCACATAGGATGTTGATGTTAGAAACCAGGAATCAGTTGCTAGACCAAAATACTTCCACAAGAGAGAGATAATGGCGAGAATGCTTGCTATATCAATATGCAAGATTGATTCGTAAATCATTGATGCAAATGTACAAGATGAGGCTTGCTTATAAAAGCAAGCATGCACAACCCTAAACCTAACTTGAGCTAAAATATAGCTCAATTAGATAAGGATAACAAAATGCAACCTAGGACTTAAATTAATGCCTAAGTAAACTTATGAAAGTGTAATTAAATAGTTAATTACACCAACAATTAACACTTGTCATGATTTAATCCATTTATCATTTAGGGTTGCTCCTATAAAACACTCACCCTCATTATATTATCTCTCTAGATCTCCTTGAAGATCCTTGAGGTTCATTCTATAAGTTTTTCTTATTGATGATATAAGAGATTATTAGTTGCATCTGTCTTGCGTGGAAGGTGTTTTTGTCTATTTTTTTTTATCGTGTGTCTCGTGTTTACTCACAATTATAACACATATCACTTATATTACTTGATTTAATAAATAATATTCCTTTGGTTTATTCTTTTCTCTCTACAATTTTTTTATTATGTACTTATTTACTTCCTTCCATTTAGTATGCAAGTTAAGATATTTTCCATCGAGGACTTATTCTAAAACAAGAATGGGAAAATCAACTTCATTTCTAGATTTTGTGGGATGTTTTATTCCAAAATCTTCAATTCAGCATCAAATTTATCCTCTATATCTCTTATGAAATTGAACTCATCTTGAATTTTATGATAGAGAATCCATATAAAATCATCTATTTTGTTCATTCCTTACTAGCTCTTATAATATTACAATTTTTTTAGAAAAGGTATATCCTTATCTATAACTTCAAAAAATAAATAATTTTCTATTCTACATGGTGATTCCAATGGTCCCCTGCCAAATAATGTATGTAAGAATCCATATATTTCTACCTTCTACTTTAACTATTATTTCAATTACTTAATATTTATCCATCTTTTGGATAATGAAATCAATTGTAGACTTGATCATTTCTTAGTTATATTGTCTCATTTTCTTGCCAAGGAAAACCTTTTAGCCATTTGAGTATCTCCTTCTTCCTTGTCAAACAAAAGGGTTATAGTTTAAACTAATATAAAACTTTAAACATTAATATAAATAAATCATCTCACATTACATTTGTTTGGTGAAGGAGGATAAATAAAAATAGATGCAAGCTTTGAAAAGTCTTCTATCACTATTTTGGTAACCCTCTTTATTTTTGGAGAATTTGGTTGAACCACAAAAAAGAATCAAGGGTAGAATATTCTTTTTATGTGGGAACCTTATTTACAACTTGCAAATCTCTAAATTGTTTTGCTTTATATAATCCCTCTAAGAGGAATCTTTAAATATTCTTAAGGAGGTAGAAAGAGGCATCTCTTAGGAGGTGTTGCGATTTTTCGAGGAGGATTTCTAGATAGAGCTCTATCTAGAGGAAGATAAGGAGGTTAGAAAAAGATAACTTTTGATATGAAGAATGATATTTTTTTTTTGCATTGGTGGAAACTTTCATAAAGGAGAAGATGAAATGTTAATAATTAATTGATTTATTATTAAAATGAGGAGAGGGAAGATTTCAAGAGGAATAGAATAAGTACTTGGGAACTAAAATTGCTTTCACCATTTTAGGCTTTCCTAGAAAAATAGTTTTAACTCTTGGAATATTATTTCTTATTAGTTTAGATCCATTTTATCAAGAGATGCATATTCTAGATCTTCATTCACTTCCTTGTCTATAGGTACTTCAATTTTTTGGGTGGTAGTTGTAGAAGAGACATTATTTTTCTTGTGATATCTTTCTCCGTCTTCTTCATTCTCTTAGATGATTCTCCCTTTGATTATTTAGGTTCCTTGATCTTAATATTCAGTCATGCAAGCTTCTATTAGTTACACTCTCAACCCTTTTTTCATTTTAGTTCTATTCTCTTACCAACCAATTTATTCTCAAAATTACTTTATCAAACAAATTTTTCTTCTTAAAAAACTAGGTTCATAAAATTATGATAATAAAAAAAATATTTTCATACTTTTGGTATTTTAAAATATTTGATCTAGAAAGTTGTTAGCCTTGAGAACTCTCTCCTTCACACCTGAGGCTCTTTATTGTAGTCTACCCAAAAATACTTGAGTATTAACTTGTGTATATAGGAGGATACAAATAACCACTCTAGAAGTGTCTTCTATGATCAAAAGATATACTTAATTTAAAATAATGCAAAGTAACTAAAGATGTTTTTTGTTTAGCACATTTGGAATTTATGGAAGAAGGTACATATCTACCAATATAAATAGAGAATTTCATTCATTTCTTATGGTTTCTTGAAATAAATGTATGAATAATATCTATTTATCAACATAACTCAAACAATACAAGATTATCGCTAACATGATTGAGAATTTTGTATATAGCCCCAATAAACCTAACAATTATAATATAAGATAAGCTAAAAAATTGTATCAACAAATTTACTTATGAAGAAACCACAACAATAGCCTCCAAAAATATATGTTGGTAAGTATCATTCTAAAACATCCTTATAATAAAGAAAAAAAAAACATTTAACCAAGTCTAAAACACCTCTAAATATACTTGAGTTCAAATTGAAAGTAATTATTGTATACTTTCTTCTACCCAATACTCATATTTTCTAGTAGGACTACTCTTCTAGAAATAAAGTAAACCAAGTATAAGTTCATGTAAAAGCATTTTTATTCCTTGGCTTCAAGTAGTTGGTCATGGATTAGTTCTAGGTAGATTATATAATATATTCCTTTTCTCCTAGAATCCTAGCTATGAAATGAAACATCCAAGGATGAAACTCTTTTGCATTGGAATTACGAAGGACTTAGTTTAGCAAGGTGGTCATATCATTGATTTAAACCTCGTATAATTTAATTTGTGAAGTTTCTTAGGCAATATAGTTGTGGAGACTCTAACCTTCTCTAGGTAATTATTATTACTTATCAACATGCGTCAATCTAAGATTTCCTCAAAAAATTACCTTTAAGAATTGATTGTAATGCTTGATTGATCTATATGATATGAAATATCTAATATTTATTCAATGTACTTGAGATTTGAGCTCCTAATTTATTTGGTCTTGGGGCTATAAAATTTGCACATGCATTGATAAAATCCAAGGATTGGATAAAATGGAAAAATTACTTGTCTAAATGAAAACAATTTATTCTTAGCACTTGACCATATTATTTATTTTTTAAATGGTTTCCTATATTCTCATGTAAAAATCCTATAAGATGATGTGGGTTAGGTCCATATTAAAATATGAGAAAGCTTTGAAATGGGGGGAGGGGGTGCAACCAACAAATTGATCTTGTACTCCATTTTGTGAAGATATGACATAAGTTTACAATTCCTTAAATGTGAGATATAAGGAGACACATAGCTCAAAATAGTCATAGGTGGATTTGTAAAATTTTGGTGCATCAAATGTGGAATTAAAAAGGTTAGCAAGGATGTCTTAAATTTCTAGAGATTGGGTCAAAGTGGGGTTTCGGGATTTAGGTACAAGACTTTAAGATTGGAATAAGAGATGAAAATATTAATGACTAATGGGGAAGTAGATTTTTGGGGAAATTATGCAAGATTGCAAGGTTTATATGATTGAAATAAAAGTGTAGTAACCTCATATATCAAATCATTATGAATTCTTTGGGATAATTCACAAAACAATAATATTTGCACGAGTTAAAGAAAAGTCTTGGGACTTAGAGAACAAGGTTCAAACAATCTTTTGAATCTATGATGTAATTTGGTTAGGGTCACACAATGAACTCAAAACTTTGAATCATGAAATGTTTAAACATTCAAACAAGTTTTTGAAGAACACCCTAGTTTGTAATAAAATATAACAAGGATCTAGGTTGTTCATAGAACACAATATACCTAAGGAAATTGAAAGCAACACATGAATGAAAAAATCTAGTTAAAGCCTAAAATTCTTTGAAACATCTTGAAACTCTAGTTTTGTATGAGCTAGATTGCATGATGATAGTAAAAATTTTCATCTCCAAGATTAATAAGTTTGAGGAAGGAAATGGTATTTGTAAAATTTAAAATTAATGTGAAGAGCCAATATGAGTGTAGAGCACAAGAAGCAAAGGAATTTATAGAAAATGACAAAAAAGACATGATTTTTGATAAATATTGGACACACATGAGGGAAATAAGTTTATTTTTTTATAATTACATAATAATTGGCATTTCAATCATTTGGCATAGGTACACAACATACAAAGAAATGTGAAAGCTTTGTAAAGTGGAATGATACAAATATCTGGAATTTTAAAAATGCAAGGGTTACATGGTTGTAAAAAAAGTTTGGATCCCCTAATACTTTTGAACTCAACAGGGTTCAAAATATTTGGTGTAAAGATGCAACAAATACATAACTACATGAAAACTTTGCATCTCTAGGTCATATATAAAGCATGCAATGTTTTTGACTTCTTGTGCAAGTGACCAAACACTAGACATGACTACAAGAAAACCTCACAACCTTGCTATAGTATAAATATGCAAATCTTAATAAAACTCATGCAAGAGTGTAACAAGCTATAATACTACACAAGAACCCCAAAACTTTGCTTAAGGGTGTCTTTGACTTTTAACTTACAATTTTGGCTATACATGAGAACTCACCTCCGTTGAGACTAATTAGATACTTGAATATTACAATATTGTGACCTTTGACACAATTTAATCATGACTAAGACTTGAACTATGAAACTTGACACAATTAGTTGATACATCGAGAAAGACATAAAACAACTTGAATTTATGGAAGGTATGAAATTTTGCAAATTGGAGCTAAAAAATTCTATGACAACATATCGAAAAACTAAAAATAATAAGTCAATTATATATGTGTATGCTAGTATAGGTTAGTAGATTTAAGTGACAAAAGCTTACACTACTGTGTTGTAGTTAATGAAACTTATGTTGCAATTTATTATTGAAAACCAAGTCAAACTTATTATAAAATTTTCAATTAACTACATTGAAATTGTATTGCATGTTATTGAACTATTTCTTTGAGTAATTTTTCATTAAACCCCTTAACTATATGTGTGTCACTAACTATCTTGTAATTCAAATATTTTTATATATCAAAGTGAAATAAATCATAATTACAAAATAATTAAAATCACCACTAATAATTTACTAATGATAAATAATTTGAATTGATATATTCATAAATACTAATTAGAGTTATTATAAATATATTAAATTTAAAGAATACTTTTGAAATGGGATTATCAGAACTAATTTGAACAGCATGAAAAACCAATGCAATTAAATTTCCACAATCCAAATGAAATTAGTTTTCCTACTTCTGGATTTGATTGCGTTCTAGTTTTTCATCAACGTTTCAGATCACACTCAGTGATCCATTTTCTTCTCCAACTCTTTATCCTGATGATGGATCACTTGTGTGATCAGAAACGTTGATAAAAAACTAGAACACAATCAAATCCAGAAACAGCAAAACTATGCATGAAAAACTTTGAAGAGAAAATTCAAATTAAAACTAAACAAAGTTTAATCCATACCCAGATGTTGAACAACTTAATGGAAAATGAAAAACAAACCTATTGACATATATATAATGTCCAGCAAAAGAGACATATTTCATTTATAAATGTGCCATTACTTATCTGGGGTTTACCAATTCCTCAAAAGGAAAGCAATTTAACAACAAAAATCCAGCCGTTATTTTCATTGAGCACCCATTCATTTGAATATAATGCAGTGGTCGCTGATATTGCTAACATCTTTACATATATAGAGCAGTTGCAACAAGATTTATCGACCGTTACGTGTGGCTTCTTCAAGAGCACTAATTATCTCATCATTGCTTGAACTTACACCTGGCTTTAACTGTTCATATCCGACAGTGCTTATCCCATCAGATCCAAAATAAAATGCTTTTTGGGTTTTATTATTTTGAAAATTTGTATGCTCAAATTTATGTTAATCAGCAAAAAAGATTGAAAAAATTAGCTGATCTTGAGTTTCAGGGTCTTACTTGAACAGAAAACTCGTGTACTGCATTGTTCTCCAAGGTGGTCACATTAGACTGCAACAAATCCACTTTGCAGTCCACCAGAGCTTTGTGTGTTCTTAAGATCAGTCCACGGCTCCGAGAGCACACCAACGTAATCAGAGCATGATTGCCCATGTTTCGTAATTCAATATGTGGAAGGGTTCCAAGATCCTGCAAATAAACAGAGAATTATTCAGATAAATTTGTAGAATTGCATGAAAACCAATTTGTACAACTGGGTTTCTTATACCTGCTTGTATTCATCATTCATCATCTTCATATCCCCCAATTCATCCTGCCTGATTTCATGATCGACACTACAGTGGTTCTGCTTGGATCCCTTGGTCTTAGCCTTGCATTTAAAATCTTGCAGATACTTGACCTTCTTTTCAAGTTCTCTGACATAATTAATTGTGTCTGTGACAATGGAGGCCTTGTCTTTCTGAAAACTCAAAGACACAAACATTACACCTTCAAATCTTAAGAAAACCTGAATAAAGATGGGTATAACAATAACAATGATGATAACAAACTATAATGGCTATTCTTAAAGATTGTGAAAGGAAATTTGGTACCTTTGTTAGTTTTGGTAGAATGGTCCTCAGAATTGAGAATTTCTCATTCATCTCTTCTCTTCTCTGTCTTTCTGCCATGATGTGGTTATATCTCTGAGACTCTGTCCGGTATGCAGATTTATGCAGGGACAAATTATGCTCCCTCCTAGGTTTGCTTGATGACAATGCCCCCTGGTTCAGAGCCCTGCCCACCTTATCAGTACCATATTTACTGAAAGAACTAGATGCCGCATGACCCTCAATCCCATCCAAGCAGCGTAGCAGAGAAGGGACTTCAGAATCAAGTGCAGAGAATCCATGAGCAGGATCAATTGACATGGGAACCAAATAGCCCGAATTTTCCTCTGAATTTGTGCAGATGTATCCCTTTATAGTGGGTGGCCCTGAAATAGAAGGGACTGGTGCTGGTGTATGTGGCAGATCAAAGCTGAGATCTTGAAGGCCAGGATCTGCATTGCTGTATGAAAATTCATGCAGACCAAACATATCTTGATCATGAAATGGTAAGGAGGAACTATTGTGGGGATCAGCCAATTTCTCATCCATTACTTAGGCAGCTGAAAAAACAGATGTGGGCAGCCTGAACGACTAAGGCCATGAAGGGGGTATTTATTAGGATGGAAGTTCAGGTGGTCTGGAAGCCAGCGAGTGGGACACCGCAACAATAAATTATTTGCATGCTTGCAAGTGGGTAGTTAGGTAGAAGCCTCGCTCGTGTGAAAGTCCCTTGGATTTGAATGTTGGTCATATGATATGATTGTTGGAATGAATGCAGAGGAATATAATTCATTTATCTTATGATGTCTTGGAGATCCGCTGAATCTCTTAACTTCTTGTCATTCGTCTGTCATAATTTTTTTACTATATGCGTTCTCAAAATGGCGGTTGAGTATTCAACTCTGGTTTCCCACTTGGGAACCTGAAGTTTCAGATCTAAGGGAGAAGATATTTCCTATATATTCCATATGGATGATATATTCCATATGCCTAAAATGTTATATCATGCTTTTGGTACACCTGTAAGTTAGATCGAACGATTTGATAAGCAGCAATGATTAAGAGGTATGATCTCCATTGCCAAGCATGCTATGGAAAGTATGTTTGCAGTCAAGATTGATATAATAGATTGTATGGTGAAATGATTCAAATGAATGCTTCTTGACCTGTAATATGATTTCTTTTAATGGGGGTATCTTTGCACAATATATTAGGAAGATTGGAATGTACATTTAGTCCTGCTCTAACTTCAAAATGTTCATTGTTTTGACGGCCATGCTATTAAAAATAAGGTACATTGATGCTTTTGGGGTCGTAATTATGAATCACTTTAATCAAACTTGCTAACAAGTGCAATTTTGTTCTACTTTTAGTTATCCTATTCAGACTTCTTATCCCATGTCCCATCAAAATAATTCCTATTTATAATCCATTTTGCATAAACCTAGGCTAATAAAATAAATGTACATAATAGAATACTAATTAATTTAGCTTTTATTAATCAATAGGGAATGATAAAATTGAAATCTTATTTTGAAATTAAATAAGGGAGATAGGTGTACCTAGATTTTAAATTGATAAAGGAATGTAGATATTAGAGACTTGCATAATCAATTCATTATACTACATAAAACTAACAATTGATGTCGTTGATGTGTTGACTACCTCAAGCCTTTTGCATATTGAAAAAATATTGTAGGTCAATCTTGAGTGAGTTGGGGTCAATCTTGAGTGACTTAGAATCAATCTTAAGTAGCACAGAAATGACTCCATAGCACAATTTTATTTTGGATAAATACAAACTTTTAGAACCTAGTCCTCTACCTCTATTGTTTGATGATGCACAAGGACTAGCAACATTTGAAAATACCTTAAGGAGCTAATTGAATTGAGAGGGTCAAGCTTTCCTTTGCCAACCCTCACTAATAGTATGGATTTATGGACTTAGACAGTGATCAAAGGCAACAAACTCAAGCATGTAATGACCTATATGATATAGACTATGATGCAAGTGGTTATTTTTAGTGTTCAAAATGGATTGTTTTAGAATGAATGCCCCTTGTAATGAGAATGTTTTCCCTAAATAATTATTGGATGTTCTAGAATGCATTTGGATGCACAAGTAAATGTATTTAAATACCAAGACATTATAAATAGTTGTTGGGTAATAGCATGAATATTTTTCCTTCCTTTTGACCCAAGGGATGCACAAATAAAAATTTAATTAAAAATCATTTTCTCTTAATTATAACAATCAAATTATAAATAATTTAAAGATAATATAAACTAAAAAAATTGAGCTTTCCTAATGTGGGAGCATACCTTGTGGAGGTCATAACTTTTGACTCAAGAAGTAATGAAGATCTTAAAGAATTGGAGCATAATGCAATTTCACATTTTAGCACTTTGCCTAGCATTTATGATACCTAAACGAACTCATGACAAAAACCACATGGGTCAAAATTTCATGATTCCAACTCCATGTGGTCCAATGGAAAAGCAACAATAGCCCGTCGACCCGTTTCACGATTCCAACTCCATGTGGTCCAATGGCGGATTTTTGAGTTTAAAATGGGGAATCTCGAATGTTGGATCTTGACACGTGTCTTTGCAGTCAGGCTCTCAAGTGTAATGGCTCTTTCTACCATTGCATGCAACAAAACCCCTCTTTTTCTCTCATTTTAGGGGTTCTCTCATTCATTCAAGGCTATCTCTTCAACTTCACTTTAATTCTCAACTTCTACTCTTGGCAATAACACTTCTACAAGTGAAGCTATGTTGGACTGAGGTCCCTCCAACAGCTAAAGCTCTCTAGCAAGCATTCAACAATGCGTCTCTATGTTCAAGAGGGGGACGATACCTATTGGTAACGCTCTCTCACTCTTTTCTATTTGTGAATAGATTAGATCTCTTTGTTCATTTACTATTTGGTGGTACGGGTTCTCCTCCTAAAGCGAGGATTGTTTTCACCACTTCCTTTTCTCCATTTCAGTTACTCTATCTAGTTGTTTGTGGAGGTGGGAACACCAAAATGGGGGTTTGACTGTGGCAAGCCCCGAAACAACCCCAACATTTTTCCTCATTCGTCTTGTGTGTAGGTTGCTAAAGTGGAGCTCAGAAGGAGGATTTGAACGATCGACTGTTTGTAAGCTTCCTCTTAACTCTCCTTGTGCTTTCTTTCAAATTTTTTTCTATCCTGTTGTTTTGTTGAACATACCTTAGATTTGTGTTA
>VDFB02000008.1:347324320-347341011 GCA_007258455.2 Sequoia sempervirens | reverse complement strand
AACACAAACTTACACTTTGTTTTGGTGCAATTAAAATAAATATAACATATATTTTGGTGCATTAAAATGAATCGGTGTATTCCATGCTTGCAATGGTTGTGTAACCTTTTAGTGCGTATCCTCTCCCCTTGCACTTCGTACGATCTAGGGGTAAGAGAAACACTCTAATTTTACAAAAAAAATTTATTCACCCCAAGGATTTTCCATGTATCCAGTGCCCTCATGCTTCATGTGGTCTTGGGTGAAGATAAATAGCATTTTCTTGTCTTTATTAGATAAGGGTCTGCCTATGAGACACATTCTACAATGAAGAACTCATAAGTGACCCTCACGTTTACCAATAGGCTATATAAAGTTTATGAAATTGAAAGAAAGTAGCTTAAATCTGCAGTGTGAATGCCATGATATGCGTAAATCCTCATACGAACATAATGGGTTGTATAGGAAGGGCTAGAGACATAAGTGTCTCACTCTTGATGCACACCTCCAGTGTTCACAGTTGTCACTAAAAACCTTTTTCTAGAGGCCAACCAAGTTTCCTGAAATTCACTTTGAAGTAGTGCATGGGAGGCACACCACTCCTAGAATTTACTTACCATGTCCAATTTATAGTTAAGGCATAAATTTTAAGAGTTAATTCTCTTATACAAAGCTAGGTGTATCAAGATGATACATTTACTTAATATGGACTATTTGAACTCTTTATAATTTCAGATTTAAAACCATTCCTTCAAGGGTGAGGTAACCCTACTAAGAAGTGATGTACCTTTATTCCTTTAGATCGTTATTTGACTAATTTTGTTAAGCCAAACTAGTAAGTCTTATGGAAGAAGAATTGTGAAATATCTCCCATACCTATTGAGTCAGTCAAATATATTGCTTGGAATTCAAACAAAAACAAACATCAACTTGGTCAAAAAATTCAAACCCTTTGTTTATATGCGAGTGCACTTCAAGGATAATATATTGCTACATACCTTTAAATATATCTTGTTTTTTTCAAAACAATATATTAGTGGTTTCCCAATATATTTGACCATATCTCCACTCACATCAAAGTTAACCTAGGGAACTATGGCTTAGCTCTTTGATTTTCACAATGTCAAGTTTAGTATAAAACATCTTGCCTTGTCATAGAAATTCTTAGTTTAAACTTAAACAAGAAATTTGATGTGGTAAAAGAAATCTCATCAATCAAAGTTCAAATAAATTTAACCCACAACATAGGTATGCCTTGGTTTTATGTTCCAAAGCATATTGAATTCCAAAAATAACACAAAGGGAAAACAAGGAAATGTATACCAAAACATTGTATCAAAATCCTACCATCAATCAAACATGAGTTGCTTAGGTTTAACACTCCAAGGGAAAATCATGTCTTTCACTACCTTGATCTTGTAAACAAGTCCCTCATTAGGTTGGAACATTAGGACCAATCCTCACATTCATATCAAAATATTTGACATCTCATCTCACAAACAACTTTGAATTTTGGACACAACAACCTTGGGTAAACCCATAAGAGTTGAACCCGCCTAGTTCGCTTGAACCCCCCTTTTCCTACCTTCGCACCCTTTGGCACTAGGAAACTCCAAAATTTTTCCCTTCAAAGCTCGAGTTGAGAATGAAAATGGAGGAGAATTCACAGACCCAATTGGATGATGATAGTCCTCAGAATGAGCTATCCAATGAATATAATTTTAATATGTTTTGGTTTTATTAAGTATTTATTTTTTTAGTTTTATTAAAAATAGGTTTTTCATTGAGAATCAAGCTCTCTGTTCTACACATGTGGAAAAATAATAGATTATCATTTTTTTTTTAAAAATATGAGTGCACCAGATATTGAAGTTCTTGATCCAACAAAAAAATTGAATTTCGATACATACAAAAAATTACATTGCACACGGGTCCTTAGGTCTCAATTGTAATTGGTTTGACTTTGGAACTTGATTAAGGAAAAATATTCCACAAAAACACCTTCACAAAACCAATTGAAGCATCTTTAGATATCATAGTTAAAAAAAATCTAAATTCAAAAAAAAAAAGAATTTTATCCTTCATGTAAAAAAAGTTATTTTATATACGGTGAGGTCACTCCTTAAAAATGTTGCTTTCTGGAAAAAAATAGTTTTCGAAGGAGATGGAAAAGAAAGTGCAATCTGATTCCAAAATTTTTGAATTTTTTTTTTTTAGAATCGATAGAAAAAATGTCATGAATCACTAGTTTACATCATCTTCAAATTCCTCATGGTTTAGCCTCTATAGGTACCCAAAAGTGAAGATTCAGTTAAAAAAATATATTTTAGTGTCCAGTTTGGCCATAAATTGTAAACTAGTATTATGGGATCACCCCCTCCTAGACTTGGGTTATCATCAACCTATCACCTAGTTTAGCTATATGTTTGGGAATGAATCCTTTTTCATACATTTAGTTAAGTTAGCCAACATCCTTTTGAACAAGTTTATCCTAAAGGTCACAAGTCTACCTTTAGGATTTACAAAATTCATTAGCATCCTTATCAAAACAAAAAACATCAAACCTTAAATTTAGTGTTTTTCTAAATTAGAAGTTCATAATCCACATCACTCATCCTTTTTTGAAACATCATATAAGTTCTGAAGTTTGGAGAAATTTTGAATAAAAAGAAACCCTGTTTTCCTTCATTTTCTGTGTGTAAAATTGCTGCTAAAATGCGTGGTACAGAATTATTATGTACTGTACATGCTGAAGACCATAATCGATAATTGAACTACCTTTCTTTTGGTGGTGGTTTGAGCCTTTTTCATTAAGAATTGAAAGAGATATTCGCGTTTTACTGAAAGTGGTCTGGAAAACCCTCAAAATTCAGGTTTGGTCTAAAAAGCTTTATAACTCGCCTTCTCCACTTGCTCATGGCCTGATTTTTGGTGGGAAGGTGAGGAAGATCAAGTACTTTATGTTCTTGAAGGTCTTGGAGGATGGAAGGGGTTCTGGTGCAACTTTTGAGCAACTCTAGGCTTGGCATCTCTATGTGACAAGCCAAAATTTGTTGCAGAAATCTGATTTGAGGTAAGATTTGTGAGTTTTCTGTTTTGTGTTGCTTGGGAATAGTTGGAATGAGTTTATTGAAGGTATAGGAATGCATTCATTGGCTTAGGGGTGTTGGGGTGTGCCAAGGTAACCATTCTTGCATTTGAAAAGTGTCTTTTATGCCTCCTTGTAGCATTAGAAAACATGTCATTTGTTGTCCCTTGTGTTGGAGTCAAAACTTGTGGTTTTGAGGGTTTGTGGAGGATAGTATCAAGTGTCAAAAACCAGTGAGTTTGGCCTGGTTTCATTCACTAGAAGGATTTTATGTTGACTGTCCATTAGACAGGGCTACAAGGGCTACAAGGCATAATATGGCAGCAATAGATGAAAGAGTGTTCCAAAGTGAGAAGTCTTGTTTGTTGGCTTAGTTTAGCCATGTTAAGAGATTATGAGTCATTTCCAAGCCTCCTGATTGTATTTGGGTGTGTGGATTTAAAATAATGCTTAATTTGCTTATTAGTTGTATGGTGTATTAAGGAGTTTATTTGAGCGTATTTGAGAGAAGCTCTTAAGGCCATAAAAATCCATACAAAGTCTGGAAACTGTTAATTTTCTGAAGAAAATTACAGAAAACTATGCTTTCTATTATTCCATTTCAAAATTTCAATCACCCACAAGTTTATGAACGTACAAAGAGCCTTTTTAAAGACACTACAATATGAATAATCAGTTTCCAACTGATTTCCAACTTCCCACTAATGTTTGGTCTCTAATGACCTCTTAACAACTAATTGTTGCTTAATGCAACTTTTTACATTTTTTTTGCAATTTTGAACTTTTGTGTTGACAACTTTTGGATACATTGGCATATTTTAACATTTTCTTAAATGACCTCCTAAAATAAATGATAAATGACTCAAATAACCTTAATACAAGGTAAGAACACAAAAATTGAATCAAATTCCTAATTTCCACAAGGAGGCATAATTGTGTCAAGGTGCTCCTGCACCAATTCACACCATTGGTCCTAAGAACCTTAGAGGGTCACTTTTACCAAAATTTGAATTAAGCCAAGAGTTCCAACAATACAAATCCCAACACAATACTCCCAAGGTTGATCAAAAATTTATGGTAACAACAAGATCACAATACAAGAAAGACATGGAACAAAAAACAAATTTTATCCACAACAAGTGATCTACGCCAACAAGAATTTGATCCTAGAGGTTACTCAACCCCATCACAAGATCCACATCAAAATTAATAAGGAATAACGTATGAAGTAGAAGATGTTACTAAAAATCTACTTAAACTCACCACAAAGGAACTAATTCAAGCACAATAAGATCCCAAAACTCACCATCTCATCAACACATTGATGAAGTTGAACCCAACACAATACATGTTTTCCTCGGAAAAGGAAGGAGAAAAACTTCCTTCCTCATTCGATTTGGACACAATTAGGGAGAAACCTTTTGGAAATGTGGCATCAATTCCTCAAACATCCATCACAAAACCCTTGATCCAAGGTACAGTTCAATCTATCAGTCAACCATCTTCATATCATATTCCAAGTCAACCTTTAACTACTATTCTTGCAACTCAACTAGCCACCAACTTTGGTCTCACTCCAAATCTAGGACACAATGCAACTTTGGGTACCCAAGACACAACCCTTCCCCAAAACACAAATTGGACACTCAAATTTCATGCCCTACCATATTCTTCCACCACCATAAATACTCAATTTGTCCCTAATGTTACATAAAGTCAAGTGAGTAAAGTACCCCAAGTGGATCAACAAGGATAGGTGAACACCATCATACAAGGTCAACCCTTAACACAACAAGGTCAAACATCAAACCATCCAATTGACACATCAAATCAATTGGTGCCAAATCAAACCAACCAAGGAAACATATCAAACCCATTGGTCACAAATCCCATCAATCAAGGACACTCATTAGTTCCAAATCAAACACATCAAGGAAATACATCCAATCAATTAGTTCCTCAACATCAAATCAACCATGGAAACACTTCCAATCAATTCAGTTGAAGTCAAAGTATGCCACTAATATCGCAACACCAAGTGGCACCATCTCAACCTTTGGTCCCTCAAGTAATGCAAAATAAAATGGGACCTCAAGCCTACATTTCCACCATTCCTGCAAAAAAAACAAAGAAAACATTTTATGAAAGGGGGTTCGCTTGAACCCCCCCTGGTTCACTCGAACCCCCCTTTTCCCACCTTCTCACCCTCTAGCACCAAAAAACTCCAAAATTTTTCGCTCGAAGCTCAGGTTTAGAATGAAAATGGAGGGGACTTCATAGACCCAATTGGATGATGGTAGTCCTCAGAATGAGCTATCCAATGATTATAATTTTAATATGTTTTGGTTTAATTATGTATTTAATTTTTTAGTTTTATTAAACATAGGTTTTTCACCAAATATCAAGCTCTCTGTTCTGCACATGTGGAAAAATAACAAATTATTAATTTTTTTTTTTGAAAAATATGAGTGCACTAGATATTGAACTCCTTGATCCAACAAAAAATAAATAAAAGAATTTTGATAAAAACAAAAAAGGGTTACATTGTATACGGTCTGCCTATGTCTGAATTGTAACTGGTTTGACTTTGAAACTTGATTAAGGAAAAAATGTTCAATAAAACACTACGAAACCAATTGGAAGCACTAGATATCATAGTTACAAATCTAAATTTGAAAAAATTAGAATTTTATCCTTCATGTGAAAAAATTTATGTTATATACAGTGGGCGTCACTCCTTAAAAATGTTGTTTTCTAGAAAAAAACAAGTTTTCAAAGGAGATGGAAAAATAAGTGCAATCTGATTAAAAAAAAAATGAAAAAAATATATTTAAAATCTACAGAAAAAATGTCACGAATCACTAGTTTGCATCATCTTCAAATTCCTCACAGTTTAGCCGCTATAGGTACCCGAAAGTGAAGATGTAGTTAAGAAAATATTTTTAGTGTCCAATTTGGCCAAAAATTGTAAACCAGTATTGTGGGGTCACCCCCTCCTAGACTTGGGTTATCATCACCCTATCACCTAGTTTAGATATATGTTTGGGAATGAATCCTTTTTCATACATTTAGTTAAGTTAGCCAACATCCTTTTGAACAAGTTTATCCTAAAGGTCACAAGTCTACCTTTAGAATTTACAAAATTCATTAGCATCCTTATGAAAACAATAAACATAAAACTTTAAATTTAGTGTTGTCCTAAATTAGAAGTTCATAATCCACATCACTCATCCCTTTCATCATCCATTCACACCATTGGTCCTAAGAACCTTAGAGGGTCACTTTTACCAAAATTTGAATTAAGCCAAGAGTTCCAACAATACAAATCCCAACACAATACTCCCAAGGTTGATCCAAAATTTATGGTAACAACAAGATCATAGTACAATAAAGACATGGAGCAAAAAAAAATTTCATCCACAATAAGTGATCTAAGCCAACAAGAATTTGATCCTAGAGGTTACTCAACCCCATCACAAGATCCACATCAAAATTCACAAGGAATGGTGTATGAAGTAGAAGATGTTACTAAAAATCTACTTGAACTCACCACAAAGTAACTAATTGAAGCACAATAAGATCCCAAAACTCACCATCTCATCAACACATTGATGAAGTTGAACCCCACACAATACATGCTTTCCATGGAAAAGGAAGGAGCAAAAATTCCTTCCTCATTCGATTTGGACACAATTAGGGAGAAACCTTTGGGAAATGTGGCATCAATTCCTCAAACATCCATCACACAACCCTTGGTCCAAGGTACAGTTCAATCTATCAGTCAACCATCTTCATATCATATTCCAAGTTAACCTTTAACTACTAGTTTTGCAACTCAACTAGGCACCAACCTTGGTATCACTCCAAATCTAGGACACAATGCAACTTTGGGTACCCAAGACACAACCCTTCCCCAAAACAAAAATCAAACACTAAAATTTCATGTCCTACCATATTCTTCCACCACCACAAATACCCAATTTGTCCCTAATGTTACATAAAGTCAAGTGAGTCAAGCACCCCAAGTGGATCAACAAGGACAAGTGAACACCATCATACAAGGTCAACCCTTAACACAACAAGGTCAAACATCAAACCATCCAATTGACACATCAAATCAATTAGTGCCAAATCAAACCAACCAAGGAAACATATCAAACCCATTGGTTACAAATCCCATCAATCAAGGAAACTATTTAGTCCCAAATCAAACACATCAAGGAAACACATCCAATCAATTAGTTCCTCAACATAAAATCAACCAAGGAAACCCTTCCAATCAGTTCATTTGAAGTCAAAGTATGCTGCTAATAACACAACACCAAGTGGAACCATCTCAACCTTTGGTCCCTCAAGTAATGCCAAATCAAATGGGACCTCAAGCTACATTCCCACCATTCCTTTAAAAACAAACAAAGAAAACCTTTTTTGAAAGGGGGCTCACTTGAGCCCCCCTAGTTCGCTCGAACCCCCCTTTTCCCAACTTCTCACCCTCTGGCAGCAAAAAACTCTAGAATTTTTCCCTTCAAAGCTCAAGTTGAGAATGAAAATGGAGGAGACTTCATAGACCCAACTGGATGATGGTATTCCTCGGAATGAGCTATCCAACGAATATAATTTTAATATATTTTGGTTTTATTATGTATTAATTTTTTTAGTTTTATTAAACATAGGTTTTTCACTGAAAATCAAGCTCTCTATTATGAACATGTGAAAAAAAATAGATTATAAATATTTTTTTTGAACAATATGAGTGCACTAGATATTGAAGTCCTTGATCCAACAAATAAAAAATTGAATTTTGATACATACAAAAAAGGTTACATTGTATATGGTCCACCTATGTCTGAATTGTAATTGGTTTGACTTCGAAACTTGTTTAAGGAAAAAATATTCAATAAAACACTACAAAACCAATTGGAAGCATTAGATATCATAGTTACAAATCTAAATTCAAAAAAATAGGATTTTATCCTTCATGTAAAAAAGTTATGTTATATACGGTGTCACTCCTTAAAAATGTTGTTTTATGGAAAAAACTAGTTTTCGAAGGAGATGGAAAAAGAAGTGCAATATAATTCCAAAAATTTTGAAAAAAATATATTTAGAATCTACACACAAAATGTCATGAATCACTAGTTTGCATCATCTTCAAATTCCTCATGGTTTAGTCAGTATAGGTACCCAAAAGTGAAGATGTAGTTAAAAAAAATATTTTAGTGTCTAATTTGGCCAAAAATTGTAAACCAGTATTGTGGGATCACCCCCTTCTAGAATTGGGTTATCATCAACCTATCACCTAGTTTAGCTATATGTTTTGAATGAATCCTTTTTCATACATTTAGTTAAGTTTTCCCATATCTTTTTGAACAAGTTTATCCTAAAGGTCACAAGTCTACCTTTAGGATTTACAAAATTCATTAGCATCCTTATCAAAACAACAAACATCAAACCTTAAATTTAGTGTTTTCCTAAATTGGAAGTTCATAATCCACATCACTCATCCTTTTCATCATCCATTCACACCATTGGTCCTAAAAACCTTAGAGGGTCACTTTTACCAAAATTTGAATTAAGCCAAGAGTTCCAACAATACAAATCCCAACACAATACTTCCAAGGTTGATCCAAATTTTATGGTAACAACAAGATCACAATACAAGAAAGACATGGAGAATTTTTTTTTTTCATCCACAACAAGTGATCTAAGCCAACAAGAATTTGATCCTAGAGGTTACTCAACCCCATCACAAGATCCACATCAAAATTCACAAGGAATGGCATATGAAGTAGATGTTACTAAAAATCTACTTGAATTCACCACAAAGGAGCTACTTGATGCACAATAAGATCCCAAAACTCACCATCTCATCAACACATTGATGAAGTTGAACCCCACACAATACATGATCTCCTTGGCAAAGGAAGGAGCAAAAATTCCTTCCTCATTCGATTTGGACACAATTAGGGAGAAACCTTTGGGAAATGTGGTATCAATTCCTCAAACATCCATCACACAACCCTTGGTCCAAGGTATAGTTTAATCTATCAGTCAACCATCTTCGTATCATATTCCAAGTCAACCTTTAACTACTAGTCTTGCAACTCAACTAGGCACCAACCTTGGTCTCACTCCAAATCTAGGAAACAATGCAACTTTGGGTACCCAAGACACAACCCTTCCCAAAAACACAAATTGGACACTAAAATTCCATGCCCTACCATATTCTTCCACCACCACAAATACCCAATTTGTCCCTAATGTTATATAAAAGTCAAGTGAGTCAAGTACCCCAAGTGGATCAACAAGGACATGTGAACACCATCATACAAGGTCAACCCTTAATACAACAAGGTCAACATCAAACCATCCAACTGACACATCAAATCAATTGGTGCAAAATCAAACCAACCAAGGAAACATATCAAACCCATTGGTCACAAATTCCATCAATCAAGGACACTCATTAGTTCGAAATCAAACACATCAAGGAAACACATCCAATCAATTTTTTCCTCAACATCAAATCAACCAAGGAAACCCTTCCAATCAATTCATTCAAAGTCAAAGTATCCCACTAATATCGCAACACCAAGTGGCACTATCTCAACCTTTGGCCCCTCAAGTAATGCAAAATTAAATGGGACCTCAAGCCTACAATTCTCCACCTCAATCTCAAATTTTACAAGGAATGATATCAAAAAATCAAGGTCAAAATGCACCAAATCGAAATCTAATGTCCAATCCTAAAAATTTGATCACACTTCATGCACCCCAAAATCAACTCACTCCACCTTCACAAGCCATGATCCCCCAAAACCCACCACTCATTTCGAAAAATTTGAACATCTCAATCCAATACATTCAATCCTATCAATTTTTTTGAAAGAAAAACACCATCCCATTATTGCAAGGACAAAATGCAGTGGCTTATCAACAACCTATTGTAAATAAACAACACTAAGCTCAATTTCTAGCACAAAAACAATGTGCACAATTGCTAGCGCAACAACAATAGGTTCAATTACAAGACCAACAAAAACACGCTCAACTACAAGCATAAAAACAAGATCAATTGCAAGCTCAAATCCAAGCGCAACAACAAGCTCAACTCCAAGCACAACAAAAAGCTCAACTACAAGCACAACAACAAGAACCATTACAAGCACAACAATATGCTCAACAACAACAAGTGCTTGCATAAAAACAACAAGTCCTGCATTACCAACAACAACCATATTCAAGAAAGCAATAATTTTTCTTGAACCAAAAAACACAAGGAGCATAGACACCTCCACCACCATCACCATTGCATAAACAATACCAAAATCCACCATACACGCCATATAACACCCCTTTATCAAAATCCCATATTTAATTCATCTACCATTCCATAATATAACATGTATGCACCTCTCCACCAAACCATCAAGATGGTTTGTCCTTGCAAAATAGGGCACTCACACAAAAAATCCAAGACATCCAAGTGGGGAAAAAAAAGAAATCGTATGCACAATGAGACTTGTGTCCATACCCCTTTGATAGGAACATTGCAATGATACCACTCCCCCCCAAATTTGAAATCCCCAAGTTTGACAAATATAAAGGGCAAGGAAATCCAAAGGATCATATCAAGGAATTCTATTCAGCATGTATGGAGGTAGCCTACAATGACTCCTATTTGATACACCTTTTCCCAAGAAGTTTGGGAGGCCCGACAATAGAATGGTTCTCACATTTACCTCCTGGAATTCAAACCTTCCAATACATAATCAATTAGTTTGTGGATCACTTCTCCTACAACCTAGACATGGATGTAAGCTTGGAATAACTATACACCCTAAAATAGAATAAGGGTGAATACTTTTTGAATTTCATGCAATGATGGAGGCATAGAGCCAGAAAAAGAAAATGGACAATTCTTAGAGAGCAACTAATAGGGACACAAATAGATCTATCCTTCCAACTAAAAATTTAATGTGTCACATCATACGAAGAGCTTATCTCTAGGGTCCTTAAAATTAAAAGAGCCCTTATCACATAAGGAAACACACAAGCATACAAGGACAACCACCCATATACTAGTTCCAATTACAAGCCACACATATGGGCCAAGAACAAGAACATAACTAATGATGGTGTCATTGATGCAAAAATGGTCCTAAGTGCTCCAAGACAAACAAATAATCAATCAACAAACAAACACACAACTGCAAAACAACCAAGTCAATAATGCCAACACACAAAGAGGACCAACCCCTAGAAACAACTACCCTTTATGATGTAAGTACACACCTTTTGGGGGAACCTATTGAAGTAGTCATGCAAAATTTGGCACAATCCAATCTTATCATGCTCCATAATTATCAAAATTACAAATAGCCTCAAGTCAAACCACCATGGTATAATGAGAAGGATCTTTGGGATTTCCATAAGATCAAGGGACAAAAGACATCGAGTTGCATGAAACAGAAAAATATCATCCAAGATCTTATCGACAATGGAGATGTGACTGTCGATCAACAATCAGGAAACCAATACCTAAAAATATACAAGAACCTGATGTCAGATCATAACAAGGGAAACCACAATGGAAAAGGGAAGGATTACACCAATATAGGTCATGTGTATAACAATTTGGTTGTATCTTGTGATAATTTTATATCTGTCATCACAATCAAAGGGCCTAGTATAGAGTGTAGAGTCACCACACGTCAAGGAATGGCCACTATCCAAGGAACACCGTCACAACTTAGGGAATCACCCACACTTATGAATTCAAACCCTAGTGATTATAGTCCCCTAGACCAATTTATGAAGACCCCTACCCAGATCTCCATCTTGGAGTTACTGAAACTATCCCCTGCATATAGGGACATATTAGAAAAGGATTTTTCATCTTCTTCTATACCTACAAATTTTGATACCGAGTAGTTTCAAGCTATGATCAAACACATCACCATACCTCATTTTCTCACCTTTTGTGAGAAACACCTCCCAACGTATCCATTAAACAATCACACATTGCACCTTAAGGTTGTTCACAAAAAATAAAGTCAAAAGGGTCCTGGTGGATGGAGGTGCTAGTCTAAATATTTGTACCCTTCAACTAATCAAGAACTTGCGTTACTCTGAAGATGGAATTGAAAAGGAAAAAGATGTTACTATATGGGCATATGATGATCAATAATGGTTTACTCAAGGCACAATCAAGCTCCCTATCTAAGTAGGACTTGCCATTGCTGAAACTACTTTCCAATTGCTCGATCTTGATATACCGTACAACATTCTTCTAAATCATCCATGGATCCATGTCATGCAAGTTGTAGCTTCCACATACCATCAATGTGTCAAATTTCCTTACGAAGATAAAGAAGTCACCATCCATGGCCATCCCAAATGATTCTATTACTGTAAGAACCTTGAAGAAAAAAACTACAAGATCTCATAAGTGCCTAAAAATGATGAAGGTCCAACATCCTCCTCTTTCATTGACCCATCTTCCCTATCTTTCACCTTTGAATCCAAAACACCCATCATAAAAAATATACCGAATATCAAATTAGTGATCAAATATAATGGTTGTAGAGACTATAACTTGAAGAAGGATTATTTTGTACTTGGAGAGTTTCCTCTTTCTCTTAAATCTCATGGGAAACCTCAACCTATTAACAAGGTATCTAAGACAATGAAGGTAGCATCTACCACTTTCACTAAGTGGGGAGATTTTAACAAAGAAGTTATTGATGAATAGAGTATATCCAAGTTGTTATACCAAGATGACACACCCATGCCCATTCTTCCAATGGAAGATGAAAACAAGGCATTGAACCTAATGAAGGGTTGGGGATACAACAAGAATAAAAAATTGGCACAAAATGACAATGATTTTCTAGAACCCCTTGCTCCTAAAAAATAACCCAAGAATCTTGGTCTTGTGTGTACCATAAGCAAAGTGACCATTCTTGGAAAGGGTACTTCTATTAAATGAGTCAAACCTTTCTCTTGGTTACACACATCATGTGATAATACCCTTGAATAATTTCCCCTTGATGTCACAAATGCATTTGAGTATACTTCCATATTCATGATAACTACTACATCCTTTGCTCCAACAACCAAATAACTGAACTCTTACCAGATTTTCACCTATGGCTCAATCAGGTAGAGCCCATTGATATTAAAAATAAAATGGTACATTTTCTATCTTCCTTAAATTGCATTCATGTGTACATCTGAAATAACTTAAAAGATTACAAAAAAGCATAAATCATTGCACTTATACAAATGCATGAAATATAAGAAAGATTTTACAAACCTCTTTTGAAAAGGTAATCTTTATTGAATGTAGAAATATTCATTTGACTCACACAAGCTGTGAGTTTAAATTTTTCTTATTCAATGCAAATCAAAATAAGCATATACATGAATACGTAAATGAAGAGGAAAGAATGTGCATGTAGGGAGGATAACCAATCATTGCCTGAGAATGACTAGTTTTGTTGTGTCTTCTTGTCCAACTACCATTGGAGTTGTCTTGACCTTCTTGGCTCCTTGATACTCCTATTTCCTACATTAAGTCAAAGCAATGTGTTAGAGCAATGATTTAAACAATGAAAGGTTACATACCATACATGATCATTTACCTATGCATGTATAAATTGGTCCTGGTTTGCATTAAAAAGTTTTGTGTACATTTCAAGTGTCCCAAAAGACCATTAGAATTATCAAATAAACCTAAAGTACACATATTTTTCTAACTTGTTTGCTTCATGTGTAGCTACAGGTGCAATCAAGTTTTAATTCAAAATAAGTGGTGGAAATGTGGCTCCCACAAGGGTTGAGCCTAGCTCATAGCAATGATTGCATTATCTTAATCTATGTACAATATTTTTTGAATATTCTAATTGCATATAAAATTACATTGCAAAATAATTAATATCAATCATGATCACTTCATAATCATAATACAAAAGAGTGTACAATGTTAAGAATCCTTAACAACAACTTTTTTTAAGAGTACAATCACATGTCTATTGAAGCAAAAAGGAATGCATTTGATATGAACAAGCATATTTTTGGTAAAGTTCAGATACTTCAAAATTTTCCATGTGTAGAGAGGGCAAGGTGAGTAACTTGAAACAGTGAGTATTCAAAACATAAAGGAGTATAGTGAGCAACATATCTTAAAGACAAGCCTTCTAATGAAGCAATAGGGATAATCTTCTAGTGTACACAATTGAGAAAGTCACATCTGGGCTGATGACATTCTTCTTATGAATGAAGTAAAATCATACAAAGTGAAACAATTCAGAGTTCATATGTAGAGTTTTTCTAGAAGAAATGAGCAGCCACAAAGCATTGTACATTAAGAGCAAAACTAAGTACACTCATGGTTTTGATTTAAAATGAGACAACTCTAAATGACATAATGCATTTATATATTGTTTGTAGGATAACATGTATAAAAGGACAACAAACTGAAGAAAAAAAAATAACTAAAACAAGAGGAGTAAAGTTTCAAAATATGAAGTTATCTGAAGCCAATACTAACCTTCTTCAAGTTTCTGGAGCTAAATGGCTATATAAATACATTTGAATTTCAAGCTCAAAATAATGGAAGAAACATTATGAGAAGAGGCATCAGATCTTGTCTATAGAAATAAATGAAATTTTTGCCACAGAAGAAAATGAAAGTCTAAAAATATGGTTGTGGTTTGGAGTAGTTTTCAGTCAAGAGAAACCCTTGAGCATATCCACAAAATGATAGGAGGCCATGATATAGCATATGAAGGATAAGCACAGTCCACGGCCTCAAAATTGTTTATTTTCTTCAAGTTTTCATGGAAACCCTAGGTTGGGTTATAAGTCACAGAAGAAAATTCATAAAACTCATATCATATTATAGGGTTTTGAAAACCATATCATCTTCTTCTACAATGACCAAGTCAGGAGAAAATGAGAATACCCAGATGCATTAACTCAAAGAACTTGTAGCCATGGAGATAACTCAATAATGATTCCAGACATCTATGGGGTATGGTATGGCTGTAGTATGTAGTGCGACCCTAATCCTGAAGAAGTGAAAATTAAATGCAACAACCGATGATTTACTATTCATGAATGCATGAAATCTTTAGATTATGCACATAGAAAATACAAGAATATCTATTATTTTTTGCATATAAATTTATGGTGGCTAGATAGAAACCACATAGAGAAAAATAAGCATAAACCCAAAAAGATCCATTGAAAATACATGAAACCCTCGACAAGCAAGGCCATGGCCATTGAAGTGCAGGTCGAGCAACATAAAGATCAATAAAAATGACAAAGACCGAGCTACAAAAAGAAGCTATTACCAACTACATAAAGAGTTATGAAAGTCACATCTTCAGGAGGATATACAAGAAATAAAATGTAAAATCAAGGTATTTTTCCATAATCTATCATTATCTCTGTAGCTCATGAAAAAATAGTGCAAGCCCACGGGCATAGAACATACATAAATCTCTAGTTTCCTCAATGAAATCATAAGAGTGCTTACCACTATATATCTGTGAGGAAGATCACAAAAATGCTTTCATACAGCTAAAGATTTGCCATGAAGTTGCATGAAATCTCCTTAGAAACCCTAATGGCAACGCTTCTTCCAACCAAGTGAAGTAAAGTGAGAAAACAAAATGAATGTGTTTCATTCATTTTTAGGGTTGAAAACTTAGAATTCATGAAGACCGATAAAGTTGGGCTTTTTTCCTTTCTTTAAAATTTGCATTAAAAATTAATAAGCCGTGGCCAAGATTTCATATCTTATTAATTTTTATGCCTTCACCTTGTATTGTTAAATTTACAAACTTGCCTTATGATTTAAGAACGTCTAAGTCATTTTTGACTTGGCATTTCCTATTCCTTAGGGATTTATATTGATACATGGAGTAAAGCTTTTATTTTTGCATTTTATTAATATTGTAAATGCTTAATTAAAATGATCATTTATAAATCATTTTAATTAAGTCATCCTTTAAATGAAAATAAGAGCATATGGTTATATGACCAAGCCATGAAGGGGATATGATATATTTGTATTTAAGATCATAGAGGACATCTTGGGGAGTTGAAGTTTGTTTGCAAACATATGCCACAAATATACACTACAGGATTTGACACCATTTTCCGACGGTCGTTCGTCGGTCGTTCGACAAATCTCTGTCGGAAGAGCGACGCAATGGCAAAAATTTTTTTGTCGCTGTTTTTTCGTCGCAAGGCCGACGAAAAATTAAACGTCGAAATAACGGCAAAGAATCGTCGGTCGGCAGCATCGTGACATACGTCGGGATTTTGTCAGAATATCGACGAAAACTTTGTTTATCCACCGATGAACTGCACTAGAAGTTCGTCATCGGCTCGACGAAATGGGCAAACATTTAGCATGGAAACATGGAAATTTTGTCAAAATAGCGACGAAATACAAAATTAGTAGCGTCGAAAGAACACCAAAAGTTCGTCGAATATGCGACGAAATAGGCAAGTAGTAGCGTCGGAAGAACACTAGAAGTTCGTCGAATGTTCGACGAAATAGTCATCGTAGCTATAGAAAATTCGTCGAGGCTTTCTGTTGATTCGT
>VDFB02000008.1:347280496-347324220 GCA_007258455.2 Sequoia sempervirens | reverse complement strand
ACTACACACAATCATGATATTCTAAATGGGGGAAACAATGATGAAATTAATTTTCCTTTGGATTGAGCTCCATATTCATCATTTTTAAAATTTATCATGTGTGTACACTACGTATTCATCACCTAATGGTTACAATCATTTTACATATACATATTCTCATGTTATCATAATTTATGTGATATTCTATTTTTTTTCTTGTTATTGACACATGGAAGCAAGACTTTTATTCATTTTTCATACACTACACACAATCATGATATTCTAAATGGGGGAAACAATGATGAAATTAATTTTCCTTTGGATTGAGCTCCATATTCATCATTTTTAAAATTTATCATGTGTGTACACTACGTATTCATCACCTAATGGTTACAATCGTTTTACATATACACATTTTCATGTTATCATAATTTATGTGATATTCTATTTTTTTTCTTGTTATTGACACATGGAGGCAAGAATTTTATTCATTTTTCATACACTACACACAATCATGATGTTCTAAATGGAAACAATGATGAGAGTGTACAAACTGGATTGAGCTCCATATTCATCATTTTAAAATTTATCATGTGTGTACCTCATTATTCATCACCCTAATAGTTCTGTCGTTTTACATATACACATTCTCATGTTATCATAATTTATATTTTTTTCTAATGATTACCTCTTTCCTTAATTTTTAGTACGAACACTTTTTTTTTTTTTTTTTGAGAAACTAATGGTGTCATTTTATAAATATTTACATTAGCTAATTATATCAATACCTTGTTAGATTTTTTCACTATAAAGAATTTTATTTGCTTAAGAGTTTAGAGCAATGACTTTATTTGTCAATCTAGTTAAGGAAAAATTAAAGAATAAAATAACAAAGAATGGTGATATCCATGATATTCACAAGGTATAGGAATTCCAAGTGCACCAACAATGAGGTAAAATTCAATTGATAGAACTAAATAAGTAGGTAAATCCACATAAATTTTCTCTCATAAAATTAAAATTAATACATTAGAAGGAAAATATCTTCTTGTTCATTGAAAAGAAGATTAAACCTAAAATTATTCTACAATTATGAAGTCTTCACTAAATTTCACATTAATGTCCTATATTAATGTCTTGACTATGAAAATAAAATGCATAAATGTACATGTGTAAATTAAATTTTCAAACAATAATAAAGTCCATAATTTATGTAACATATTAAGTGCATGAAACCAATATATTAAGTGCACATGAAATAAAGTCCAACAGAGTACATGATAAACAAGAAATATAAAACACATAAAATCACATGTTTGTAGGTCATGTACTGTCTCTATAATCAAGAAACCTCTTCACACCATGCGGACTATGTGGATGACCTAAAACACTCTGTACATAAGAGAGATGAAATTAGATGTAAGATAAAAAATGATTTAATGACGAACATTTTATAGTAATCGATCATAAAATTAAATTACCACCATCTCTAAATCTGGATGCTCTGGTGCGCCTGAAGAAACCTCTAATTCTCTAAATCAGTCTACATAAACAAGACAAAGAAATTTGAAATTAGATGTACAACTCTACAATTATTATTTTTTTATTCAATTTAATTAAGAATTTATCATATTTTAATTACATACCGTATTCTGAGGTTGTGCACTAGGCTCTTCTCCAGGACTTGTCTGTACATGCTCAACTACAGGATGTGTCTCATGTTATAAAAGAAAGAATATGTGTGAAAATATCATATTAATATGTATATAATTCAATTTAAGAATAATTCACTTTAAATATAATAAAAAAATTAAATTACCATTTGATCTGAAACCTACTCTACATGTCCTCCTGGTGGTGTAACTATGTCTGGGTCAGGGCTGAAAGTTGCACCAACAAAGTCCTACAAGATCAAAATTAAAGCATGTACAATTCAATTAGGTTAATATATACATATATATTCAAGTTTGCACATTTTTTGTAGAAAGTTTTGTAAATAACCTGGAAATCAGTGGCCTCACGAGTAACTGCAACATCAAATGTTTTCCAAATGCCTATTCTTATTGTGGTATCAACCTAGACATACATGTACATAGACATTTAACGCTTATAATATTTACAAGTGTACATGCATGCGTTTCATATATCTAGTGAATTCAAAACTCATAAAATTATAACTATACTAATGTAAACTTTAAACAAATTTACAATATGAATGTACCTACCCATGATCTATGTCACTCGATAGTGGAGGAGTGCTTGACAATCCCTCAGGAGGAATCGACGTGGATGTCGATTGACTCACCTAAACCAACATGAATATTTGAAACATATATGTGATTCAATTATAAATTTAAAACTCAAGCTAAATAATTTATGATTTCATATATAATTTTAAAAATTGAAACAAAATACCCCATAAGGGTTGCCAAGTATGACCGGTGTCGATATATGTACTCGTGGTACAGATGATTGCCCTTGCATCGAAAGTGTCATCTGTATGCCAAAAAAATTGATTGTTAAAATGTATTGCAAACTTTTCTTTGATATATACAACCATAAAAATTATTATAAAATGAGTTCGTACATCTAGATGCATATTTATACCTGTGTCGTAGTATCCTCAGGGTGATGTTCTACTACGAGGAACTCTACAAATGAACTGATGCGACCAGATGAACCACCAGAATCTCCCTGTCCACCTGAACTAGGTGTAGCCTGATCAAGTCCATAGCACACTTGATGACAACTAGTACATATATGGGGGACGGGTCTCGACACTCCTGGAGCAGTACTCAGACTAGCTCCATAAAAAACTCCTCCATCATCATCATCGTCTCTATGCTCCCCACTCGCTATCGTAGAAGTGTGCTGATCAAGGTCTCCTACAAGTGTACTAAGGGAACCTAATGTTGAGACTAAAGCTTGATGATGTACAGGTGCAGGAATGGGAGGACTAGGAGCAACAACAAGGGGTTGTGCATGCATCTGGCATCCGGATCAACCCTTTCCCCTTAATCTCAAGGTGGCATGCCGCCACCAACACCCCTCGAAATGATCTAAAATCAAAATAATTGGGCTTTTGCCCCAAAAAACAAACTCTACATATAGTTTTCTCAAAAATACAATGGGCAATCTCTAACTAGCATGTGGGGGATTATCAAAAACCATATACCATCAATCCCAAAAATGTGCACTCATCTGTGGATGTATGCACCACCTCATGGATATTTTGGATTTGTTGGGTGGAATGGGTTGTAATTTAACAGGGTCAAGAAAGTAGGGGGCTAGATGGGCTTTCGTTATTTTAAGGTCTAATATTTTTTTGTAAGAGAGACCATTAGAATAAAATTGTCTCATTTGTTCTCTATCTCATCGATGCCTATCAAGATCAGAATCAATCATCCTGATGGAATCAACAACATTTTGCATTGGATGTGATGCAAAACGCCTCATTACAGGGAGCAACAATGCTTGACTCTCAGATAGCATTGATTTGATTTTGTAAGGATGCAACTTGATCACTGGCCTCATGCTCTCAAGCGAGCCTCGCTGAGCCATATAGGTGCCGGAGGTGGCATATGAGGAAGAGGGGAGGGGTAGGTGGTGGAGGTGGGAGGTGGAGGTGGAGGTGGAGGTGGAGGGGGGCAGGGAGGTGGATCTGGCTATGGCTCAGGTGGTGGATTGATGATATCATCAATGTTAAAATCATCCATGATATATATGCTTGATATAATGTGCACCCGCATTTTAAATCATACAAAATAGTCCATGTGCATACAAAAATTAAGATCATATATTTAATTGAAATAGGATGAGCAACATATATATTAAGCTCATATATTTAATTGAAATGCACATATATATACATTGATTGTTCAACTCAAGAGCATCTCCATACAAAATTAAAAATTAAATGTTTGTACATGTACATTTAAAATAAAAAATATGATGCATAATTTGCATGTGTACAAATCATTAAACTAAACTATACATACATACATATACAAATTTCAAATTTTAAGAACTATTATGCAAATTTTTAATACATGCACATACATACTAAACAATAAACTTGAAACATTCACAAAATCTCATTTTATGTCTAACACACACACACATATATATATTACAATTTTTAGCAGAGAAATCATGATCTAGTAGATAGTCATAAAATATATAATTATTATATACTATTATATACTATTCATAAGTTCATAAATTCCACCAAATTCCACAAATCCATGTCACTAAAAATATCCCATATAGAACCAAAATCATAAATTCATGTCACTAAAAATATCCATTTGGAACCAAATTTATAAATTATCATTAATAAAATATCCATCAAGCTTCACCAAATTTATAAATTCATAACTATTTAAGATCATTGTTCTTTAATTCTATAAACTATTATGGCTCTCATCAAGATAGATATTCATTTCTTTGTGTTTTCCTTTTCAAAATTAGGAGTTCTCCTCTCCTCTAGCCATTGTCGATGCTCATCTACGATCCCATCCATAGCCCTGACAGCATCAACAAGGGTTTGTATCCTAGATGCAAACATCCTCACAGGAGGTGTGACACATTCTTCATTTTGAATAATGTTGATTTGATCTTGGATGGTTCTAGCAGAAGCATTGATTTGTGCTTGCAAATGAGCATGCTCATTGATTTCAGGTGGTGGAGGTGGGGGGTTACGAGATGGAGTGAGCGGAGGTGGAGGTGGATTGCGAATATTATTGAATGGATCCATGTGATCTTTAAGATATGAGTGAACCTGCATTAGATTTGTAATTTCAAGATGTATGATACATGTTTAGGAAATACCAAGTTAAACCATTCAATATAAATGGCCTTAAATAATTGAATACAAATGATAAAATTATATGTAAGACTCATTTATATGTCTAAGGCACATGTTATTTGAATGAAAATACAATTAAATATTGATATTGTATAATCTTGCAGGATCTTATTATTGTTAAATTTGGTTGGGCCTTGGGCAACTTTGATCACCAAATTTTAAGAACTTCTTTGATCCCCTTAAGAAATGTCATATTGGAACCCCTTAAGAAAATTGAATTATGATTTAGGGTGATGGATGGCTTAAGGGGATTTACGCCTAGTGAGGTCCTAGGAGAAAATGGCATGCTCTCAAATGAATAAAATTTGGTGAAGTTGCCCAAGGCAACCAAATTTCATTAAGAGCCTTTAAATAAAAAATGATGGCTTTAGGGTTTAGGGTTTAGACTTTAGAGTTTAGGGTTTAGGGTAATAGGGCTTTTAAGGGGATCTACATGTAGTAAGATCCTAGGAAACAATTACATGGCATAAGGTAATGAAATTTGGTGGAGTTGCCTAAGGCAACCAAATTTCATTAAGAGCCTAAGAAAAAATGATGGCTTTAGGGTTTACGGTTTAGACTTTAGAGTTTAGGTTTTAGGGATTTAGGATAACTTAAGGGGATATATGTAGTAAGATCTTAGGAAAAAATTACATGGCATAAGGGAATGAAATTTGGTGGTGTTGCTTAAGGCAACCAAATTTCATTAAGAGCCTAAGAAAAAATGATGGCTTTAGGGTTTAGGGTTTAGACTTTAGAGTTCAGGGTTTAGGGTAATAGGATAACTTAAGGGGATGTACATGTAGTAAGATCCTAGGACAAAATTACATGGCATAAGGGAATGAAATATGGCGGATTTTCCTAAGACAACCAAATTTCACTTTATGGTGTTGGGTAGGACAAAATGAATGGTTTAGTGTTTAGGGTTTAGATTTTAGAGTTCAGAGTTTAGGGTTTACAAAACTTAGGGTAAAGTTTTAGTGCCCCTTGAAATATTTAATGAACTTGCAAGTTAGTGAAGAACATTTTCTTGTGGAATAGTTGATTGAGATCTACTCTTGTTTCAACTGACCAACCTAGATCATGAAATCTCATTCATATTATAATCTTGCACGATCTTATTATTGTTAAATTTGGTTGCCTTGGGCAACTTCACCAAATTTTAAGAACTTCTTTGATCCCTTTAAGAAATTTGTCATATTGGGACCCCTTAAGAAATCGATTTATGATTTAAGGTGATAGGATGGCTTAAGGGGATCTAGATGTCTAGTGAGGTCCAAATTTAGTCATACTATAGCCTCGTTGGTTCCATCTAGCTCTGGGTCAAAAGTGTTTACCCCTCTAATAAAAAAAAGTTAACATGATTCTAAAAAAGAATCAATCTATACATATCACAAAAATAACAATAATCTTAAATGTAACCCATACTCTAACAATAATAGAATGCTAAATGATCCCCACCCCTAACCATATCCTAATTGAATTGCAAACCTAATTGAAACTTAATTAAATTATAACCTTTACTAGGTAATCTTAAATGTATTCCTATATTATATTATATTTAAATTAATTTATATTTGTATTATAATTATCTTAATATTTATTATATATTCCTAATTGTAACCTAACTATTTACTACAAACCTAATTGAATCTTAAGCCTAATTGTCATTAAAACCCCAAGTAAATTGTAACATTACCTATCCTTAATTGTAATCTTATATTATATTTTATGATATTAAATATTTATATTATTTAATATATTATATTAAATATAATATATTAAATAATATAAATATTTAATTATATTTCTTTTATATGAATCATCCTCCTAGATCTCTAAATTGTAATAATAGCATGTAGTTCCTCCAAACTATCATGATGTACTTCCTCCCTTTCCCATGTAATAGGTGTACCTTGTAGGTGTTAAATGGTTCCATCTTGGTCTCCTTATTGATGCATTTCTATCCTTCCACATAAATCTATATAGTATCAAAATATAGGTAATTTTATGGTTAAATTGAATCTCTCTTAATTGCTAAAGAATCCATTATGATTGAGGATGGGTGGATTATTATCTAGGATCACATCTTAAAAATCCTATAGAGGTCATGTGGTATGTTTTTCTTAATACATATATTCCCATACAAACCTCTTTCCATGTATTATCAACTCGCCTATATGATAGACACCTTCCTAGATTTAAATTTCATACGATATATATGTACCCAAGTGTTTCCAATTGGAATTGCTATAATTATACTTTTATGGCATTCTAGATATTCAAAATAGTTTTCATAAATCTACCAAATAGACCCATTCTTGACATTGAACCTACATAATTTTAGGTATGTCCAATGAAAGATTAGGGTCTAGGGTTCATAAATTTCAAATGCTTTAGTGTTATGGGTTTAAATTTTACAGTTTAGGGTCTAGGGTTTAGCAAACTTAGGGTGAAGTTTGGGTGGCCCTTGGCATAATTTAGACTTGCAAGTTAGTGTCAATTGGAATCGATTGTACGTGTTTAGATTTACGAATTTGTTAACTAAATTTGCAAACAAACATCAAGATAAACTTTATGAATTTTAACCATTCTTTAACATATTGATTTCTAATCGAATTATAATTTAAAATTGAAACTAAAATTTAATATATATCGTTTTTTCCATACAAAGCAAATAAAATTTAAAACATTTAAGCAATGTGAATGATTTTTTTTGAGCTCGAAATTACCTAGTTTTCAAAATCAAAATGATTTGTTCGATTCCAATTTAGGGTTTTAACAAATTTTTTTGTTCCAATTCAATTTAGGGTTTCAGTTTTAAACAATTCATTTCATGCACTTAAGCTAAACTTAGGAGTGTTTTTTTCTGCTAACTAAAGTGAGCTATTATTAGATCATTTTGTCTCATCACATAGGATGTTAACACTTGTCATGATTCAATCCCTTTATCATTTAGGGTTGCTCCTATAAAACACTCACCCTCATTATATTATCTCTCTAGATCTCCTTGAAGACCCTTGAGGTTCATTCTGTATTTTTTTCTTGTTGATGATATAAGAGATTATTGATTGCATCTCTCTTGCGTGGAAGGTGTTTTTGTTTGTTTTTTGATCATGTGTCTCATGTTTACTCACAATTATAACACGTATCACTTATATTGCTTTGATCTAATAAATAATATTCCTTTGGTTTGTTCTTTTCACTCTACAAATTTTTTATTATGTACTTATTTACTTCTTTCCATTTAGTATGCAAGTTAAGATATTTTCCATTGAGGACTTATTCTAAAACAAGAATGGGAAAATCAACTTCATTTCTAGATTTTGTGGGATGTTTTGTTCCAAAATATTCAATTCAACATCAAATTTATCCTCTATATCTCTTATGAAATTGAACTCATATTGAATTTTATGATAGAGAATGAAAGAATCACCAATATTTTTGAATCCATATGAAATCATCTATTTTGTTCATTCCTTACTAGCTCTTATAATATTATAATTTTTTTAGAAAAGGTATATCCTTATCTATAACTTCAAAAAATAAATGATTTTCTATTCTACATGGTGATTCCAATGGTCCCCTGCCAAATAATGTATGTAAGAATCCATATATTTCTACCTTCTACTTTAACTATTATTTCAATTACTTAATCTTTATCCATCTTTTGGATAATGAAATCAATTGTAGACTTGGTCATTTCTTAGATATATTGTCTCATTTTCTTGCCAGGGAAAACATTTTAGCCATTTGATTTGAAGTCATTTTCTCTATAGAAGGGGTGATAATGGATCGCGTCTACTCCTGCGAGGGTCAAGCTAGGGCATCCGCGCCCTAGCTCGTGGCTGCTTTCCTTGTTTCTGCGCTGTCTGGGGTGGGTGTTCTCTGTGTTTCCGGGCGTGGTTGTTCTTCTTTGTGGTGTGGCTGGCTATGTGGAGGATCGGCTGGCAAAGGCTCTGCGTTTTTATGTGCTTTTGGTGAGATCAGGATCTGAAATCCGTGTGTATGTGTGCTTGGGTGAGCTCTGGGATTTGGGCCAGTGCTTGTTTGGAGTGGCTTTCTTAGTGAGAGGAGCTTGGAAGGAACCCACAGCGGGTTTCTTCTGGTGTTATTTTTTCCCTCCTTGCTTGGTGCGAGTTGGTAGGGTTGGAGTGGAGGGTTTTGCCGAGATCAGGCGGCGGGTGTGGAGTGCGATTAGCTCCCTCATCTCCTTTTGGGGTTCATTTAATCGGCCTAGGGCTTGATGGCCTTTTCCAAGGGTGAAGCCTCTGGGGTTATCTCTGATTTGAATTTCCGAGCAGCATTTGGCTCGAAGTCTCCGAAGCAAGGGATGTCAACATTTAATAACAATCTATTTGCTTCGGACTTCGGGACGGATGGTGCGGGGCTATCCTCTGGAGCGCGGATCACAAAGATTAATGGTTGTTTGGAGCGTTGCAAGGAGAGACCGAAATTTGTTGTTCCGGCTGAGATGATTGCTGAGGATATTGAATACTACTCAAATCATTCTTTATATTGCAAATTTTTGGGGATGAGGGTTTTGCTACAGTTTCTGGAGACTTGGGCCCAAAGAACTTAGGAGCCGAAGGGAGAAATGGAGATAATGTTGTTGGCTAACAATTACTTCATGGTTACGTTTAACTACATTGCTGATCGCAATAGGATATTTGAGGGAGGACCTTATTTTCATAATAAGGTGGGGTTGTTTATCAAGCCTTGGCATGCAGGATTTAACCCTACTGAGGAGCTTCCAAATCGCGTCCCAGTGTGGGTTCGTCTACCTCAGCTACCGGTGGAATGTTGCCGAGAGGATGTGTTGCACTTGCTGGCTTCGTTGCTTGGAAAACCAGTGGGAACTTCATCACAAACCTTGGGTAAAAAGGTAATGACTTTTGCATGCATTTGTGTTGAAATTGACCTAAGTAAGCCTCTGCCTGATGCAATAGATATGTGTGCGGGTTCTTATTCTTGGGTGCAGCAATTGGACTACGAGACCCTTCCTTTCCGCTGCAGGCTCTGTTGTGAATATGGCCACTTGCTAAGAAAGTGTCCAAGATACAAGTCAGTGGATCCCCTGCCTTCTTAGCCTTCTAGGGAGCCTCCCAGGGCAGATAAGGGGAAGGGTAACGGCCCTACTGCGGGGGTAGATAATGATGGTTTTGTTCCTGTCAAGGCTCGGTATAAGAACAGGGGGCAAAAGAGGCCTTTCAGCGAAAGGCAAGAAGAGGGCACTTTTAACAGGTTTGAGGTGTTGGACGACCTTAGTCACCAGGAAGTTAACCCAGGTTTAGTAAACTTGGAGTAGGGGATTGAGGTGTTTGCTCAAGAGGGACCTGCTCTCGATTCTTCTATGGAACCACAAGGTGATTCTGGTGTGCTCACGGATGCTGCTATGCCGATAGAAGGTCTAGAGGCTCCTATTTCTTTGGCAGTTATTCCAGCAGTGGGGGAGGATTCTTCTCCTCTTGGGCGAAGTGCAAATATGGATTCTACTAAGAAATCTAAGCCTCCAAAATTGGGTATTTTGCAAAAAGATATTAAGAAAGGTGGGGCAGAGAAATTTGCTAAACCAGGTAGAAAGAAGGATGTGGAAAAGATCAAATTGATAGGCGAGAACTTGGTTGAGTCAGGGTCAGTAAAGACTCTGGATTCTCACTTTTCGAGCCCCTTGAAATGATAGTTCTTTCATGGAATGTAAGGGGCTTGAACAGCGGCCCTCGACAAAAAGCGGTTCATGATTTAGTTCGAAAGCATGGTCCTGATGTGTTTTTTCTTCAGGAGACTAAGTTATCTATTGAGAGTATGCTTGACTTGGCACCTAGGCTATGGAGATGTGGTGAGTGCCAATGTATCGGTGCTCATGGATCTTCTAGGGGTGTGGCCTGTTTTTGGAATCCTCAAAAAATTTGACCTCTTTGGTGGGTGTCTTCTAAATCCACTATGTCTATGATTACTTCTAGCTTTGAGACAAGGGAGGTTATTCTCTTTTCTAATATCTATGCTCCTACTGATATCTGGGGTAAGCAAGCTCTGTGGTCTCATATCAGGTTAGTCCGATCTATGGCACCTTTCCATCCATGGATTATGGCTGGAGACTTCAATGCTATTTGCGAGTTGGCTGAGAAGCGGGGTGGTTCTGGGAGGCTGGAGCCCTCTACTTTGTTGCTTCGGGATAGCATCAACTCTTTAAACCTTGTTGATATCAAGCCTAGTAATGGCCAGTTTACTTGGAACAACCGTCGAGTTGGGGATTATTGCATCGCAGAAAGGCTGGATCACTTTCTGGTGTCCTGCTACTGGGTTGGGGGGATGTGGTCTTCCCGCTCTGAGATCTTGGATTGGAAAGGTTCATATCACTAGCCTATCAAGCTTGTCATTGATTCGACTTGTGCTCCGCGTACGCCTTCTTTTAGGTTCCAGCTCATGTGGTTGCGTGACCCTTCTCTGAAGGATTATGTGGCAGAATGGTGGAGGAGTGGTAGACCTGCTTATGGGATGGCAATGGATATTTTTTCCAAGCGTCTTCAACATGTTAAATATCAGCTTAAGCGCTAGAACTCTCAGTGTTTTGGGAATGTCTTCAAGGAAAAGGCAGTGGCTGAGGAAGAATTGGATAGTATCACAAGGAGGTTAAGGGAGGTTGGAGTGACGCCTGAGCTTCTTCAGGCTGAAGCACAAGCTGTGAGAACCTTGGAGGAATGGGAGCTGAGGGAAGAGATATATTGGAAACAGAAGGCTCGAATAGTTTGGCTGTAGGAAGGGGATAAAAATACATCTTTTTTCTTCAATTCGGTGAAAGCACGGAGGCATGGGAATTCTATCTCTGGTCTTTTGAACGATGGGGGAGAACATCTGTCTTCCTTCCCTAAAATTTCTAATGAGGTAAGACAATACTTTGCTTCTCTCTTTAGGGAGGACTCGCAAGGGGGGTCTCCTGAGGAGGCTCAGGTTCTTTCTTGTATTCCTCATCTTGTGTCTAGGGAGCTGAACCAACAGCTTATGAATGATATTACGCTAGAAGAACTTGAAGGAACTATGTTCCAGATGCAGAAGGGGAAGGCGCCAGGTCCTGATGGCTTCCCGATCGAGTTTTTCCATGAATTTTGGGATATTATCAATTTGGATCTCTTGGAGGTTGTGCAAGAATCTCAAAGGAACAAGCAAATGCTAAGGGCTTTAAATTCTACTTTCCTTGCTCTTATTCCCAAGTGTGAGGGGGTGGATAGGTTAAGCCAATTTCGACCCATTTCTCTTTGCAATGCCATCTATAAAATCATCTCTAAGGTAATTGCTGACAGGTTGAAAAAGGGGCTTGAGGAGTTGATTTCCGAAGAATAGAGTGGCTTTGTTGTAGGCAGATAGATTCTGGATGGGATTGTTATTGCAACTAAAATCATCCATTCTATGGCCAGCTCAGAGGAAAAGGAAATGTTTATCAAATTGGATATGGCGAAGGCTTATGACAGAGTTCGATGGTCCTTCTTGTGGAAGGTTCTTGCTACTTTTGGGTTTGCGGCGGAGTGGATTCAATGGGTTATGAGTTGTGTCACCTCAGTCTCTTTCTCTGTGCTTTTTAATGGGAATCATTCTGAGCTATTCGGTGCTTCTAGGGGCCTTCGTTAGGGGGACCCTCTCTCTCCGTACTTGTTTATCCTCCTCGTTGAAGGTTTGGGGAGATTGCTTAGAAGGAACGTGGAGATGGGTAGCATACAGGGTTAGCAGTGGGGAGGTAATTTACCTCCGCAGTCTCATCTACAATTTGTGGATGATACTGCTCTGATGGGTATGGCTACAATGCGAGAGGCTTCTAATTTACGTAGGGTGTTGGATGTTTACTTGGTTGCCTCAGGTCAACAAATCAATGAGGATAAGTCTTCTATTTTCTTCTTCAACACTCTGCGCCCCATTCAGAGGAGGATTGTTCAAAAATTGAGACTTCAGATTGGGACACTTCCTTTGACCTATCTTGGCTTCCCTATCTCGGTGGGCAGATTTCCTCGGGAGTCATGGCAGAGAATTTTAGATAAATTTAGGGCGAAGCTTAATCACTGGACTCACCGGTGGTTATCCTTTGCTGGTCGTGTTCAGCTTATCAAGTCGATGGTACAGGCTTTGCCCATTTATAGATGCATGCTACAGGTTGCCCCTTTGGGTTTTGTTAAGGATTTGGATTCTATGACACGACAATTTTTATGGGCTAGTTGCTTGGAGTCTTCCAAATGGAGTTTAGTTAGATGGGAGGTGGTGTGTAGCCCAAAGCAATATGGTGGCTTGGGTCTGCGGCAGATGGCTTTGACTGGTGTGGCTTTGGCTAAGAAACTATATTGGAGGTGGTGTAAGGAGCAGGATAAGAGTTGGGCCAAGATTCTTTCTCACAAGTATTTTCAGGGAATCCCTCAGTTGGAAATGCCTCGTTACCCCCTTTTTGGAAAGGGCTCAGTGATCTGGAGTACGCTTAAGAAAGGGGCTACTCTTATTAAGGATGGTTTATTTTGGATTTGTAACAAGGGGACTGAGGTTCAATTCTGGTCCGATTCGTGGGATGGATACCCCCCCATCATTTCTTAGTTTCCCCACTTGTTAAATCTCTGTCAGAGATTTCGTGAGATTGGCTGGACTCGGGTAAGTGACTTTAAGTCATTTTCCTCTCGTGGCCAGTTGGAGGTGGCTGGATGGAAGTCTCCAGATGAATGGCCTGATGTTGAGTTGCCAGAAGAATGTGGTGAGCTATATAGTATCCTTTCCAGTAGACGTTGCAGCTCTCTCCAGTATGATGATGTGCTTGCCTAGTATCCTAATCCTAAAGGGGAATATACTGTTGCTTCTGGCTATCGGGAGCTATTGTCCCATAGGGTGGATGGGGATGAAATTCAATGGTGGAAGAAGATATGGAACAAGTCATCCTGGCCAAAATGTAATTGTTTTGTGTGGATTTTGGCTTGGAATAAGTGCTTGACCTGGGATAATATTCAGAAGCGTGGCTTCCTGGGTCCCTCGGTTTGTGTTTTGTGTGGAGCTAACGAGGAGGACTCAGCTCATTTGTTTATTTCGCTGCCCTTTCTCCCTCTAGATTTGGCATTTCTGGTGAGGGGTTTGGCAGAGTCCCTGTGTTCATGCTTCTTCCTTGATTGAGTTTTGGCAGAGGTTGGGTAGGCCTCCCTCTATGGCCTCCTTTTTACAGGTGGTGTGGTCTGTGGGTCCTATCTTCATATTGTGGCAGATTTGGTTGGAGCGGAACCGGCGAATATTTCGTGGAGAAAAGAAGCTGGTGCAACAAATTTGGCAAAGAACTTTGGGCATGGTTCAGGAGACGGTGGTGGCTAAGTGTGAGTTGGAATTCCCCTTGGGGAAAAGGGATGTTGAAGTGGTGGAGAGATTGGGGATTCAGGGGCTGTCCTTGGCCTCGGCATGTGTAAAGCGTGGTAAGCATTTGAAGCAGAGAGTTCAAAGGTCTGGATTCTAGTAGCCTCCCCCATTTGGGGTTCTAAAAATCAATACTGACAGTTCCTCCAGAGGCAATCTGGGGCCGGCTGGTATTGGGGGGATTGGTAGGGACTATTTGGGTTCAGTGGTTTTCCTCTTTTCGGTCTATGAGGGTGTTCATACTGTCAACCTTATGGAAGGGTTGGCAATTCTTTGTGCTTTTGAGAAAGCTTATGATTTGGGATGGAGAAGGGTTGTTTATGAATCTGATTCCCAGGTTTTGATCAATTTACTTATTAAGCAGAAAGTGGAGGATGTCAGTTGGCAGTTGGTTGGGGTGGTGCAACAGATTTTGCGGGTTAGTTCATTAATGGAGTTGGTGACTTTCGTTCATATTCCAAGGGAGTGGAATAGGGCTGTTGATTGCTTGGCGAAATGGGCGTTAGAGTATGCTGAGGGATGGAGAATTGAGGAGTGGGAAATGGTCTCTCCGGTGCTTCGTCTTGATTTTGAGAGAATTCTTGCTGAGGACATGGAGGGTGAAGGTGATGGTTGATGGTGTTGATTGTCTTTTCCTGCTTGGTGGTCAGGATTTTCCTGGGGACTTTGGTCTCTTGATTAATTTGTAATGTTGTTCTTTGAGTTTCAATAAAAAATTTACCCCTTTGTTTTAAAAAAAAAAAAAACCTTTTAGCCATTTGAGTATCTCCTTCTTCCTTGTCAAGGAAAAGGGTTATAGTTTAAAATAATATAAAACTTTAAACATCAATATAAATAAATCATCTCACATTAGATTTTTTTGGTGAAGGGGGATCTAAATAAAAATAGATGCAAGCTTTGAGAAGTCTTCTATCACTATTTTGGTAACCCTCTTTATTTTTGGAGAATTTGGTTGAACCACAAAAAGAATCAAGGGTAGAATATTCTTTTTATGTGGGAACCTTATTTACAACTTGCAAACCTCTAAATTGTTTTGCTTTATATAATCCCTCTAAGAGGAATCTTTAAATATTCATGAGGAGGTAGAAAGAGACATCTCTTAGGAGGTGTTGTGATTTTTCGAGGAGGATGATTTCTAGATAGAGCTCTATCTAGACGAAGATAAGGAGGTTAGAAAAAGGTAACTTTTGATATGGAGAATGATATTTTTTGTATTGGTGGAAACTTCCAAAAAGGAGAAGATGAAATGTTAATAGCTAATCAATTTATTATTAAAATGAGGAGAGGAAAGGTTTCAAGAGAAATAGAATAAGTACTTGGAAACTAAAATTTCTTTCACCATTTTAGGCTTTCCTAGAAAAATAGTTTTAACACTTGGAATATTCTTTCTTATTAGTTTCTCCATTTTATCAAGAGACGCATATTCTAGATCTTCATTCACTTCCTTGTCTATAGGTACTTAAATTTTTTGGGTGGTAGTTGTAGAAGAGACATTATTTTTCTTGTGGTGATCCTTCTCCTTCTTCTTCATTCTCTTAGATGATTCTCCCTTTGATTATTTAGGTTCTTTGATCTTAATATTCAATCACGCAAGCTTCTATTAGTTGCATTCTCAACCCTCTTTCCATTTTAGTTATATTCTCTTACCAACCAATTTATTCTCAAAATTGCTTTATCAAACAAATTTTTACTTCTTAAAAAGCTAGATCCATAAAATTATGATAATAAAAAAAATATTTTCATACTTTTGGTGTTTTAAAATCTTTGATCTAGAAATTTGTTAGCCTTGAGAACTCTCTCCTTCAAACTCGAGGCTCTTTATTGTAGTCTACCCAAAAAAAATTGAGTATCAACTTGTGTATATAGGAGGATACAAATAACCAATCTGGAAGTGTCTTCTAGGATCAAAAGATATACTTAATTCAAAATAATGCAAAGTAACTAAAGATTTTTTTTTTTCACATTTGAAATTTATGGAAGAAGGTACATATCTACCAATAGAAATAGAGAATTCTGTTCATTTCTTATGGTTTCTTGAAATAAATGTATGAATAATATCTAGTTATCAACATAACTCAGACAATACAAGATTATCACTAACATGATTGAGAATTTTGTATATATCCCCAATAAACCTAACAATTATAATATAAGATAAGCTAAAAAATTGTATCAACAAATTTCCTTATGAAGAAACCACAACAATAGTCTCCAAAAAATATATATTGATAAGTATCATTCTAAAACATCCTTTAAAAAAAAAACACTAAACATTTACCCAGTCTAAAACACCTCTAAATATACTTGAGTTTGAATTGAAAGTAATTATTGTATACTTTCTTCTACCCAATACTCATGTTTTCTTCGACTTTTAATCCTAGTAGGACTACTCTTCTAGAAATAAAGTAAACCAAGTATAAGTTCATGTAAAAGCATTTTTATTCCTTGGCTTCAACTAGTTGATCATGGATTAGTTCTAGTCAAGGTAGATTATATAATATATTCCTTTTCTCCTAGAATCCTAGCTATGAAATGAAACATCCAAGGATGAAACTCTTTTGCATTGGAATTACGAAGGACTTTGTTTAGCAAGGTGGTCATATCATTGATTTGAACCTCATATAATTTAATTTGTGAAGTTTCTTAGGTAATATAGTTGTGGAGACTCTAACCTTCTCTAGGCAATTATTATTACTTATCAACATGCGCCAATCTAAGATTTCCTCAAAAAATTACCTTTAAGAATTGATTGTAATGCTTGATTGATCTGTATGATATGAAATATCTAATATTTATTCAATGTACTTGAGATTTGAGCTCCTAATTTATTTGGTCTTGGGGCTATAAAATTTACACATGCATTGATAAAATCCAAGGATTGGATAAAATGGAAAAATTACTTGTCTAAATGAAAACAATTTATTCTTAGCACTTGACCATATTATTTATTTTTTAAATGGTTTCCTATATTCTCATGTAAAAATCCTATAAGATAACGTGGGTTATAGGTCCATGTTAAAATATGAGAAAGCTTTGAAATGGGGGGAGGGGGGTGCAACCAACAAATTGAACTTGTACTCCATTTTGGCAACATATGACATAAGTTTACAATTCCTTAAATGTGAGATATAAGGAGACACGTAGCTCAAAATAGTCATAGGTGGATTTGTAAAATTTTGGTGCAAATGTGGAATTAAAAAGGTTAGCAAGGATGTCTTAAATTTCTAGAGATTGGGTCAAAGTGGGGTTTCGGGTTTTAGGCACAAGACTTTAAGATTGGAATATGAGATGAAAATATTAATGATTAATGGGGAAGTAGATTTATGGGGAAATTATGCAAGATTGCAAGGTTTGTATGATTGAAATAAAAGTGTAGTAATCTCATATATCAAATCATTATGAATTCTTCGAGATAATTCACAAAATAATAATATTTGCACGAGTTAAAGAAAAGTCTTGGGACTTAGAGAACAAGGTTCAAACAATCTTTTGAATCTATGATGTAATTTGGTTAGGGTTACACAACAAACTCAAAACTTTGAATCGTGAAATGTTTAAACATTCAAGCAAGTTTTTGAAGAACACCCTAGTTTGTAATAAAATATAACAAGGATCTAGATTGTTCATAGAACACAATGTACCTAAGGAAATTGAAAGCAACACATGAATGAAAAAATCTAGTTAAAGCCTAAAATTCTTTGAAACATCTTGAAACTCTAGTTTTGTATGAGCCAGATTGCATGATGATAGTAAAAATTTTCATCTCCAAGATTAATAAGTTTGAGGAAAGAAATGGTATTTGTAAAATTTAAAAGTAATGTGAAGAGCCAATATGAGTGTAGAGCACAAGAAGCAAAGGAATTTATAGAAAATGACAAAAAAGGACATGATTTTTGATAAATCTTGGACACACATGAGGGAAATAAGTTTTTTTTTTATAATTACATAATAATTGGCATTTCAATCATTTGGCATAGGTACACAACATACAAAGAAATGTGAAAGCTTTGTAAAGTGGAATGATACAAATATCTAGAATTTTAAAAATGCAAGGGTTACATGGTTGTAAAAAAAGTTTGGATCCCCTAATGCTTTTGAACTCAATAGGCTTCAAAATATTTGGTGTAAAGATGCAACAAATACATAACTACATGAAAACTTTGCATCTCTAGGTCATATATAAAGCATGCAATTTTTTTGACTTCTTGTGCAGGTGACCAAACACTAGACATCACTACAAGAAAACCTCACAACCTTGCTATAGTATAAATATGCAAATCTTAATAAAACTCATGCAAGAGTGTAACAAGCTATAATACTACACAAGAACCCCAAAACTTTGCTTAAGGGTGTCTTTGACTTTTAACTTACAATTTTGGCTATACATGAGAACTCACCTCCGTTGAGACTAATTAGATACTTGAATATTACAATATTGTGACCTTTGACACAATTTAATCATGACTAAGACTTGAACTATGAAACTTGACACAATTAGTTGATACCTCGAGAAAGACATAAAACAACTTGAATTTATGGAAGGTATGAAATTTTGTAAATTGGAGCTAAAAAATTCTATGACAACATATCGAAAAACTAAAAATAATAAGTCAATTATATATGTGTATGCTAGTATAGGTTAGTAGATTTAAGTGACAAAAGCTTACACTAATGTGTTGTAGCTAATGAAACTTATGTTGCAATTTATTATTGAAAAAAGTCAATTTTATTATGAAATTTTCAATTAACTACATTGAAATTGTATTGCATGTTATTGAACTATTTCTTTGAGTAATTTTTCATTAAACCCCTTAACTATATGTGTGTCACTAACCATCTTGTAAGTCAAATATTTTTATATATCAAACTGAAATAAATCATAATTACAAAATAATTAAAATCACCACTAATAATTTACTAATGATAAATAATTTGAATTGATATATTCATAAATACTAACTAGAGTTATTATAAATATATTAAATTTAAAGAATACTTTTGAAAATGAGATCATCAAAACTAATTTGAACAGCATGAAAAACCAATGCAATTAAATTTCCACAATCCATATGAAATTAGTTTTCCTACTTCTGGATTTGATTGCGTTCTAGTTTTTCATCAACGTTTCAGATCACACTCAGTGATCCATTTTCTTCTCCAACTCTTTATCCTGATGATGGATCACTTGTGTGATCAGAAACGTTGATAAAAAACTAGAACACAATCAAATCCAAAAACAACAAAACTATGCATGAAAAACTTTGAAGAGGAAATTCAAATTAAAACTAAACAAAGTTTAATCCATACCCAGATGTTGAACAACTTAATGGAAAATGAAAAACAAACCTATTGACATATATATAATGTCCAGCAAAAGAGACATATTTCATTTATAAATGTGCCATTACTTATCTGGGGTTTTACCAATTCCTCAAAAGGAAAGCAATTTAACAACAAAAATCCAGCCGTTATTTTCATTGAGCACCCATTCATTTGAATATAATGCAGTGGTCGCTGATATTGCTAACATCTTTACATATATAGAGCAGTTGCAAGAAGATTTATCGACCGTTACGTGTGGCTTCTTCAAGAGCACTAATTATCTCATCATTGCTTGAACTTACACCTGGCTTTAACTGTTCATATCCCACGGTGCTTATCTCATCAGATCCAAAATAAAATGCTTTTTGGGTTTTTGTTATTTTGAAAATTTGTATTCTCAAATTTATGTTAACCAGCAAAAAAACTTGAAAAAATTAGCTGATCTTGAGTTTCAGGGTCTTACTTGAACAGAAAACTCGTGTACTGCATTGTTCTCCAAGGTGGTCACATTAGACTGCAACAAATCCACTTTGCAGTCCACCAGAGCTTTGTGTGTTCTTAAGATCAGTCCACGGCTCCGAGAGCACACCAACGTAATCAGAGCATGATTGCCCATGTTTCGTAATTCAATATGTGGAAGGGTTCCAAGATCCTGCAAATAAACAGAGAATTATTCAGATAAATTTGTAAGAATTGCATGAAAACCAATTTGTACAACTGGGTTTCTTATACCTGCTTGTATTCATCATTCATCATCTTCATATCCCCCATTTCATCCTGCCTGATTTCATGATCGACACTACAGTGGTTCTGCTTGGATCCCTTTGTCTTAGCCTTGCATTTAAAATCTTGCAGATACTTGACCTTCTTTTCAAGTTCTCTGACATAATTAATTGTGTCTGTGACAATGGAGGCCTTGTCTTTCTGAAAACTCAAAGACACAAACATTACACCTTCAAATCTTAAGAAAACCTGAATAAAGATGGGTATAACAATAACAATGATGATAACAAACTATAATGGCTATTCTTAAAGATAGCGAAAGGAAATTTGGTACCTTTGTTAGTTTTGGTAGAATGGTCCTCAGAATTGAGAATTTCTCATTCATCTCTTCTCTTCTCTGTCTTTCTGCCATGATGTGGTTATATCTCTGAGACTCTGTTCGGTATGCAGATTTATGCAGGGACAAATTATGCTCCCTCCTAGGTTTGCTTGATGACAATGCCCCCTGGTTCAGAGCCCTGCCCACCTTATCAGTACCATATTTACTGAAAGAACTAGATGATGCATGACCCTCAATCCCATCCAAGCAGCGTAGCAGAGAAGGGACTTCAGAATCAAGTGCAGAGAATCCATGAGCAGGCTCAATTGACATGGGAACCAAATAGCCCGAATTTTCCTCTGAATTTGTGCAGATGTATCCCTTTATAGTGGGTGGCCCTGAAATAGAAGGGACTGGTGCTGGTGTATGTGGCAGATCAAAGCTGAGGTCTTGAAGGCCAGGATCTGCATTGCTGTATGAAAATTCATGCAGACCAAACATATCTTGATCATGAAATGGTAAGGAGGAACTATTGTGGGGATCAGCCAATTTCTCATCCATTACTTAGGCAGCTGAAAAAACAGATGTGGGCAGCCTGAACGACTAAGGCCATGAAGGGGGTATTTATTAGGATGGAAGTTCAGGTGGTCTGGACGCCAGCGACTGGGACACCGCAACAATAAATTATTTGCATGCTTGCAAGTGGGTAGTTAGGTAGAAGCCTCGCTCGTGTGAAAGTCCCTTGGATTTGAATGTTGGTCATATGATATGATTGTTGGAATGAATGCAGAGGAATATAATTCATTTATCTTATGATGTCTTGGAGATCCGCTGAATCTCTTAACTTCTTGTCATTCGTCTGTCATAATTTTTTTACTATATGCGTTCTCAAAATGGCGGTTGAGTATTCAACTCTGGTTTCCCACTTGGGAACCTGAAGTTTCAGATCTAAGGGAGAAGATATTTCCTATATATTCCATATGGATGATATATTCCATATGCCTAAAATGTTATATCATGCTTTTGGTACACCTGTAAGTTAGATCGAACGATTTGATAAGCAGCAATGATTAAGAGGTATGATCTCCATTGCCAAGCATGCTATGGAAAGTATGTTTGCAGTCAAGATTGATATAATAGATTGTATGGTGAAATGATTCAAATGAATGCTTCTTGACCTGTAATATGATTTATTTTAATGGGGGTATCTTTGCACAATATATTAGGAAGATTGGAATGTACATTTAGTCCTGCTCTAACTTCAAAATGTTCATTGTTTTGACGGCTGCTTTTAAAAATAAGGTACATTGATGCTTTTGGGGTCGTAATTATGAATCATTTTAATCAAACTTCCTAACAAGTGCAATTTTGTTCTACTTTTAGTTATCCTATTCAGACTTCTTATCCCATGTCCCATCAAAATAATTCCTACTTATAATCCATTTTGCATAAACCTAGGCTAATAAAATAAATGTACATAATAGATACTAATTAATTTAGATTTGATTAATCAATTGGGAATGATAAAATTGAAATTTTATTTGTGAAATTAAATAAGGGAGATAGGTGCACCTAGATTTTAAATTGATAAAGGAATGTAGATATTAGAGACTTGCATAATTAATTCATTATACTACATAAAACTAACAATTGATGTCGTTGATGTGTTGACTACCTCAAGCCTTTTGCATATTGAAAAAATATTGTAGGTCAATTATTAGAGACTTGCATAATCAATTCATTATACTACATAAAACTAACAATTGATGTCGTCGTTGATGACATTTTTTTTTTGTAATTTTTTTACAAGTAAATAATTAGTTATATTTTTTATTGGGGAAGATGCGCGCTTGGTCTGAGCTCCCGTGCCTCCCTTGACTGCATGGACCTCCTCTCGAGTGCCCACGGCTAATAACAAGTCGAGGCTTGTGGTCTCTATCCTACGTGTTGGGTGGTGAAGGGGTGGGGGTTGTTGGGTGCGGTGGGAAGAAGGTCGTGTGGTTTGTGGGTGGGGGAAACGGTGTGGGTTTGGTGGAGCTAGGGTGGGTGCTCGGGGTTGGGGTATGGCTGGGGCTTCTAACAGCCTAGTGCTTGCTGGGCCAAAGCCATCTCAGCCTTTTTCGGCTGCCATGCATGCACAAAAAATGGATTCGTCTTTTGTGGGTGAGAGCTCTAAGCTCAAGAAAGTGAATGGGTGCTTACCGCGATGCCAAGATCACCCGGTTTTGGTTATTTCTCCCGAATTGGTGCAGGAGGACATGTTTTGATTTGCAAGTTTATGGATATTCGTGTTCCTCTCTCAGCGCTAGAGTCTTGGATCCGTCAGACTTGGCAGGTTGAAGGTGATTTTGATCTTCTGGTGGCTGCGAATGGCTATTTCATGGTTGATTTTTTTTGTATCTCGGATCACAATTGTGTTTTCGAGGGAGGGTTGTATTTTTACAATCATGTTGGCTTGTTCATTAAGCCATGGCATGGAGGTTTTAATGCAACTAAGGATCTTCCTACATGGGTTCCTGTTTGGGTCCATCTTCCATGGCTATCGTTGGAGTTTTGGAGGGAGGATATTTTGCTCCGGATTGCTGCTTTATTGGGAAAGCCGACTGCCATTGCTCAGAATACGTTGGAAAAAAGCTATTCTCCTATGCTCGCATTTTTGATGAAATCGATTTAAATAACCTTTTGCCAGATTCTTTGGAAATTTGTATCGATGCTGCCTCGTGGATTCAATTGCTTGATTATAAGTCCCTTCCTTTTCGTTGTCGCTTTTGTCACGAGTACGGACACCTTCAGCGTCAGTGTTCTCGAGCACCCAAAATGGTAGGGGCTTCTTCTTCTCCTTCTTGTGGGCCTTCGATGGAGAAGGGGGATAAAGGCAAGGCATCTGTGGTCGAGGGCGGATCTGATAAGGATGGCTTTATTCCTGTTAAGCAGAGAAATAAAGGGAGGGGTCAGAAGCGAGCCTATAAGGATAGACAGAGTGATCAAGGTTTCAATCGGTTTGAGGCCCTAGATAATCAAGCTTTGGAGGAAGGGATTCCTGCTAATTTGTCCTCTGGGGCCATTGGTATGGATGTTGGTTTGGATTTAGGGCTGAAACAGGCGATTGTTGTTCAGAATACTTCTCTGGAATTGGAGCTGGGGATTTCTAAGCCTCCTGGAGCCTCTACAGATGTGCAGGATGAGATTGTTTTAGCAGATTTGGCTAAGACGGTGTTTTCTTCAGGTAAAGGTCGGGGATCGTCTCCTGCTTTGGGGGTGTTGCAACACCCTCTCAAGAAGGGGCACTTTGAAAATTCTTTGAAGGTTGGTCGTAAGAAAGATGTAGACAAGATTAAGTCTACTGGGGATTTGTTGGTGGAATCTGGTTCTGTTAAGACCTTGGAGGCCCACTTCTCTCAACCTTCCTCACGATTATTCTCTCATGGAATGCAAGGGGGTTGAATAGCACCTCCCGTCAAAAGGCTATTCAAGATTTGATTGTTGTTTTGTCTCCGAATATCTTTTGTGTTCAGGAAACTAAGCTTCAGGTGGGTCTTATGCTTCAACATGCTCCTCGTATCTGGCCTTTTGGCCAGTGTCAGTGTATTGGGTCTAGGGGAACTTCTAGGGGTTTAGCTCTGTTCTGGAATCCTCATAAGGTGGTTCCTCATTCGTGGATTTCTAGCCAGTCTGCTATTTCGATGGTGGCTTCGATTTTGGAATTTGGTGAGACTATTTTGGTTAGTAATGTTTATACTCCGATTGACATTCGTGGTAAACTCCAACTTTGGGCTCATATCAAGTATGTGAGGTCTTCTGCCCCCTTTTTGCCTTGGATCTTAGCTGGTGATTCCAATGTTGTGTTGAGTTTGGAGGAGAAAAGGGGTGGGCTGCCTAGGCTTGGTCCGACTTTAGATATGTTTCAAAGTAATGTGGACTCTCTTGCTCTGGTGGATGTTAAACCCTCTAACAGAATGTTCACTTGGAATAATAGATGGAGTGGGCCTGAAGCAATTTCCCAATGGCTTGATCGTTTCCTTGTCTCTTGCTCTTGGGTTAGAGGTAGCTTGGTCATTTGTTCTGAGATTCTTGACTGGTGTGGCTCTGATCATTGGCCAATTAAGTTGTTGACTTCTGCTTTCCCAAATCCAAAGAATCCTCCTTTCAAATTTCAACTTATGTGGCTACGTGATCCATCTTTGGGGGATCTTGTTGCTCAGTGGTGGCGGGATGGCACCCCCGCGTATGGTACTGGTATGTATTCTCTAGTTAAGAAGCTGCAATATGTCAAGTATCATCTTAAGCAATGGAATAGGTCATGTTTTGGTAATTTTCGGGTCAGGAAAAGAGAAGCGTAGGCCCGCCTTGCTGTTATTACATGCCAGATTCGGGATTTGGGTTTCTCGGAGGCTCTTGGGCATGCTGAGGGCCAAGCTATGAAGTTGGTGGAGGAGAGGGGGTTGCTTCGTCAGGAGATTTTCTGGAAACAAAAGGCTAGGATTGATTGGCTTCAAGAGGGTGACAGGAATACTGCTTTTTTTCATCATTCGGTACAAGCTCATCGAAATAAGTGTTTTATTTCTTCTCTTGTTAACTCGGAGGGTCTTTCGATCTCTTCGCATCAGGCTTTGTCTAGGGAGGCTCGTTAGTTCTACTCTAATCTGTTCACTAAGGATTCACTTCCTGCTGAGGTGGATGAGAATATGGTCCTTGATTGCATTCCTTCCTTAATTTCTAATGAATTGAATGCTTCTCTTACTCGCCAGGTGACTTTGTTGGAAGTGGAGGATGTGGTGTTTGGGATGAATAAGGGGAAAGCTCCTAGCCCTGATGGTTTCCCTATTGATTTTTTCTAGGAGTTTTGGGATATTGTGAAGTTGGATTTATTGGAGGTGGTTCGTGAGTCTCTTCATAGTAAGCAAATGCTTCGTGCCCTGAATTCTACTTTTCTGGTTCTCATTCCTAAGAAGGAAGGTGCTGACAGGCTGGATCTCTTCAGACCTATTGCACTCTATAATGTGGTGTACAAGATTATTACAAAGTTGATTGCAGAGAGGCGTAAATCTTGTTTGCCCGTGATCATTTTTGAGGAGCAAGGTGGCTTTGTGGCTAGTCGTCAAATTCTGGATGGGGTGGTGGTTGCATCTGAAGTTATTCATTCTATGGAAAACTCTCAGAATAGGTCTATATTTATCAAGTTGGATATGGCCAAAGCTTATGACAGAGTTAAATGGAGTTTTCTTCAAAAGATTCTTTTGGCCTTTGGCTTTTCCTCTGATTGGGTGAGCTGGATTTTGAGTTGTGTGACCTCTTCCTCCTTTTCGGTTATTGTGAATGGGGAACCTTCAGAGCTTTTTGGGGCTTCTAGGGGCCTTTTCCAGGGAGATCCACTCTCTCCTTGTTTTTTTATTATTATGGTGGAGGGGTTGGGTCAGCTTCTTAAGTCTCAGGTTTCTCATTGATTGATTCATGGTTGGCAGTGGGGGATGGGCTTGCCTACGCTTTCTCATCTCCAATTTGTGGATGACACCTCTCTTATGGGCTTGGCTCATATTAGGGAGGTTGAATCCTTTAGGGTGGCTTTGGACATCTACCTTGCGGCTTCGGGCCAGAAAGTCAATGAGCAGAATTCCTCTATTTTCTTTTTTAATACTCCTCATGCTATTCAGCAAAGGATTGCTGCTATTCTGCGGTTTCAAATTAGGTCTCTTCCCTTTGTCTACTTGGGTATTCCTCTTGTTGTTGGTCATCATCCCAGATCTTCTTGGCAGCTTTTGCTTGATAAGCTTAGGTGGAAGGTTACTCATTGGACCCATCGTTGGCTGTCTACCGCTGTGCATGTGACTCTTCTTAAGTCTATTATCCAGGCCCTTCCTGTCTATAGGGTCTTTATTCAGGGGGCTCCTATGTATTTCCTTAAGGAATTTGATGCTCTTTCTCATCAATTTCTTTGGAGCAGTAATTTGTTGTCTTCAAAGTGGAGCCTTGTTAAGTGAGATTCTGTGTGTAGACCAAAGCAGGAGGGTGGTCTTGGTTTACGCTCTGCTATTTTGAATGGGAAAGCTCTTGCTTCCAAGATTTATTGGCGTTGGTGTACCAATCAGTATTAGTTATGGGCTCATATTCTCAACCATAAGTATCTTCGTGGTGTTGCTTCTTTTGAGGTTCCTCACTATCCTCTGGAAGGGAGTGGCTCTATGATTTGGTATACTTTGAAAGTGGGGGCTCAGTTGATTAAGAGTGCGCTATTTTGGATCTATCATTTAGGATCTCAGGCTCTATTTTGATCTAATTCGTGCGATGGTTACCCTCCCATTCTCTCTTCCTTTCCTCACCTCCAACCCCTTTGTGATGTTTTTATTGCAGTCGGCTGGGATACTATGGAGCATTATAAGGTGGAGCAGCATGATGGTTTAAGTTTTCACTGGAAGCATCCCTCTGAGTGGCCACCTGGTGGCTCTCAAGAGGATAGGCATGAGCTTTCCCTGCTCCTTGCTTCCCGTACTTGTAACTCTTTGAGGAGTCCTGATGTCTTGGCTTGGGATGGCTTGGAGTTGTTTGGAAAATACTCTGTGGTGGCTAGTTATAAGCAGTTAGGTAGACAGTTATTTGGGTACATTGAGGTCCCTTGGTGGAAGTATGTTTGGCACAAGTGGTCATGGCCCAAGCGCAACTTTTTTATGTGGTTAGTGGCTCAAAACTGGTGTCTTACTTGGGATAATTTATGTAAGCGTGGTTTCCATGGTCCCTCTATGTGTGTTTTGTGTCATGGTGGGGAAGAGAGTGTCTCCCATCTCTTCTTCCAATGTTCCTATGCTCGTGAGATTTGGCATTTCTGGTGGGGGGTGTGGAATACGACCTACTAGCATGCGTCCTCTTTGATGGAGTTTGGGGAATGGTGGGGCAGGGCCCCTGTCTCTACCTCCTTTCTTCAGGCTGCTTGGGCTCTTGGGCCTTCCTTCATTATCTGGAACCTATGGTTGGAGAGGAATAGGTGGATTTTTTAGGATTCTTTGTTGCTGGCCTCTCAGTTGTGGTGGAAAGTTCTACACTCTTTAGGGGAAACTATTGCGGCTAACTGTGATATGTCTGTGTTGGTGAATCCTCATGATGTTGGTTGTTGTAATTGTCTTCATCTTCCACCTCCACAACGACATCTCATGCGCAACAAATGTAGACATCCTACCTCAAAGGTGAATAGGGAGGGAAGATGGACCCCTCCTCCTCAGGGTGTCCTAAAAATCAACTTTGATGGCTCTTCTCATGGAAATCCAGGTCATGCTGGCATTGGGGGTATTGGCCGAGATAGCTTGGGGGATGTTCAGCTTATCTTCTTTGTGTATAAGGGTCTTCATACTAATAATCTTATGGAGGCTTAGGCCATTTTATTGGCTGTGGAGCGGGCCAGTCTTTTGGGTTGGCGTAGGATCATATGTGAGTCTGACTCTCAGGTTGTGGTGAACTTACTAAAAAGGAAGTATTTAGATTATGTGAGCTGGCAGCTAGCTTTGATTGTTGAACAAATTCTCGTTCTTTCTGCTTCTTTGGACTATATTACTTTCACTCATATTCCTCGAGAATGGAATGGTGTTGTTGATTGCTTGGCTAAATGGGCTTCTAATCATATTCATGATTGGAAGGTGGTGGATCAGGTTCAACTTCCTGCAGATCTATCTCTCCAATTGGATCACTTGATTGAACTTGATAGGGCCATTTAATGCCCTTGCTTTGTAACATTTTCTTGATTGAATAAAGTTTTTACCCCTCCTTGATGTTGACAATTGATGTCGTTGATGTGTTGACTACCACAAGCCTTTTGCATATTGAAAAAATATTGTAGGTCAATCTTGAGTGAGTTGGGGTCAATCTTGAGTGACTTAGAATCAATCTTAAGTAGCACAGAAATGACTCCATAGCACAATTTTATTTTGGATAAATACAAACTTTTAGAACCTAGTCCTCTACCTCTATTGTTTGATGATGCACAAGGACTAGCAACATTTGAAAATACCTTAAGGAGCTAATTGAATTGAGAGGGTCAAGCTTTCCTTTGCCAACCCTCACTAATAGTATGGATTTATGGACTTAGACAGTGATCAAAGGCAACAAACTCAAGCATGTAATGACCTATATGATATAGACTATGATGCAAGTGGTTATTTTTAGTGTTCAAAATGGATTGTTTTAGAATGAATGCCCCTTGTAATGAGAATGTTTTCCCTAAATAATTATTGGATGTTCTAGAATGCATTTGGATGCACAAGTAAATGTATTTAAATACCAAGACATTATAAATAGTTGTTGGGTAATAGCATGAATATTTTTCCTTCCTTTTGACCCAAGGGATGCACAAATAAAAATTTAATTAAAAATCATTTTCTCTTAATTATAACAATCAAATTATAAATAATTTAAAGATAATATAAACTAAAAAAATTGAGCTTTCCTAATGTGGGAGCATACCTTGTGGAGGTCATAACTTTTGACTCAAGAAGTAATGAAGATCTTAAAGAATTGGAGCATAATGCAATTTCACATTTTAGCACTTTGCCTAGCATTTATGATACCTAAACGAACTCATGACAAAAACCACATGGGTCAAAATTTCATGATTCCAACTCCATGTGGTCCAATGGAAAAGCAACAATAGCCCGTCGACCCGTTTCACGATTCCAACTCCATGTGGTCCAATGGCGGATTTTTGAGTTTAAAATGGGGAATCTCGAATGTTGGATCTTGACACGTGTCTTTGCAGTCAGGCTCTCAAGTGTAATGGCTCTTTCTACCATTGCATGCAACAAAACCCCTCTTTTTCTCTCATTTTAGGGGTTCTCTCATTCATTCAAGGCTATCTCTTCAACTTCACTTTAATTCTCAACTTCTACTCTTGGCAATAACACTTCTACAAGTGAAGCTATGTTGGACTGAGGTCCCTCCAACAGCTAAAGCTCTCTAGCAAGCATTCAACAATGCGTCTCTATGTTCAAGAGGGGGACGATACCTATTGGTAACGCTCTCTCACTCTTTTCTATTTGTGAATAGATTAGATCTCTTTGTTCATTTACTATTTGGTGGTACGGGTTCTCCTCCTAAAGCGAGGATTGTTTTCACCACTTCCTTTTCTCCATTTCAGTTACTCTATCTAGTTGTTTGTGGAGGTGGGAACACCAAAATGGGGGTTTGACTGTGGCAAGCCCCGAAACAACCCCAACATTTTTCCTCATTCGTCTTGTGTGTAGGTTGCTAAAGTGGAGCTCAGAAGGAGGATTTGAACGATCGACTGTTTGTAAGCTTCCTCTTAACTCTCCTTGTGCTTTCTTTCAAATTTTTTTCTATCCTGTTGTTTTGTTGAACATACCTTAGATTTGTGTTAGGAAGTGCAACTCTAGTCTTCTTGTTTAAGTTTTGAGTTCTCTGTTACTTAGGACACCAACACATCCTTCAAACTCTAGCATGTCGCGGTGGCATCCTGATTTTGCATTGTATTCTTTTGGCCGAGAGCTCCCCCTTTAGAGGCAAGGATCTAGAAGTTTTTTCTCTCTCAAGTTTTGAAGTATTTTTTAATGATAATCATTTTGGATATAGTTTCTTTGAAATTTCTACATTAAGCTAGTATTGAGGTGGTTGAGGGAAGTTTACTCCCCGAGATTCTCTTGAGAATGAAGAGACTCATGAGCAACGAATCCCCCTTATCTCACATTTTGGTGAACCCAACATGAAACATGTCAGATCTGTTTCTACAATGTTTTAATGTTTATGATAATGCTTTCTCTAAGGAAGATTTTGATATGTTGGATAATGCTCTAGATGATTTCTTAGAAGCGCCTTCCTCTACCTATAGATCTTTTGGGCAATCTTCTTCTTCGCAAGTTGAAGAGTCAATGAATGTTGTTGTAGTCTTCGCAACTTGTCCAAGCCCTAAGAGACCCATTGTTTACTTGACTCTGGATAGCCCCTCTCCTAAGAGGATTCATTCTATCTGTGGAATTTCATATCATGATGATTCACTAGATTTATATTTGAGATTCATAAAAGCTACAGACTCTGCTTCTTATAATGTTGTTGGGCACACATATAATACAAGAATAAACAAACATAATTTAGATCAACAACCTTTTGTTCCTGCATCTCAACCCACTCAAATTCTTACTTCTTTACCACCTTCTTATTCAATTCTTCCTTCAACACCTAAACCTGTGACTAAAGCACCAGGTGATTATGATCTTGTCGAGCAACTTCATGTTACTCCAATTGAGATCTCACTTTGGGATTTGCTTCAAACTACTCTGGTTTATCAAGGTATGCTTCAAGAAGCCTTACAAAAGACCCTCTTTCCTGCCTCTATGAGGCTAATAGATGTTAATGCATTGATGGCTTATATTCATGTAGATTCATCAAATATCACGTTCTATCCACAAGAACTCTTGCCTCCGAATGTGCAGAAGCAAGCGAATCCTTTAATGATTATAGTTAAAGTTAATACTATCGGTATTAGACATACCCTTGTTGACACCGGTTCAACTCTCAATGTTTTTGGTATAGATATACTACCCAAGATTAAAGTTGATTCCTCTTCTTTAGTTTCTTCTTCGTATATTTGTGGGTTTGATAACGTTGGTCAACAAGCTTTAGGCACGATAATCTTGCCTTTGCAGTTAGGCCCTATTACCTTACCCACCTTGATTTATGTGATGCCTGGCCCCTTACCTTATAACCTTCTTCTAGGGAGACCCTAGATTCATGTTATGGGTGTTTGAACTTCCACTCTACATCATTCTCTAAAGTTTCTTGGAAATAATTGAGTGGTCACAGTCAAAGCTAACCCGTAAGCTATTCACATTTGTGAACTAGCAGCTACTAGTCGAGCTTAATTTGTCTCCAATCTTAAGAATTATATTCCATCCCTAAATTTTGATGCAATGACATGTTCCTTGGTGATACCCTCTATGGAGGTGGTCCCCAAAGTGAACACTACTAAAGAAGAACAACCTAAAGCAGGAATTCTTAAGTCCTCCCCGTATACTTCTTCTTTTGAATCTAATGCGCTTCTTGGTGATGATTAGCAATCCTTGGAAATCTCTGATTTCTTTATTGGGGAATACAAAGTGAATCTCACTCATCTAGAACTTTTGATAACCTCAAATATCCCTAATGAGGAAGCAGATAAAACTCCTGTTGAGAAGGAAAGTTGTGATCCTATTCAAGAAGCCAATCATTCCCCTATTCAGGAGGATAGTCTTACTTCTCCTAAGAAGGTTAATTTTTGTGAATCAAGTAAGGGAGATAGTTGTGCTCTTGTAGATGCATTTGATGTTAATTGGTGGAATGATGCTCTCTACGTGGAACCATTGCCTTCTAAAGTCTTACAAACATGTTATGGTTTTGGATATAGACTCGCTTCTCAATATGGCTAAGGGGAAAAAGGCATTGGATGTATTGAGCAAGGAATTCAGATTCCTATCCAATTCAAGCCTCGTAAGCACTATGTAGGCTTGGGATGCTCTATTGAACAATCTAAGCAAAAACATTGGTGGATTGTTAACATGATTTCAGTTGAACCTCTCAATCTAGTCCATCCTGAATTGATAGAGGATGGGGTGTAGGCCGAAGAATTCCCTTTAGATTTTTTCTCTTTGGATGAAGCACTCGAGGAATTCTTAGGTTCCTACTCCTATTTTCCTCATTTTCACCATAAGAGACAATTCCCATATTGCTTGAGCAAATAGGTGTATTTCAGAGAATCTATCCTGATTGTTGATGAGGAGGACCTTTAGCTAATGTTGACAACGGTGTTCCAATTTTGTATCCTAAAGACTGTAGTACCCTCTTCAAAGGGGATACTACTGAAGTCTCTATGGATCCTAAGTATTCCAAAAAGGTGATTAAGATCAAGAAGTGCCTTTCTTTTGAGGAAGCTAAGGAGCACTTTGATCTTCTACATTCTCATCCTGATATCTTTTCTTGGTCATATGAGGACATGCCTGATATTGATGAGTCTATAGTGCTTCACAATATTTTTTTATGTCTCGATGCAAGCCAGTTAAGAAAAAAATCTAAAAGATCAATCCTAAGGTTGTTTTTTTGGTTAAGACCAAGATAGAGAAGCTATTGAAAGTAGGCTTTATTTGTCCAATCAACTACTCACCTTGGATCTTGAATATCATTTATGTTAGAAAACCATATGGTTGTATTCATAAATGCATTGAATTTTGTGATCTTAATAAGGCTTTTGTTAAGGATGATTGTCTGTTACCTAATATTGATATGATTGTAGATTTGATGGTAGGCCATGCCTTGTTATCCTTTATGGATGTATTCTCGAGCTATAGTTAGATTTGTATTAACTCAGAAGATCAGTACGGCATCCTTCACTACCCTTTGGAGCACCTTCTGTTATGTGGTCATACCCTTTGGGTTAAAGAATGTAGGAGTGACTTACCAATGGGAAGTGACCTTAATATTTTACAACTTCATTCATAAAATCCTAGAAGACTACATTGATGATATCTTGGAGAAATCCATAACCCATCAAGATCACGTAGGGAACCTTCATCTTATTTTTGAAAGGCTTGAACTTTATAAGATGAAGTTTAATCCTCTTAATTTTTTCTTTGACGTAGACGCAAGAAAAATTTTGGGATTCATAGTCTCTCATCATGGAATTGAAGTCAACACGAATAAGATTGATACAATTGTTAACATACCTCCACCTAGGAACATCACTGAGTTACAAAGTTTACAAGGGAAAATTCAGGCAATTCGTAAATTCATATCTCAATTGGTTGATTGTACCCTTCTTTTTACTCATTTGTTAAAAAGGATGTAGCTTTATATGGGATGAGAAGTGCCAAAAAGCTTTTGAGTCAAGAAAATATTATTTGGATAATCCTCTTGTATTAATGTCAACTATGCAAGATAGACCCTTTTTGCTTTACCTTGTTGCATCAACATACGCTTGGGCAGCATTGCTCACTCAGTATGATGATGTTGGGAAAGAGAGAGCAGTCTACTACATTAGCCGCATCCTGGTTGATTATGAAACTCATTATTCATCCATGGAGAAGCAATACCTTGCTCTCATCTTTGCAACATAGAAGCTAAGGCACTATCTTCTTCATGTTGAAACACATGTCATTGTAAAGAGTGACCTTCTTTAGAAGCATTCGTTCTCTAGTACCAACCTTGCTAGGATGTTAGCAAAGTGGGTAATGTTGCTTTCTAAGTTTGACATAAATTTTTTAACTCAAAAATTGATAAAGGGTCAAGCAGTTGTTGATCAATTGGTGGATGCTCCTTCATCCCACTCCTTCCTGGGTTTGGACTTATTCCCTGATGAGAACATCTTCATGATCAATCATGATTTCATATGGAAGATGTATTTCGATGGGTCAAGATGTTAGACTAGCTCCGGAGCAAGCGTGGTTCTAATCTCACCTAAAGGTAAGTCAGCCCCTCTCTCCTTTCAATTGGATTTCCCTTGTACCAACAACATGGCCGAGTACGAAGCCCTCATTGTTGGCTTGCATTCTACAATCACGCTAAAGATAAAAAATCTCCATATACATGGTGACTCTAAGCTTATTGTGAATCAAATTATGGGAACCTATCAAGATAAGAAAAGTATTTTTTCTTGGTATCAAGACCTTTCTTTATCTTTTCTTAATCAATTCTCCTCCTTCGCAATAGATAGTGTTCCTAGGAGAGAAAATCAACACATGGATACCATGGCAAGTGTCGCCTCCCTGGTACCTTCGGATGAGGATATGAAAGAATACCAAGTTTCATGGTTCAGGTCCTTTGGTCTCCTGTTGTTTTTGGTCAACCTAAATCTGATGCTTTGTATGTTCTCATATAGACTCGAGAGAATGGTTTTCTAACATCTACAACTATTTGAAGACTAGAAACTTTCCCGGTGATGTGACAAAAAATGATCACACTCATATACGAAATATTTCAATCTATCTCATTGTCTTGTCAGATGTTCTCTATCAAAAATCTTACAATGGCTTGCATCTTTGATGTCTTACTAAAGCAAAAATACCCCTTTCCCTTAAGGAAGCCCATTCGAGTTTCGGGGGTGAACACTTTGGCAGTAAATCCCTAGTGCAAAAATTGATCCATATGGGGTACTTTTGGCAAACGATGGAACAAGATTCCTTTGATTTTGTCAAAAAGTGCTCGCAATGCCAACAAAATAGTCATCTTATTCATGGTTCTACACAAGAGTTACAAAACTAGACCTCTCCTTGTCCTTTCACAAAATAGGGGTTGGATATTATACGAAAGGAAAATATCACATCCTTCTTCTAAAGGACACACCTTTATCATTACTGCTACAGATTACCCCATGAAGTGGGTTGAAGCCATCCCGCTTTGATCTATGAACATTGAAGCTATTTGTAGATTTCTTCTAAACAACATCATTGCTCATTTTAGGTTGCCTTCTACACTTGTCTTTGACAATGGTAGGCCATTCAAGAACAAGGAAGTAAAGAAATTCTTGGAGAAGTTTCACATTCAACATAGATTTTCTACACCATATTATCCTTAATCTAATGGCCAAGTGAAAGTGCCTAATAAGACTCTTGAGCTCATTCTTCACAAGATTGTAAATAAACATGGTAAGCGTTGGCTTGTTCAATTAACATACACATTATGGGCCTATCACACAAGTGTTTGTATGGTGATAGGAACAATGCCTTACAACCTCGTGTATGGTTTCAAAGCCATCATTCCTTTAGAGTTGGAAATTTCATCTTTGTAGGTTTCCCTTAAAGGGTTAATTAATGATGAGACTTACCAAGCTAATCATTTGCATCAACTAGAGATGCTCGATGAGCACCTTATATAGGCCCTCAACCATCTTAAATCCTATCAACAATCATTATCCCAATAATATAATCAAAGTGTAATCCCTAGAACTTTCAAGGTATGTGACCTAGTGCTCTATGAGAATCAGAGAAATGTAAATGCATCTCTTGATCAAAGGGGAAAATTTAGTCATAATTGGTTAGGCCCTTACATTGTCATCTTCGTGTATGGCTCGAGTGCTTATGGATTCTCATCTATGGATGGGACACCTATAAAACAACCTGCTAATGCAATGCATCTTTGCTAATACAATGTGTAGTGTATAATGTGTCATATGTGCACTATTCATTCTTTCATGGTCATAGCATTGTGTATGCTAACATTCCTTCATTAACAAATTGTGAAATTTTTGTGTTATGATGCAACCATGTGTGTGTGTGAGAGATATACATACGTGTGTTTTACTATGATGTGTATCCATGCATTACAATACATATTTTTAGGCAATTAGATCATCATTATATTTAATTAACATATATCCATGTGTGTTTATTAAATCATAATAGCATCTAATCTAAACATACATCCATATACATATAAAATCCATAGCATCAACATATATGAAAGTGAGGAACATACACATCACATAAAATATGTCAAAATCAGTGTCTCACGTATATATATAAATATCAAATGTCATGTACATGTATCATGCCACTGTCATCAAAAAATGAGTGTCTACTTTATATATGTATTAGTGTCTATACATAAAAATGATCTACAAAATATGTGTCATGAATACAACAATGATGTACAAAAAGGGTTGTCTATGCTTCAGACATGTGGCTCCCAGAGCCCTTTAGCTCTGGCTCTGGCTGCGACTAGGGTCAAGGCTGCATAGTAGAGATGGATCAGTTACGGTGCAAGTGTGAGATGGACATCATTGCGCACATTCCCCCGATCTCTCCCTGAAGGGAGCATATTTGTATGTGGGCCTAGATGAGCTTCTACTCCAACTGTTGATTACCTATTGGGATCACTGTTATTGACTGCCCTGCAAGGTCATCAAGACGGCTCTATAGGTCATCACATGCCTACTCAGCACTATCATCCTTCATCATGGTTGCATCTTTCTCTATAAGGGCCATCTGTAGCTCCCTCAATAGTTGATCCCACTATACTCAGAGTGTGGTAGTGCCCACAATCCTCTACACGATCTCCACTTGCCCCTCCTCGCAGGAAATCCTCAAGTAGGGTACCAGCTCAAAAAGATGGACATGACATCCTACTAAAGGTGATCAGGAAGCGTCTAGGACTGCCCCCTGGATTGGGTAAAAAACCTAGTCCATCCCTATGTATCCACTACAAACATAGAAAGAAAATATATATCAATACCATGGGATGTATACATATGAAAAACCAAAACATAATATACGTATACATGAGATGAAAGAACTATAAAGTACTGAAATTAAATAGCATGATCATCCATCATACTTGGATCCCTTGGCTACTAGAATGGGTCAAGGGGAGGAGGGGCACTAGGTCCTGTGCCACCGACGTCAGGAGTTGCCTCGAATGTTGCAAGGCCTGTTGCTAGGATGATGGGTGGTACTGGTGGCACCGATGAGACTAGAGTGGCTTGTGGAGGTCAGGACATCCTCTACTGCTACCTCGCCCTCGGTGATACTGCTCTGACCTCCTTAACTTTCTCTTGCTATCCCTCTTGCTGTTACTTCTCCTCCTACTCTCCTCTGCTACCTTGAACCCTCTAACTTGGCCTTGGTGGTTGTGGTGGTACATCCCCCTATAGGCCAGGATACCCCATGGGGGTATCTATCAAAAACATTGGTGTAGGATGGTGAGCTCCCCACCACACTAGAAAGTCTCTGGCCATGCCAACATTATCCATTGTGCCCATCACTGATAGATCCTCATCATCGGCCTTGTCATCAAATAGGCGAACATCTGCTATGGTAGGATGCAGATGGTCCCCCAATCGCGTTGTGCTTCAAAAAGATCATATATATGTGAGGATGGCAAGGGAAATGGTCTAAATCTACTTGTTTTGCCACATGACCCAGCTCCAATAATACGACATGATCAAAAAATCTATGTGACCGAGAATGAAACAGTTGCACTACATGTTTTGAAGGAACCTACCATCATCAACCCACCAAAACAATTGGTGAGGTCTCCATCAAATCTAATCTTGCCTCAATGTGTCATAGTGTAGTCGCCAAAACTACAGGTGACCATGTCTCCACTGCCGCATGAGCTCGTACTAGTGAGCCATGGGCATGGAATAATCCCGCACTCGAGGATAGCACTCTGGCCTTGTGCAATTGATGTGTGTGAAATCCCACACCTTTAGGAGTGTACATGTAGCAAGGCTCTAGTACTCATAGTGGGCATACCTCCCAAGTTCCTAATACAAATGTGCAAGAATGTTGCACCCCGATGCAAATATCGTACAACACTCCACCATCTCATGAATAGTGTGGACGAGGACCCTGTGTAGGTGAGAGCTTCACCTGTCTATAGTGACCCATGTGGCCATGATAACCACCATGACACAATGTAGTAGGGGTACAGTGGTTTGGGCTTGCTCGAACCATCGGGTGTTGATATGCCTGGTCCCATCCTTGCCATTTGTTTGACCAAAGTAGTATCAGATGCCCTCTATCACTCTCATGGTGAGCACATTTAATCTAGATCCACCCACTGACTGTGGATGGGGATGTTGAGGATGCGATAAACATCCTCTAATGTAATAGTCATCTCTCCAGTCGGTAAGTGGAAGCTAGATGTGGTAGCATCCCACCTCTCCATAAGAGCCATCAACATCCTATCATGGTACAACATCTCTAGCATAGTATAAATGTGTTAGAGACTGATGTGTTGTAGGTGTGTGACCTCGTCATCTGATAGGTAGTCCCTCTGCCCTTTGAGAAGGTGAAGCACCCGCCCACTGGGATGCTCGCTAATCTCGGGGTAGTCTTGCAAAAATGAAAAAAAGTTGAAGTCAATACATAGCCAACTGAGAAAAAAATAAATTAAAAAACTAAGGGACATGTGCACACCACACAGATGTTTGTGCATTGTTCCAATGTCTCAATACACCATTAATAGTGCCAGGAAGACAGCATATCCTGGGGATGACAGTGTCGATCCTAAATTCTAGCGCATGTGGAGGACGTGTGTACGCATCTTGGATTCTTGGACTACTCGAAGGTATAAAACTAGCAAACAATCTTTAAAAATGTGTAAATCAAGAGGTTTTGAGGCCTACTTGGTTCACCTCAAGACCCTCGGGTATGTTTGCACATAACTAATCCAACCTGGGCACCTCATACTCTTGTTTGCTCGACATTTTGTTGAATTTTCTCTCATAAAAGTCAATAAAATCTTCACAATGAATAGTGAAAATGACCCTTCTAGGGGCCCACCTAGGTATATATAGGCCCCTTGAGGCCCATTTTTCCTAGAGCTTATGGCTCCCTAGTTTCTCTTGATTTTACCCCACTTAGCTTGGAGAAAACTTAGAAGGGGGCATCTAGTCACCTCTTTAGCATATTTTCTTCCAAATCATCAAATCTTTTCTTGATCATTCTTCTCACCATTGTAGCCTTTTCTAATTTTTAGGACTGACCTAAAAATGAGATTTGCAGAATAAAATTTTGTGTGATTTTTCACAACAGATGTTGTACTTTTTGTTGAGTTCAATCACTGGGGGAATCTTTAGTACGGGTTGGTTCGACCTTTGTGACCTCTACAGTACCTTTTTAGGCATGCAAATCCATAAAACTTTACATTTTGGTTGGAATTTTTTCTTTTCTACTTTAGTGTGGCTGATTTTTCCCAAAATCAAGCCCACTAAAGTGGGGGAAAAATGTAATGTTGCAAAATTGTACCTAGGGGCAATTTCCCATTTTAGGACTTTGCCTAGAATTTATGATACCTAAACGAATTCATGACAAAAACCCCATGGATCATAATTTCATGATTCCAACTCCATGTGGTCCAATAGAGAAGCAATAGCAACCTGTCAACCCATTTCCCAAAAACTAGTGTTTTGGACGCTTGCGCGATGTGTGGACATCTACACGGTGCGTGGACATCTTGGAAATTTTTTGAGTTTGAAATGGGGAATCTCAAGTCATGGCTCTTGACACATGTCTTTGTAGTCAGGCTCTCAGGTGTAATGGCTCTTTCCACCCTTGCATGCAACAAAACCCCTCTTTTGCTCTCATTTTGGGGGTTCTCTCATTCATTCAAGGCTCTCTCCTTAAATTCACTTCACTTCTCAACTTCTTATATTCTTGGCCATAGCACTTCTACAAGTGAGGCTCTATTGGACTAAGGTCCCTCCAATAGCCAAAGCTCATAATGTTGGTTCAAGTTACATATACATTGTGAAATGATTATATATGTTGTTTCAATTTGTATCATTCTTTTGTTTGTAGTTACATAAAAATATCATAATGTTAGTTCAAGTTACATATATATGTGTATCTATGTGCGTACACATTTGTGTGTACATACATATATAATAATGTTTTTCCATTTGTTATCATAATGTTGTTTCACAAAAAGGGTTCTAAACATTTGTATCATACAGTTGTTTCAAGAAATATATATAACTTGCAACAACAACATGAAACAAATATTTTTAACCCTATTTGATAGAGTTGTATGATATACATTATATATATAGATACATCCATATGTATATATATACATATATATAGGTATGTTTCCTATAGACTTCTTCATTTACATTCAACTTAATTAGAGTTATGGATATATATATGTATGTATGTATATATATATACATATATGTATATATATATATACATATATGTATATATATATATACATATATGTATATATATATATACATATATGTATATATATATATATATACATATATGTATATATATATATGTATATGTATGTGTGTATATGTATATATTTATATATGTATATGTATATATATGTATATGTGTATATGTATATATATATATATAAATATATGTATATATGTGTAAATATATGTATATATGTCTATATATTTATATGTATGTATATGTATATATATGTATATATTGTAGAGATGGTTAGATATGTTTCCTATCTCCTTCTTCATTTACATCCAACTTAATTAGATGTATGGTTTGTTGGTTCTTCAATTATAGTGCCTCTAAAATTCAGTGACTATAACATGTAGGATTATGTTGTTCCTATTCGTATCATACTATTGTTTCAAGTAGAAACCTTCAAAACAATCACAACAAAATTGTCTGCAATCTAACAATGAGTTAGAAAATTACATCGGTTAGAAATCTTCAAAAAAATCACAACAAAATTGTTCATACTTAATGTTACCATTTTTTTGCTACAGCTCAATTGGTGGAGCTAGTTAAATACTGTTATATCTTAAAGTGAAAATACAATTTATTTCTGCATATGCTAGGTGTTGTTCGCAAATCTTATTTACCATTTTATAAGTGACAGTTATCCATTGAAATGAAGAAACTGAGTTTTGAGAAATTGCTTTTCAGTGTTTCACAATCAAATGGAGTACAGGATTGAGCATTCAAAAACAAAACATGACTAAATGCTTTCATTTATTTCATAAAGTGATTCATATTTACAACATTTCATTTGATTACAAGAATTCAAATGGTGATACATTCAAATGATAATACAACATTGCATCATAAATGCATTTTCTTTTCAAAATGAAAAGCAAAAAGAATGAAATTGAATATCCACACAAGCCATGGATGTAACTGTTACAATGCATCATAAGCATCACACTACACTATGGAAGATGCATAAAAGGAAAAGTCACATAAGTATAGACATAATCATCATTGCCTGTTGGTTGAAGACCGATGCATAAGTGGTGCACCATTTTGTGTTCTTCGAGCTCCATCGACCTGTAGGAAGGAAGAGAGGGATGTTAGAGCTCCGACTATGAATATGCCTACATGAACCATCAACAATAATGTAGCATGCTACTAATCATGCACTAAAACAATCAAGAAAAGTGCAGAAATATGAGCTGAAACAGATACATCAACATCATCATATATTGTTATTGTTTTATGCTAACATCGTTTGTTTCTTTGTGCAGGTATAGGGAAATCATGAAGCTAATTATCATTTGAAGATCAAGCATGTGGAGAAAAATGGGCTCCCACAAGGGTAGAGCTCGACATGCTGCCCCTTATTCATTACAAGTGGGCTGAGAAGGAGATTGCAATCATCATGTTCATCAAGAAAGGAAATATATAATTGAAAGAGTAAAACAGAATTCATCCATCAAGTTATTAAGCTGATTGTTCACTCATAATAGTCAAATATGTTTCTGAACGCTACAGGTGAACATTAGGTTTAATCAGTTCAATCAATTCTACTGAGTATATTCATCTCAAACACTACTGTATGGTTATATTCTTCTACCATAGTATTATTTTTTCATCATGTTAATAATATTATGCAAAGTTCAACAGTGTCCATGTTCATGACAGTGATAGTGAACAGGCATACCTAATGTCTCAACGAAGAGAAATATTACAGATTTTCATTTCAGAAGAGAGCAAGGCATAAAGCAGTTTTAAATAATGGATCATAAATATGCATGAAGAGTGCCAGATAGAAGAGCATACTTTTAAGGGTCAGTCAAGCATGGAGACATGTGAAGGAGTTTTAGATTTCCATCAGAATAAGTTGACAAGATCAATTCAGTACTGCTATATTTGATAAAGGAAGGTGAATAATTCAATAAAACAACCAACCCCATTTTGGCTGAGAGTGCAATGTTGCTTCAAGTAAAGGAGACAATGAAAATGGGAGATTGATTCAATCATTCAAGTATATTTCAAGGAATTACAATTATCAAACAGACAAATGTGAATAGGTTTTCAAGGATTTAAATATACAAAAGTCTTTTTCAAAATGAGCAGAATATATCAAAGAACATGGTTTGAGTGAGGATTTGGAGTGCACTCCTGAAGAGTGTGACTGAGTGAATAAGAGACCAATCTATAGTTGTAAATAAAAAAGATTCATGTGTGTAAGGAGGGTGCGAAACAACATGATAATGGCACCCAAAAGTGCAAACAAGAGAAACAGGAAATATTTTCAAACGAATATAATATATGGAGATCTCAACTTGAATGTAGTGCACAATTTCGAGCTTTTAGCTCTCAGAATGAATACACATATGAGGGTTTCAATCAAAATACACAGGTTTCTTCAAGATATCAAATACCCATATGATGAAAAACTGAGGAATTTCTAAATGTAACAAATGCCATGGTGGGTCAAGCCCAAATTTTGAGTCGATGACCAAATACAAATTTTTGCTTATTTTTTCAGAATACCCACATTCGGGTTTTGAATTAAAATATAGCTTCTACAATTTTCAATTTACCCATGAAGGGTTTTATAAGGAAATCACAAAGATTTCAAAAGAAAGCAACAGTCATAGTGGATTGAGTGAGCTCTAGAGGAGGTAAACAATTTTTTTCTAAGATGTAGAATATCCATATGGGGTTTTTTCTAAGAACTCAGTTTTCTCCATGTCACTATGAATCACATTGGTTCCTAGCAGAAAATCACAACATAGGTGCATTTTCTTCAAAACAACAAATGCCCATACCAGGTTTGTGTATCAAAATACAAAGATGTGAAAATCCTTTTATGGGTCAAGCTACAGAGTTTCCAAATGACCAGTAAAGAGATTAAGAAGCCACAACTTGTCATATTTTCAAGCTTTTGTAAGCTTTGTGAGGAACAGAAAGAAAATAGAATAACAAGAGCTTACCACTTAATGCATGTAGGAGAACATATAAGCCACGGCTAGAGCTCTACAGAGCTTTCAAAATCCAAACAAAGCACTCAGTTTAGCTCGTGCATGTTGACCAGTGGGTAAAGGAACATAGAGATATCAAGAGCCAGCACAGAAAATGAAATAAGGGCATCAAATAGTTATCTCATGGCCGCGGCCTGTGAGGCCTTCATTTTACCATCAAGAGGAGCCAAGAAATCAAATAAAAATAACAGTCAACCTTATCATGAGTGGCAGAAATCTAACCTGATGGAGAATCAAAGGAAGGCGAGCTCGAATGGAGGTTTCCAGCTGAAACCCTAGCCCATACTTGGCGGCGCTGCTTGCAGAGCAATTTCCCAAAAAGTCACCAAATGAAAATGACCCAAATTTAGGGTTTTTCTTTTGTTTTTGTCCACCTTCATGCCCTAATTCAAAAATGGGTTTTTCATTTAAGATTATAACCTTTAGGCTTATTCTTTTATGTCTTATTCAACACCTAGGTCGAACCTTGTAAAAATGGTGGTGCTATTTGC